>CM041816.1:8847200-9242355 GCA_023376895.1 Aspiorhynchus laticeps
GTCTGATTAATTGATTAAGAGTCAAAAACATTCGTTCGAAATTTAGAAAAGTAATCCAAAATGTAATCAAATGTAATCAGTTACTTTAATAAAGTGCTAGCACAGAATGAAGGTCAGAGGTCACGCTGTGGCTGCTTTTATTCTAATGATGGCTGTTATCATGAGCCTTTAACTCAAACACTGAAGTTAATGAGTGCAGTTGCACAACATAGTGTACACTTCAACACACACATGCACTCATTATCAGTGATGCACAGGTCACTGCGCTGGGTTTCTGCTGGTTTTGGAAATAATGGCCAACAGTCTCGCGCTCTCTTTTTTAGTAAACAATGAAGCAAAATGCACATAGAAAAGAAAAAAAAAAACACAGGAGGATGAGGTGTGAAGACAGGCATATATGATGTTTCCACGCTCTCTTTCCAGTGTTTTTGGGTATGTGGGTAAGTGTGGGCAGCTCAAAGCGTATCGCTGCGGTGCTCAGAGTTCAGTTACTGCTGCTGGAAACCGTTTCACATGTGAAGATCACTCAGAGACCACCAGCACATCACTACAGTACAGCATGGAAAACACAGAGAACGGACAGAGTGAGGGGCTTTTCAAGAAAAATACACACAAACAGTCCATATCTGTGTGTATATATATATATATATATATATATATATATCGTTTTTTAAAGTATTGTGCAAAAGACTTAGGTCAGTATTTTCACTAATTACTGAAATCTACCTGCAAAGCTATAATGTTATAAATACATTTTATTTATCAATTAACTTCTATTAACTGTAATCAACATTTGGTGTGACCATGCTTGGCGCTTAAAACAGCTTTTGTCCGAGGTACACTTGCGCACAGTTTTTCGAGCCTGGTCTCACGAAAATGTGAAACAATAGCATGATTTTTTTGGGCATTTTGTGTGTTACAGTTTTTCTCAAATGCTAAAACACAAAAGCCAATCCTCTAAACCAAATGACCAGTTGTCTAAACACATTTACTAAATCTAGCCATCATTTTCCAATATCATAAACACATTTCACATGAAGACACAATTCACAAAACACAATCCTCCGTTCTCATAAATCTTAACACATTTTTCCTTGCTAAAACACAAGTTGCAAAAGAACTCTGCTCACATTCTCAAATGAAAGCTCATGTGATGCAAAATGCTTGCCACAGTCAGCAATATTTGAACACAATGAACACACCTGGCGTCATTCATTACACACAACGACTCAAAATTGAAGACACTTGTTGCTAATGCTGTGACCACATGTTTAAAAGCAAGTTCAGAGTGCACAGTTTGCTGAAGATTCCAAACAAACACAATGGATGAAGGCAGAGTCAGGGGAAGAGGAATTCGAGTCAGAGGAGGGAGAAGAGCTGGCCATGGAAGAAGAGGAGCAGGCCAACAAGGGAGAGGAGGAGGCCAACAAGGGAGAGGAGGAGGCCAACAAGGGAGAGGAGGAGGCCAACAAGGGAGAGGAGGAGGCCAACAAGGGAGAGGAGGAGGCCAACAAGGGAGAGGAGGAGGCCAACAAGGGAGAGGAGGAGGCCAACAAGGGAGAGGAGAAGGTCCAGGAGGGAGAGCAAGACAAGCTCGCACCATCATTACGGACGAGATGCGAGCAACAGTCATTGACCATGTCATTGTCCATGGCATGACAATGGCTGAAGCAGGACTAAGAGTCCGTCCAAACCTGAGTAGGTTCACCGTGGCCACCATTATCAGGGCATTCAGACAACACAACAGGTATTGTACTCTATTGCTTTCTTTGTCACAATACAATTTTACAAGCCTGTGAAAGTAGTCTATTGGTTTCAAATCAGTTGTTACTGTATTGTAAAACATGTCAATTGACAACACATGTTTCTTTCTTTAGAGTTGAAAGAATGCCACATAGAGGTGGGAGGGTTGCCATATTTACAGCGGCACAAGAAACCCTCATTGTGGATATGGTTCGTGAGAACAACCTCATCAGACTCCGGGAGATCAGAGATAAAGTCATTGCCGATAATGTCAACTTTGAGAGCATTGATGATGTCAGCTTGGCCACAATAGACAGAGTTCTCCGGCGCCAAAAGATGCGGATGAAACAGGTCTATAGGGTTCCCTTTGAGCGCAACTCTGCGCGACACAAAGACCTACGTTATGAGTATGTGCAAGTAAGTATACATCCATGTTCACAGTACAGTTAGTGGACATACTGTGTTGCTCAGTGGCCTACATTACTTCTGGACAATACTGTGCTACCTGATTGACTGTTGTTCTGAACACCTGTGCACTTTCACATTTTCACAGAGGATATTACAGTTGGACGCGATGGCCAGACCTCATGAGTACCTCTTCCTGGATGAGGCTGGCTTCAACCTGCAGAAACGAAGGCAAAGAGGCCGTAACATCATTGGCCAAAGAGCCATCACTGAGGTTCCTGGCCAACGGGGGGGTAATATTACTCTTTGTGCGGCCATGGGTTTGGAGGGGCTTGTCCACCGGCATGCTGTCCTTGGGTCTTACAACACCCAACGTCTCCTCACCTTCCTAGAGGAGCTGAAAGACATCCTCCTGGACCGCCAACAACACCATCCTGGGCCCGCACATCACATTTATGTGATAATTTGGGACAATGTACGCTTCCACAGAACAAACCAAATCAGAGAGTGGTTCACCACCAACAGTAACCACTTTTTAAACGTCTGTCTGCCACCCTACTCCCCTTTCCTGAACCCTATAGAGGAGTTCTTCTCATCGTGGAGATGGAAGGTTTATGACAGACAACCATACACTAGAGAGAACCTCCTAAGGGCAATGGAGCTGGCCTGTGTTGACATCCCAGTGGAGGCCTTCCAAGGATGGATTCGCCATTCCAGGGCGTTTTTCCCGCGGTGCCTGGCAAGAGACAATATAGCCTGCGATGTGGATGAGGTGATGTGGCCCGATGCAGCTCAGCGACATGATGCCGCACAGTGATTGTGGTGTGTGTGTGTGTGTGGTGTGAATAAAGTAAATAAAAAAACTTCACACCCTGATCATGTTTTCAAGAGTACTGTTGTGTGCAATAGATTCTGTTTTTGCATTGAGTTGTGTTACAGTAGTGTACATGCAGAATTTACTATAGATTTATACTCTTCATATGAAACTCACAAATCTAAATGCCTAATCCTCTGCAGAGATCTAAGAAGATCCATTACTGTAAAGTTTCTAAAAATATGCATTGGCAGTTATGAAACAAAGAACCTTCTCACAAATTGAGCATTGTGTTTTCAATTGTTTTGCTGTAGTGTGTAATGATGTGTATAGTGTTTACATTTTTGAAAGCTTCGAGCTGCTCTTTTGGTGTGAAAGTTTGAGTTTTGAAGTGAGAAGGTGTGGTTGTGTTTATGTAGCTTTAGAAAAGGGTGTTGTGTTTAGACATTGGGGAACATGGAGGAAACGTTTGTGAAATGTGTTTTAGCATTTGAGAAAAACTGTAATACACAGAAACTGACTTTGGCATGCATTCAATACGCACGTGTTTGACGTGCATATATAACCGAGTTTTTGCGTGCATATGATATTTACTTTGTTGGTGTGCATATGATACGCACCTACCCCACAACCATAAACCTAACCATTGCGTATCATATGCATCCCAAAGTCAATTTCTGCGTAAGTACGCCAAATAGAAACAGAAAATCGTGCCATTGAAATACACTTTCATGAAGCCGGGTTAGTTCTTCAGGAGGCTTTGCAGGTAGGTTTCTTGAAGCATCTTGGAGATGTTGCCACAGTTCTTCTGGATTTAGTCTGTCTCAGTTTGTTCTGTTTCTTCATGTCATTCAGACAGACTGATGATGATCAGATCAGATCTCTGTGTGGAAAATCTCACTGGATTATTACAATTAATGGCAAAATGAATGTTTGGAAATGTAAACTGATATTTCCTACTGACACACTACAGCAAAAGATAGAAATAACTCATTTAAAACATTTTTGAAAATACTAATAACCTAAGACTTTTGTATAGTAGTGTATATAAAACCTTTACTTACAATAACGCACTTACAATGTAAGTCAGTGGGGAGTCATTCTAGAGCATTTGAAAACACTTTTTTGTTAGTTTGTTTTTGTTAAAATGCTTATATTATGCTTTTTTGCATTAATTGTCCTTTTGTACAGCTATGTTTGCTCCATCTTTGTAGATAATTATATCATGACCCTTCATTATGTGTAAAATGCAAATGTTAGTATGTATGTGTGTGTGTATATATATATATATATGTATACAGTATATATATATATATATATATATATATATATATATATATAAAAACATCATATATATAAAACAATTTTTTACAAAAATAAAAACGAAAAAATAAATAACATTAATGCAAATAAAATGGAAGTCTATGAGACAGGGTACTGCATCAGAATTATTAATGTTTCAAATAAACTTAAGATATTAATAATACTTGCTATCAACGTGTAATTAACTTGTATTAATCCAGGACATATTATGGACTCATATTTTATCTGGAAACAATGGTTTGTGGTCAAAATGTCTTAACGATGTATTTGTTTCTTACAAACACACAGTTTTTCACTTCTCAAGATGATAATTGATGGACTGAAGTGGTGTGGATTTCTTGTGGAATATTGTGACTCTCATTCTGACGGCACCCATTCACTGCAGAGGATCCATTGGTGAACAAGTGATGTAATGCTACATTTCTCCAAATCTGTTTCAACGACGAAACAAACTCATCTACATCTTAAATGACCTGAGGGTGAGTAAATATTCAGCTGTTTCATTTTTGATGAACTGTTCCTTTAACTGCCAGATGGGGTTTCAGGAAGCAATAAGTATTGTGTTTTTCTTTGAGAGACGCAATTTCTTAAATTCCCTAAAATCGTCTCTAGAGAGATTTACAGAACGCTCCGAGACAGATATAAATATGGGAAACTCTAGGTTAAAATGAGGAACTCCACAAAAAGACTAAATTCAGGGAAACGGCAGTTTTTTTTTCAAATAAAGTGTGGTAAATAGAATTTACAATAAAAGGAGTCCATAAATCATTAGAATAAGAAAACAGTGAAAGAAGACACAGATATAATTCACTTTTTGTCCTAATAAAACCGGTCAAATAAAAGCAAGTATGATGGAAAAAGTTGCAACCATAAATGCATTCATATGGCTTTATGAGGCACAGACTTTCCCGAGTGGAAACTGTAGTGAGATTTCAGTTTGTGGAGAGATATGGATGGCAAAAGGGCTCGAGGCGATACGGGGTAATTCCCAGCAAGCTTTGAGGTGGACGTGCTGTCCCGCCACTGACAACATTTGACATCATTCGACAGCGGGCCCACCTTTTTCAACAACAACAATCCTGAAAAGGTGGGTGGAAGAGGTGGAAAGAAAGGCTAAAAATAAACCCGGGCTGTGCCTCTACTCGTCTTCGCTCTTTCTCGTCCTCTCTCTCGCTAACGCTCATCAGCTCCTTTCAGTGGTTATACTGTGAAGTCGTCCCTACCGTATTTCAGTTCTGAAATCTGTCACACAGGAAAAACACCTAGTAGCTGCTGTATTGAAAGACAGAGCTTGAAATCGTTGACCAAGCCAAACAACAGATCAGTGAAAGGTCACGCTTACCTTTGAGAATTCTAGATCCAAAACAAGAAGAAGAAGAATTATTATTATTATTATTTTCTCTAAAATTCAGAAATTGGGGACAATCAAGTGTCATATAGTAATATAACTGCATTTTTTGCTACATGTTTGTGCATTCATGATATGACAGCCTTGATGAAACACAAATTTTAATAAAAGTTTTAGTAATTTTGTTGTAGATTTTTGTCATTGTTATTATTATTATTTTTAAATATGTCTACATTTTGTAATTTTTTTAGTTTTAGTTTATTTCATTTTTATTTAATTTAACAAGTGATACTGAGAAATATTGCCTTTAATATGACATTTTTATTTTAAAAATCATGTAACTTATTTTCAGTGTTGGGAAGGTTACTTTGGAAATGTAATAGGTTACAGATTATAAATTACCCTACTTAAAATGTTATAAGTAGTGTAACTTGTCAATTACTTTATTAAAGTAATGTAACTGATTACATTTGATTACGTTTTGATTGATTTTTGAAATTCCATTGTTTTCAACTGGTAATCATTTTCAACCATGTAAACCAGGCAGAGTTAACCTTACAGTGGTGCTGAACACTGATTACTGTCAGACTTTCAAAATCCTTCATCACTTGAATTAAGATTGGAGGCAAAATATCTTCATTTGCATATAAATGTGTCTTGGTAGTGCGTAGACACAACTACCCTTTACCACCCAATGATAAAAATCCATTCACTCCTTTTTTATTTAATCCCCCAAAAATATGATGTCATATTGCTCAGGCCCCTCCCACGACCACTGACGTACTGTCCCGTATTAGCATATTTCCGCCCTCAGCCAGTTATATGAAGTCCGTAATTTTCTCCGCGCTTGAGCAGCTTTAGCGACAACAATGTCTTGTAAGCAACGCAGGTGTTTTGTTGTTAGATGTAGGAGAATATAAGAGTGCTAATTTTCTCCAAACATCAGAGCCACTGAGGACGCAGTGGATTAGCCTTTGATTTTGATGATAATGTGCCAACGAATACTCCTAAATTCGTTTATGTCTGCGCAAATCATTTTAGCTCCACAACCATTTAACACCAGGCATATGAAACCTTTTACAAAAATGTTTACATAAGTATGTCAGGGACTTTAATTCCAGAATGTTTGTCCAACTTTAAAAAAAAAAAAAACAACTTTTGTGATGTCTTTGCACATGAGGATACGGATGAAATCAAGACGTGCAGTGAAATGCGGAACGCCCAGCATGGAAAACGGGGTCAACATAGTGACACAATGGAATCCTCGATGGCTTTACACGTCAGATTCAGTAATTATGTCGCACAAGACGACGGCGCGGTGATGATACACTGCAGCGGCGATGAAGACCCTCAAGTGCATGAGTAATGCATGAGAGTTCCTGTCAAGCTCTGAGTCACGTCCAGGAATCACATGAACACAGTCAGCCCTCCAACACACAGATGAATTGATGAAAAGAAAAAGAAAAACTGGTATAAGTGTGGACAGGTCAACAAAAAATACCACCTGTGGACCAAGATGAAAAGAAACCTGAACCCAAATCATTCACATTCTTTTTATTTCCTTATCCAACCAGTGAATCTGATGGGCAAATGCTCACAGTTATGAAAGTATGAAAAAAAAGTAAATTTAAAATTAATAAAAAATACTATGTATTTTTTATTAACCCAAAATCTACAGAAGCCCATTTCTGCCACGGAATAAGAAATTTAAAAAGGTAATTGCAAATTTATATCTTAAAAGTTTTTGCAATTCTAAGAAAAAAGATGTAAACTCAGACTTGTAAAATAAGATGTAAGATGTACTTACAAAATAAATACAACACTTGTTATATTAAAATAATTTCTGTTATGAAAACAGAATTGCGAGAGATCAACTCACAATTGAGAGATGCAAATTCTCGTGTTCCTCACGCAATTCCTTGTTTAAATCTCACAACTGAACCAACAATGAAAAATAAAGGGATTTTTTGTTAATAAAAATACACAATCGCATTTTTTATCTTACAAGTTTATTAAGTTTATTAAGTAGTTTATTTATTTATTATTTTTATTTTATTTATTCATTTATTTTCTATTTGTTTATTTTTTTTTTCTTTTTTTCTTTTTTTTTTTTTGCAATTGTGCGCTTATATCTCACTATCCAGAATTTGCTTCTCAGAGTGAGTTTGTATCTCACAACTGTGTGTTAACATCTCACAATGTTGACTTTTTTCTCAGAATTGACAGGGAAAAAAAGTAAGATTAGTGAAATATAACTCAGAATTGCAAGGGAAAAAAATGAAATTACCTTTTTTTTTTTTTATTCCGTGGCGGAAGTGGACTTCCATAAAAATAGACCTGCGGTTACACATGAAAACTTGACCCATACCTGGTCTGAAAGCTTACAGTAGCTTTAACGTTACGAGTCTATCTGTGCAATAAAAGCATGATTTGTTATAATTTCACAGCATGTTCATTATGAATCAGAGTGCTACATAGGATTTCCCTGGAAATAATTTATTAATAACTGGCTATTCCATGTGTGTTTTTCCAGGAAAGGTTTGGCCTGCCATCAGCAGGTTTTTCCCTTCATTTATTTAGTGACTGATAAGGAAGCACAAAACATAATGACGTCCTCTGATTGAGAGAAAAAGCATGAGATGGTGTTGACATTGAGATGGTTACCAGGCAAGTAAGTTTGCACTTATGACAAATTTAACCTATGAGAAATGTAATTACGTCCAGTATCTAGGTAATACATCTCAGAGGAAATTGCCTAATTGAGGTTTCAACTTATTTCAGATGTTCCTCCTGAATTTCCTTAAGAAAAAATGAAATGTCTACTGAGAAAACTCTTAACACACAGAGTACAGTGCTTTGAAAATATTTTAGCTCAGACTCTGACAATTTGGTTTCAGAAGAATCTGATAAGAAACTCATATTCATATTGAGATATCTGACTTTTGATTGCAGACCACTCGCTAGATGAGAAAAGCAAACAATATAACACATACAATGATATGTGCACACAATATACAGAATAAACCAATGCTACTGCATCACAAAAGGTCACCAGGTCACTGGATAAAATGACAATCACAATGCACAAAATTATTCAGCATGCACTTCCTGTGTAACTCAACATATGCTGAGAGGTGGAAACAAATACCTAATGCTCAACAGGAAATTGATCGAAGGCAAACCACCTCATGCTTGACGAGTAGTTCATGTAAACTGAGTCTTATTTTGTGGTTTGAAAGCATAACAGAGACAAGAGGCTTTTCCATGCACTTATTTATAGACGTTTCCTATTTATTCAGTTCACTGAAGTCACCAGAGGAGGGCATCAAACACATGACCACATCTGAGAGGAACCTTTGCTACGACTTTATAAACAAACCACTCATGTGGATAATCCCAAAATTGTTGAGGACAAAAATAGTTTTCTCATATCCTGCTCAGTATGGTGCTACAAACCAAATCATGCCATGCTCAGAAAATATTCCAGCAATATGTCCAGGCGGCTTGTGTGAGTGATTGCAGCTGATGTGTTCTGAAAGGTTAAAAAGTTTATGTGCCACCTACTGATGCCTTTCCATTCCATTTATCAAATGGATTTATGAAATCAAAATTCATCAGAAATTAGAGGAAACTAGTGTCACTCCACTTGCACGTTTGTTTAGTACTCATGAAACCGTGCAGATGTGCTCTTTTGGGCTGTTGACGTTGATGGTGTGGACATGTGTCTGTGTGTCTGGGAATGGAGTGCTTTAAGGATCGATCTTTGTCTGAAAGGATGTGCAGTCAGGTGACCTCTTCACCCTCTTGACCTCAGGGCTTCATGTGAGCCGGCCTTTGGGAGAACATGATGATGAGAGATCACGTTTCCTGTCACCATTTCCAGGGCTGACCGGAATAATTAGTGGTGCTGCTAAGACAAGCATCACTAAAGCTGTTGATCTTAGGGTTTCTTTCAGTTATCAGTGTTACAAAGACTTGGGAGTAAGATTTTTGAAACAGGCCAGTAAGCAACTACCCAGAACACCAAGCAACCTCTTAACAACACCCTAACATCCACCCTGAACACCTAACAACCATTTAACAACACCCCAACATCCACCCAGAACACCAAGTAACCACTTAAAACACCCTAACATCCACCCTGAACACCTAACAACCACTTAACAACACCCCAACATCCACCCAGAACACCAAGTAACCACTTAGCAACTTCCTAACATCCACCCTGAACAACAAGCAACCACTTAACAACACACCAACATCCACCCAGAACACCAAGTAACCACTTAACAACACCCCAAAATCCACCCAGAAACCTAGCAACACCCTAACATCCACTCAGAGCACCTAGCAACCACTTAACAAAAACCACCAAGAAACATGCTAATATCCACCCAGGACAACTAGAAACCACTTAACAACACCCTAACATCCACCCTGAACACCTAACAACCATTTAACAACACCCCAACATCCACCCAGAACACCAAGTAACCACTTAAAACACCCTAACATCCACCCTGAACACCTAACAACCACTTAACAACACCCCAACATCCACCCAGAACACCAAGTAACCACTTAGCAACTTCCTAACATCCACCCTGAACAACAAGCAACCAATTAACAACACACCAACATCCACCCAGAACACCAAGTAACCACTTAACAACACCCCAAAATCCACCCAGAAACCTAGCAACACCCTAACATCCACTCAGAGCACCTAGCAACCACTTAACAAAGACCACAAAGCAACATGCTAATATCCACCCTGAACAAATAGCAACCACTTGACAACACCCTAACATCCATGTAGAACACCTAGCAACCATCCAGAACCGCTTAGCAACCACTTAGCAATTCCCAAGCAACTATTTAGTGATGCCTTAGCAACACTAAACACCCTAGCCACCATTCGTCAACAAATTAACTCTCACCCAGAATACCTTAGCAACATATTTGTTTATCATTGTTTTAATACAAATCCTGCCCCAAACTTATGCCACTGGCATCAAAGCTTTCTGATTGGCTAACATGTGTCAGATTCTCATTTGCTGTTTACAATTGATTTCTCAAGACACATATTTCATACAGTATCCGTCAGAAAGTATGGACATTTTATGCAAAGTATTCCAAAACAAACTGTTTGCAGCCATTTTATATATTTTTTTAAGTAACGGTCCGTGAACGACTAAGCTGATTGTATCTTTGCTACCTAAACAACGAGAGCGATATCAGTCTGCAGCATGTGGCAGTCCAGATGGACGGGCAGTTCAGTACGGTTGCCAACAGCTGGATGATCCGAGAGCTGCCCTCAACACTACAGTGATATTCCCAGTGGATAAGAGGATGGATACAGGACAAGCCAGCGGCCAAACAGAGAGCGACTCTTCCTGCTCAGGACAGGAAAAGCTACCGCTACTCGGTCTTATCACTAATAGCACAGGCGCTCCTGAGAGACAAGGGTACAGCAGAGAGCGGATAATGAGAGGAAGAGGGTTTTAAATCCGTGTGTAAATGAATACCCCTCGAAACCTGGGAATCTCAGGCCACTTGAGACAAGCTTGATCGCTCTGAAAACACAGACCATACAAAGAGCAAATCTGACTTGGGTTTCACGTTAGTTCAGAAGCTACCGGGTGTCTTGCAATCGTTTCAAATTTCCAGGGTTTGGTCTTCATGGATTATGACATGCTATTCATTGACTACTTCAGCAGAAACTGGCAGCATGCATAACCAGAGCTTCTCCCTTTAAAGTTCAAAACTAAAGACTTCAACATATTACATGTTTACTTCCCAATTTCGATGTTAAAATGGGCATATAGCATAGACAAAAGCGAGCAGCCGTGAGATTTTGGGGAAACAGGCGTCTACATCAGTCTGAGGGACAAATGCATCACAAGGCTGGCCGCAAGGCCACTTCCTCATGGATGTGAGAAGAGGGCATTTCCTCCCAAATCTCCACCATTAGGTCTGCCATGTCCACAAAACAATCAAATCCTTGAGAAAACTATCAATGAATGCATCTTTCAGTTTCAAAGAAGAAACTTCTTTTTATTCAGTCCATGATGAGGCAAAAATATGGTAAATTATTACTCATTCCAGTTCTAGTCACTTTTAGTAGGCAAAACCTGTTTTTACAGCCTGATGGCATCTTTTTAGATCTACAGGTGCGTTAAAGAACCCAAAAACCAACACAGTCATCTGAAGGACTTATAATAACCCTTTCTTGAAAAGTGGATCGTGATAAGGAACCTTTAAGGAACCTTAAAGAGCATACATGGCAGCAGATATCCAATCTTATTCCACCCACCCAGAACACACACACCATCACTTTATCCTCCCTTTCCGCTTCCCAAACCCAAAATATTACAAATCACGTGCAAGCCATTTAAAGCCTCCAGAGAGTTCCCTTGTCTCGAGACATCTCTCATTTTGCCTTTTCTAAGTCATGGGACTGTTATTTGTCCCAGACTGACACAGATGCACATATGCTGTCTGACTCACTTCAACTCAGGGTGGGTCTGTTTCCAATTTTCGCACCCCTCCTATAAGAGACGTTACCTCCAAAAACAACAAAACAAGTGAAAAAAACAGCTTGCATGCTGCTAAAAGTTCCCCTCCTTTTAAGACACACACACGCACACCGATGCAGCTAACAAAAGCCACTCTCCCTGAGACTCCTAAACTCTTATCAGCGCTTTCCTTCCCCTCTGCGCTAGAGCGTGGGAGCGTGGAGCAGAAAACCTGCACCCGCAAACAACAGGAGGAAGCCAGTAATCTGAGTCGAGGCGCTCCGAATGATCCCAGGCAGTGGGGGAAGAAAGACAGCCTGAGAAAGCCTGACAGGAAAGACTCGGAACGGACCAAGATGTCACAAAACTCAGTCGAAACTTGAGGGAAAAGTTCTAGAGACCTGAAGCGAGCTCTTGATGATGCTTCCTGTCAAATGAAATGATAGCTGAAGAGAAGGATCTTAAAACAGGCACTTACCAGCAAGTCGAGTGTACATGCAGCGTGTCGGGCTCTACAGTGTCTCTATGTCCATAATCTAATGTCTCACGGTGTCCAGCCAGCGCAGTCAGTGTCCACAACAAAAGACATGAAGGAGCGAACACGGGAGGGCAGGAATGTCAAGGCTCTTAGTGAAACAGCCTCTTTCTGTTTCCTCTGTTCATTCAGAGTCTACTTACACTAAGTTGGCAATGCCTTTTTGCGGGAACAACTTGTTTCAGTATTCCCCAAATGTCTGAAGCTGCAAGCGGAGGAAGAAAAGGAGAGGAAAGAGAGAGAGAGTGTGTGTGTGTGTGTGTTTGGTGCTGAAGGGAGGGCTGGGGGGTTCAGGGAGGTGGGAGGGACACGCTCTAAGGAGGCCGGGGCCATCTATGCCAGACAATAGCAGGAAAATGAACATCAGACACTATAAAGCAACAGTCAGATTATTAGAAAGTGCTAATAACAACAACAGCGAATTAAATAACAACAGAACGAATGTTGTTTTTGCACTTATTTTGGAAGATTCAGATATTTAATCTTTTTTAAGTGTTAAAAGAAAATTCACATTAAAA
This sequence comes from Aspiorhynchus laticeps, assembly GCA_023376895.1. Lineage (NCBI taxonomy): Eukaryota > Metazoa > Chordata > Actinopteri > Cypriniformes > Cyprinidae > Aspiorhynchus > Aspiorhynchus laticeps. The sequence continues at coordinate 8,860,405 of CM041816.1, forward strand.
TATTTTTTTAAAATCTCTCAGATTTTTTCAAGTGAAGTCAAGTCACCTTTATTTATATAGTGCTTTTAACAATACAGATTGTGTCAAAGCAGCTTTACAGTATTCAAAAGGAAAAATACTGTGTAATAATGCAAAACAGTAAACACTCACCCTTAGGTTCTTCCAAACCTGTGACTAATATTTATTTTGTGGAACATAAAAGGAGAAACTTGTATATAATCTTCCAAAGTCAAAACGTTCCAAAGTTTTGAGGAACATTATTAACAGTTGAAGCTCTTAATTCTTATTCATAATTGTGTGTGTACTGAAGTGGAAGGGAAAATTCACTGAAAAATATTTAAATTTCAGCACCATTTCACTTCATAAGGTGTGTGAATATAATGTACCATCATGTTGACTATTTTATTATACTTTATCATACTTATGGTGTTTCTGGTCATTGCCACTATAAACTGTCATTGCATGGAAAAAAGCTGATTGGAGTTTCTTCAAAAATTATTTTAATTCCACTGAAAAAAAAACTAAATCATATACAGGTTTGGAACAACATAAGGGGGAATAAACAATCTATTAGATGCCTTGTGGCTGTTTTTTCTTGTGCTTTAAAGAAGAATACTTATGTGTTGACTAACATACTAAAACATTTCAAGTATCATTTGCAAAGTATATGTAAAGTATAATTTTAACTGTAGTGTGTTATTCAATATTACATTTAAAATAAATAACCTATATTTTAGGTGTACTAAACTGCAACTTCATCATTACAAATACATCATTACAAATAAAAGTTTATTTAAATACATGACATACACATTTCAATAGAATTTACCTTAAATTTGAGTTTATCATAATGCTTGTCAGTACATTCATTCAGCAATAAACTTTAACCATACTCCAAATACAACAGAAAAAAATATGTAAATTACACATAAAGATGTAGTTTACTTAAGTCTTACTTCAGTGAGTGTGTCAAAAACTACTCATAAGTTCAACTAATTGCACTTAATGTAAATTTAAACTAAATTTAATTGCAAAAAAATTGCAGTTAAGTGTCTGAAAACATTAATTTCAGTTTGTTGTAAAGTATTTTAAGTATATCATTACCATGTACCAAGTACTAACGATATGCAGCTATATTACCATGCAGCTGAACAAATTCACACACACATCCGCAGACGAGCTTTGTCACATAAGTGCCAAATATTGTCCATTTTGTGACGACATATTCAGTTTGCTTTTCATGGCAAACAATTCCTTCAAATATCTTCTCCATTTTTCGTTTTTAATTACAGAGATGTCATTTTGACATCAAACTCAGTCCGGGTTTCCATCCTAAGTTGCGAATTTAACTTATGCGCAATATTGGAATATCGTATAAAACATTTGCGAATAAGCATTGTTTCCATCCAACGAGTCAAAGAGAACAAAATCATCACTTCCTGATAAACTGGCACTAAATATCACTAAGAAAAGTAGGAGAAGCCACTGATTATAATAATTCTCAAATATAATAAATTACCTGCACTTCGAGAGAGCAAATGAAACACAATAAATGCAGTCTTGCTTTCGGAGGTGAATGTCAGCTGTTTGGGAACGCAGTCGTGGCAGACCGTTCTGGGAGGCAATTATACAGAAATACTTTGACGACAGATTTTGCTCGGGCACTTCAAAATGACCATAACAACATTTCAGATGCTGTGCAACAAAATCAGTCCGCTGGTTAGTCAGGTTATGCCATCCCACAGCGCAAAGCCACATGACGTTTTTGAACGATTTATTTGCTAAATGTGTTTCCATCTCCTATTATTCGCATTAAGCCTTTTTCGCACAAGTCAAAAACCACCTCAAGCGAGCGTAAAAACTTTTTTGCAAATTAAGGGATTTATTTTTTAAATTTGGCGTTTCCATCACTCGTTTCTGATGCAATACATCAAAATGTGCATAAAAAGAGAGTGATGGAATCATAGCTAGCATGAGTTTTTTTGTTTTGTTTTTTGTGCAAAAACCGCATATGTACTTGTTTACAATGTAATCCCATTAGATTTGGTGTCAATAGGTCTTTGGTCCTCCAAACACTTCATGTAGAGAAAAAATTTAGCTCAGTTCATGTTGGTTGGATTCAGTTCACAAAATGAGATGTGAGCTATATATGAGAGAAATGTTAACCACAATGATTTTGCATGTCTGTCTGTTCACTTCTTTATATCTGTGTGTGTTTCTGTTCATGTACACACACACACACACACACACACAAACAATAACAATAAAACCTAACTTCCCTGTAATGAGGTCTTTAGGTCACAGCATTACACTACAAAATACTTTATTATTAGGTCTGATTACACACACATCGGGACAAATTTCACCATTCGTAATTCAATTTCTGGAGCGAAGACATTGGGACTCTGCTTTCACAGAGCTGGAAAAGAAAAAAAAGTACATGATTGGAAAATGTATCACTGTAATGCAAAGTTAATCTTGCGAGGTTTTTAAAGTTCTGCCATATTTGAGATTTTACTAATGAATGCCATGTGAACCTTTAAGTTTCATTTCCATGATTAAGCTAATAACATGAAATATAACTGTAATGTGTTTTACTTATTTAGCCAAGCTAACCTAGATTTTCACATAGACTCACCATATAACTTCTGCTTTATAATCTAGACTTGTTGCAGGTTGCAGATACAAAGAAGAATAAGCATTTTTTTTATAAAAATGAAAAAGATTACATATTTATATTTAGATATTTCTATAGCTTTTAATAATTAAAATATTCCTGCTTTTAATAAAAATGCTGTTATAGCTGACACAAACATTATTCACAGACAGTTACAGAGACAAGTGTGAATTTTTGATGAAATATGCATCTTACTATAATATAAATCTAGATGTATTCCATCACATTTATCTTGTAGCACTGGGTTTTATGACACAGTTATTCTATAATTATTGTTATATAGACAGAATTCGTCTATGTGTTGTTATAAGTGCATTTATTACATTGTAATAACATGATTAATAGTCATGTCAACACACACAAGCCCATAAGGAGTTTCAAAGGAGTGTTTATCTGAAGCCACAGCTGTTAAATATTGTATAAATGCAAGGGGGGCCTCAGAAAGCATATGAGTTTCATTTCGGTCTTTGAAAACAACAACATGCGTCACTATGAATGGCATGGTGAGCAGAGAGAATGTGGTTATCATTAAAATGACTAAAGATGAGTGTTTTCCAGAGGCCAGTATACACACATACACTCACATGAAATCACAGAAAGATGACACACACACACACTTTGAGGGGAACATTCTTTAAATGCTTCCTCTAAGTGTGTTGGAGAGACTCGCTGTTCTGATACTCACTGATATCATACACACTGCATTGATTACAGTGTTACACAGTTAGATCAATGAAAACATCCTTATCACAGTCTGAAATCACGTCTACAAATCTAACAAACCTTTTCCCATTACAATGCTTTTACATAACACATTTTTTATGTCATATTTAATTATATTTGCAATTAGATTATCCTCTAAAAGCATCTGATGTTCTGAAGTCAAACATATTAAGACTTTTCCCTGCTTTTATATTTGAGATGTTTTTGCTATATTATTGGCAGTGAAAGTGGAGAAATTAATTTATAGAAATTTAGAATAAGATCAGATATGTCATTGTATGGATTTGAACCTGTATTAGCACCATGCATAGCTCAATGTGTCTGAAGCACATGTAACCACTAGGCCACTTTTCCAATGTTTCAAACTGGAAAATACTTGTAAAAGTATGAATGTTTTACATTTGTGCTAATTGTTTCTAACTATCCTAAACAATTCAAATCTGGGTCATGTTTTCTAAGCTCATTGTTGACAAATGTATTTAAAACATTCAAACCAAACCAAAACCATAATGACCCATTTAATAGAATAGTTCATCCAAAAGGCAATTCTGTCATTTACACACCCTCGTGTTGGACCTTTATACTGGTATATTTTTGTGGAACATAATAATAATAATAAGCACATGCTCTCAAATATCAAATATGGTGCCGACACTGAAAAATAAAAATGTGTAGGATTTACTTTGAATATTTTTTTTCTCAGACATTGCTAGTAAATGTCACAAATAATTACAAAGCAATTGCTGTTAATAATTAATAATACTTCAAAATAAAAATTAGCTAAAAAATTATTCAGTCTCAGGCCATCCAAGATGTAGATGAGTTTGTTTCTTCATCAGAACAGATTTGGAGAAATGTAGCATTACATCACTTGCTCACCAGTGGATCCTCTGCAGTGAATGGGTGCCGTCAGAATGAGAGTCCAAACAGCTGATAAAAACATCACAATAATCCACAAATAATCCACACAACTTCAGTCCATCAATTCATGTCTTGAGAAGTGAAAAACTGCATGTTTGTAAGAAATCTATCCATCATTAAGATGACTTTTAACTTCAAATTGTCACTTCCCATGAAAATATGAGTCCTCTGTTTATAATTGCTTTCTTTAGCGTCTTATCTAAATCAGGAATATATGCACGGATCAAGCACCGTTTACAAGTAAAAACAGTCCAAAACAGTTCTAAACAAATATGTGAGTGGATTTTGATATGAGAGGAGAACAGATGAGGAAGTGTTATTATGGATTATGAAATATTTTTGCCAGAAGTGCATTATTGTGATGTTTTTATCAGCTGTTTGGACTCTCATTCTGACGGCACCCATTCACTGCAGAGGATCCACTGGTGAGCAAGTGATGTAATGCTACATTTCTCCAAATCTGTTCTGATGAAGAAACAAACTCATCTACATCTTGGATGGCCTAGGAGTAAAATTTCTGCAAATTTTCATTTCTGGGTGAAGTGTCCCATTTTAAATTTTGAAGTAAGAAGAATGAAATAGTATGTTCTTGTAAAAAGTAGCCTACTGCAATAAACTTTGCTTTATTTACAACTTTGAAAAATCAATTTACCAGTGTAAAGTCCAGGTTTGATGTCATGATGTCAAACCATACTCAAAATTTGACATTAATACCGACTTAAATTTGATCCGATCATCACAAAAAACTACTTTATAACAATAAAACAACTTATGTTTATTGTGAAAATGTTGTCTTTAATGAGTAAAGTTCAATGTAAACTGTCATCGAATAGAAAATATCTGTGCAATTTTAAAAAAAGCTCCAAGAAAAAAAATAATAATATCACAAGGGTCTGAAATGACTTAAGATTGCATAAAAAAAATATAATTTTTGAGTGAACTATCCCTTTAACTTTTTAGGCACACAGCCAAGAGGTGAAAATAGTGCAGCAGCGTGCAAACAATACTGGGGCTTTTTCTGGGTCGATGAACATCCTACGACCAACAATTTTATACCCATTTTGTTTTGTTTGTATATAATCAGATCTTCCTTTTCCGACAATTCATCCAAGCATGTTCAACAATGAGAGGACAGAGATGGACAGACAGTCAGGAATAGAAGAAAACAATGCAATGCATACACAACATCAGAGAGCAAGACTACATCCCTTATAAACATTTACCATGGTAACCGCAGGGTCTGGAAAAATACAGGAAGGCTGCCGCTAAAGATTGTCAGGTTACAGGTTATCACAGGCACGCAACACTCACATTTTCTTCAGAATATGTAAAAAACTTCATTTTAAAACAGTGACAGTGTCTGTAGTAACTACAAGATATATAAGGTATAACTTTGTAGTGGATGCAAAGAAGCAAATACATATAGAAGTAAGAAAGAGCAAGAAGAAGGGGTGAAAAATCAAGACCTCTCTGTCTGTGTGGTCTGTTTTTTGGAGCAGTACTTCTGACAAGCAACTGACTCAGTTCTGTTGAATGGCAGATCTAGCACAACTGTAATGTAATCCTTCAACCAAACACACAGGCACAATGAGAGAGACAAACAGATGCTCGGCCGTCTCTCAGGGGAGGACAGAGATGCTGGTGCAGATGCTCAGCTGGGCTCCATTTCAACTATTTCCAACATGACTGACCATCAGGGAAACATCCTCCCTAAAGGATTTAGTGCTGGACACCATATTCTGATTAGCTAAATAAATGTTCAGCACGATGAACTTTTGATCCAAGGAGACTAATTAATCACAGTTAATCTCATATAAGAAAATAAACTGTAATAATCATGAAAATATTTATTCGCACTAAATCCCCAAATGTATCTAGAATCAAAATAAGATAATTACACTACCCTTTAAAAGATTGTGTAAGTAAGATTTTTTTTTAAGAAATTAGAAATTGATCAAAAGTGACAGTATAGACATGTTACAAAAGATTATTTTTTATTTCAAATAAATCCTGTTCTTTTGAACTTTCTATTCATCAAAATAATCATGTATTCCAAAAAATATGAAGCAACACAACTGTTTTCAACATTGATAATAATCAGAAATGTTTCTTGAGCAGCAAATCATCATATTAGAATGACTTCTGAAGGATCATGTGACACTGAAGACTGAAGTAATGATGCAGAAAATTCAGCTTTGATCACAGGAATAAATTACATTCTACTATATATTCACATAGAAAACAGGATATTGTGAATTGTAATATTATTTCATAATATTTGTCATGGTGAGTGTGGGGAGAGATGGCACGACACGAAGAGAATCAATCTCAAAACATTTAATAACTAGAAGCGAACAGGGTATACACACAACCATAGGTATAGCGACGAGACCGAGCACCAACTAAAGACACAGAGGGCTTGAAATAGACAGTAATCAACTAAAACACAAGACAGGTGAGCAAATAAACGAATTAATGACAGGAACACAAGGAAAACTCGGTCACAGGGCAAAAACAACACGAAAACAGAACGTGCTAATGTTTTTAATATATTTTTGATTTAATAAATGCAGGCATTACAAATAAAAATGAGCAAACCTACATTTCTGAACAGTAGTGTATATTTTAAATAATATTTGTATAATAGCAATAACAATCTTTTTAAAAATCAAAAAATATATACACATTAAAAAATTCCAAGCCAGTAACAATATGAGTATCAATAACAATCTCGATATCTTTATTAAATGGATTTCAATTAAATGCGTATTAGTATTAGTATTACCTAGTACTAGTATTAAATGTAATTTTAGCCATTCAGCATGGACGATCTCTATCAATTTTTAACATAAATAAAACCCTTTAATTTAAATGCAAAATTGTATTAAATCTCACATTTAGCTTTACCTTTATTCACATAAAAAAAATAATAAAAAAAAAACACTGAAAAAAACCTGTGATAATGCTTCCTCTAAGTGTATTAGAGATCCTCGCTGTTCTGATACTCACTGATATCACACACACTGCATTGATTACAGTGGCTTTTTTCTTTTTTACTTCAAAATTATGTCATGCATTTATTTGAATGCAGTTTTGGAAAGTCAGGATTTATCTGAATACAGTGCATAAACCAATCACAGTTTCACAGTAGTTTATAACTGAGTTTCAGAGGACAAGGAGATCTGCACACAAATATCATGAGCATAACATTAGACAAAGGAAATGGGGAAAAACATCAGCATAGCCTCAGGATGTGAGAAAATGGATGATTATTCACCAGCCAGTCCAGCTCAACCTGGGGCTGTATAGCGCTGTATCATCACTGTATTCTCCACAACCTGACCCACAAGATGAGGAACTGCACTGTGCACTGATTTTATGACAATATTTGCATAATGTTTGCACCAAAGAAACAACACTATCAGTGGAGCCAATTCATTCTCTGCAAATTCCTTCTATTATGTTGCACTGTTGGTTAGGATGTGGAGACTTCTGCTTCAAAATAACATGGATAAACATGAGAAGAGTTGACAAACTAGTCTAAATCACATTCTTTTAACTCTTCCAGTGTACTAAAACAACTGCTGGCGATCAGAATCATCAGAATAACTCCACACAAGACCAGGGCGTCTTCAACAACACCTCTGTCCAGCTAACTCAGTTTCATAAAAAAGAACAGAGAGGCTGCGATTGGTCACACGTTCTTAAATCATCATCGAACTGTCTTGCAGATTGGAAGTATATGGAGAACCCATTTAGAACCCCACCCAATTTTGGCAGGACCATGGAGCAAAAATAAATAAAGTGAAGAAAAGCAGCAGAAATCTTTGACAGTGTGAGCTCGCAGGCCAGTGGGCGTCTGAAGGGAACACGCAGCTCATTGAGGGCCCCAAGTTAAACAAGTCTGTTTTTTGTAGGTCAACATTACATCATGGACTTCACGGAAAAGCTCGGAAATGCTTTCATTGTGACCTATTTTAGATAGCGACACACCTTTAGTTGCATTCTGATGTGTTTCTCACAGCGAGCACCAGAGAAATGGCCTGAATCTGTGATAGGTATGCACTTACAAGGAAAACACTGGGTTTTTTCTTCTCTCTATTGATACCAGCTGCTGCTTTTCAGTCAGGCGGAAGCCCAGATGTCACTTATCAGCGGCAAAATGTGTAATGTGACTGAACTACTGCCTCCAGTTATCAGAGTCCATCCCGTCCAATCGATCGCTTTCCGACAGCTCATGCTCATGTGTTTGTTATTTTTATATTGTTGTAATGCTGTTTCTAAAAGGTGCTTCTCAAAGTATTCTTGATATTTACACTTTTCAGAGGTTACTCTGCAATAAAAGCATGAATTAAGCAATTAAGCAAGCAAAAGCACCACACTGAAACAGACTGTTGCGATCTTTGTGGTTGCGTTGTTTCTGTATCTTCTGACTCGGGTTCAGCGATATACGGCTCTATCGCAACACTTGTCATCTCGAGTATCAAAATAGACATGGTGCGCTGAAGTTAGCCAATCACAGCACTGGGCATTTACTTCCATTTCTGCAAGAGGTAACGCCCCTTGAAATTGAGTATTTTTCAAAGAGTGTGAATAGAGTTTCACATACTATTTTTATAAAATAGTACAAATTCAAAGCACACTGTGCAGTAAGACAAGATTCCATTCTGAACACATTCAATCAGAAGAACTGCAGAAGAACAGCCAATCAGAGCTGCTCTAGAGTTGAACCCTCACCAATGGAAATGAGCTCATTTGACTATGGTAAATAAACATGCTCAGTCATTTGCAATTAGGGGACTAATTAAAGGCTAACTAGCAGAGGAAGTGGTGAGTGTGTTTTTAATTCACACGCTCGGCTTCAGACGTGAGTCTGAGTCACAGGTTTCAGCTGGAAACCTCACATACCTTCATTTCCTCATTACTCTCCAGGTACTTATTGCTTTAGGATGTTTACCAGCACTCTAAGTTCCCTAAATATTTCCTTGGTTAATATGGATGACTGAACGGAAATGGTGCCCTCTGATGAGCCATTTTGTGACTATTATTTTAGCTCTGGAGTACACTGAAGACCTCATTTTGGAGATGTTGGAGAGAGTATTAAGTTAACTCTTTCAGCTCAATGAGTTCCGCTGAATACTACCACACAATTGATTAAAGGAATAGTTCATGCAAAAAAATCTAACTGTTTTAGCAGCTGTTTGTGTTTCGTGGAATAAATAAAGTTATATTGGATTATGCCTGATTTTTAAGTGAACTATTTCTTTAAAAAACTTTTGACAGCATATCACACTTTTAGTATATGGAGCTATGCCAGATCCAAAATAGTTGTTCTGTTTTGGGAACTTTCAGCCATTAAAAGCCATAGAAATGATTTTTTTAGTTTCTTTCTGATGAATGGATCCCTATAGGCCGCTCTCAGAGGTGGAGTACTGACTTTGACCTCAGCAGGAGCAGAGCAGCACAGAGGTCATGTTGACTTATTCTCCTCTGAGTACTACTATAAACTACACCACATGCTGACCCTCTCTTACACACACACACACACACACACAGACACACACACACACTCTCCCTCTAAACCAAAGACAAGCGCTCATGTGCCTGTGTAATATCTCTTGTTTAATTGAGGTTATTGTATGTTGAAAGCCTGTGATACAGGGTGAACATCATGAAACCTGTCAATAACAAAGTGTAAAAAATATTATCATTGCATGTCATTGTTTTATTGTATTTTGTTTTAGAGTTAAGATAAATGTCTGTAAAATTATTGGATAATGTCCAGGCATAAAATTATTTTATTTTATTTCATTTTATAATTTAATTTTTTTTTTTTTTTTTCTAATGATAATCAATCATATTTCTCCTCCAGATCTTCCAAGCTTTCTTATTACTGTAATATGGAAGCCCGTTTCTGCCACTGAATAAAAAAATAAAAAAAGGATATTGCGACATATTAGCTTACAATTCGGACTTTTTTTCTCAGAATTCCATGATATAAACTCACAATTGTGAGTTATAAAGTCAGAATTACGATTTATAAAGAGATTTTTCTCAGAATTGTGAGATATGAAATCGCAATTGCATGATATAAACTCACAATTTAAAGTTCAATTTTGAGGGGGAGGGACTGATATGTTCTCAGAACTGTGAGTTTATATCTCACAATTATGACTTTTTTAACTCGCAATTGCAAGTTTATATCACACAATTCTGAGAAAAAAAGTAAGTCGCAATTACTTTTTAATTTTTTTATTCAGTGGTGGAAATGGGCTTCCATTCTGTAATCTTAATACTTTTAGTTTTTTTTTTTTTTTTTTAATAATAGGGAAAAAAAAATGCACGTACAAATCTAGATGCATTAAGGTTATCTAGATGCATTAAGGTTATGAGTATTTGGGGAGAAAAGATAAAATGTAATTATCATTAAAGTAATGACACAATGCAAGAAAAAAAAATACATTTAAGTAAATTAAATTTTTTATTTATTATTTCATTTTGAGGTGAAAAACATTTTGTGAGATTCACCCAATAATACTCCAGTTAGTATTTCTTTAGATTATCAATACTATATCAGAAAGTAGGCTGGTTTCTATAAGACCACGACTCAGTGGGACCAGCAATAAGTGTCCACACACTCTCTCTCTTGCACACGCACACACACACACACACACACACACACACACACACACACACACACACACACACACACACACACACACACACACACACACACACGTTTGTTTCTGTGAATTGTGGGGACTTTCCATAGACTTCTATTACTTTTATACTGACCAAACAATATTTTTTTTTATCCCCTAACCCAACCCTAAACCTACCCCTTACAGAAAACCTGTTTGCATTGTTACACTTTCAGATAAACATAATTTACTATTTTTAATATTTTTTCCCTCATGGGGATCGCAGGCCACTCCCCACAATGTCAAAAATGTCAGGTTTTACTATCCTTGTGGGAACATTTGGTCCCCTCAATGTAGCAGCATAAACAAGTAAACACACACACACACACACACACACACACACACACACAAAGCTCAACTCAACTTGAACATCCTCTTGAGAAAGGTCCTCAATACACACTCAAACTCTCCCTCCTCTCCCTCACTTACATGAACACACTCTCTCTCTCTCTTCCTGTCAGAGTGCTGCAGCTGTTTCTCTTACTCATGTGCTTAAATTCCTCTCAAATCCTGCTTTGCCAAAGTCTCTCTCTCTCTTTCGTGCCTCTTTTCACTCACTCTCACTCTCTCCAGTTGTTTGCTTTTCTTTCTGCTCCTCTCTTCATCCGTGAGTGTGGTGTTAATAGGATGGGATGTGTGTGTTTGAGAGAGATTCCCTCATAATTACTGACAAAGAATCCAAACATTTTTTTCACACTGACTGTCTGCCAACTACTGTATCTATATTTTGTACTTTTAGGTTATCATTCATGTCAGTAAAATATTTTAATGTAAATGTTGTTTTAGTCAGTGTTGGGAAGGTTACTTTGGAAATGTAATAGGTTACAGATTACAAGTTACCCTACTTAAAATGTAATAAGTAGTGTAACTTTTCAATTACTTTATTAAAGTAATGTAACTGATTACATTTGATTACTTTTTGAAATTTCAATGTTTTCAACTGTTAATCATTTTGAAACATGTAAAGCAGACAGGGTTAACCCTACAGTAGTGCTGAACACTGATTACTGTCAGACTTTCTAAATCCTTCATCACTTGAATGAAGATTATAATATTTTAATTTTAAAGGAGACATTGGATGCAAAATATTTAATTTGCATATAAATGTGTCTTAGTAGTGCATAGACACAACCACCCTACAAATCCTTTTCTTAATCCCCCAAAAACCTAAACAGTTATCAAGCCAATATGATGTCATATTGCTCAGGCCCCTCCCACAACCTCTGACGTACTGTCCCGTATTAGCATATTTCCGCCCTCAGCCAGTTGTACAAAGTCTGTAATTTTCTCCGCGCTTGAGCAGCTGTAGCGACAAAAATGTCTTGTAAGCAATGCAGGTGTTTTGTTGTTAGATGTAGAAGAATATAAGAGTCCTAATTTTCTCCAGACATCAGAGCCACTGAGGACGCAGTGGATTCGTTTTTGATTTTGATGGTAATGCGCCAACGAATACTCCTAAAATCGTTTATGTCTGCGCAAATCATTTTCTCCTTTGCTTTCTGAATGAGGGACAATTCAAGGCAGGTTTTGTTAAAAAGTTAAAACTCAAGGATGGATCAGTACCCATTGTTCATGATCCAGCTGCACCTCCAGAAAAAGTAAGTCTTTCACTTTATATTTTTTTTATGATTATTTGCGAATCACTTTTGCTCTTCCACGGAAGAGAGGGGCGGGGTGAGCAGAGCTCATTATCATGTAGAGATATGCACCGAAACGAGTCGCTGTGAACAGAGCTGTTTTTGACAAGGTAAAAATAGTGTTGTTATACATGACCACTGAGACCATTTCAAGAAGACCCTAAAGAATCATACCAACATCCGGTGTCCCCTTTGAAGCACAGCCACCACAAAATCAGACTTACTTTGAGATCATTCTGAGGTTAAATACACATTTAAAATCATAATAGTTTAATAGCTGTGATACTGTTTTTGAAATCAAATCTTTTCATAGCTATGATAGGAAACACTGGAATCTAACAATGCCTTTAAAAAAAACCAGTTAATCTAAAAAAATAAAGCATTTATATAAACCAATATAGGAAATAAAAGAGTTATCAATTAAGCATATTATAAACTCCTGAAAGATTTTAGAGCACTCACTGCCATTTATGAAAGAAATCAATAAAATCTGTATGTGGGAGTGTGTGTAAAAAAAAAAAATCAGATGTAACCCCCTTTGTAATCCTTAACATTTTCATAAGTAACTGTAATTTAATTACATATTTTTTCTCAGTAACTGATTACAATTACTTTTATTTTGTAATTAAATTACATAATTCCGTTACATGTAACTAGTTACTTCCCAACACTGGTTTTAGTGTTTTAAATATCGAATTGTGACAATCATGTTTATTGAATTATACATTATCAAGCATTCAAACGCAATATTTCTGTAGCATGTATTTAAAGAAATGGTTTCTTACAAACACACCTTACACATCTTATTATTGTGATGTTTTTATCAGCTGTTTGGACTCTCATTCTGACGGCACCCATTCACTACAGAGCATCCATTGTTGAGCAAGTGATGCGATGCTACATTTCTCCAAATCTGTTCTGATGAAGAATCAAACTCATCTACATCTTGAATGGCCTGAGGGTGAATAAATATTCAGCAAATCCTCATTTTTCTCACCTGCTCCTTTAATGAAAGACAATCCAGAAACTGGAGCCCAAAGAGCTGCAAATGAATGGAAAATGGCTTGCATTAAAATTGTTGATAAAATAGTTTCCAACATACAATGCAATCCAAAGTTCTGAGAGCATATTGAACATCTGGGATTCAAAATCGAATTTAAACTTGGAAATAAACAAAGGGATTTTTAAAGAATTTAAAACAAAGAAGCATTACACTCTTAAAAATAAAGGGGCTTCAGGATGCCATAGAAGAACCTTTTTGTCTAAATGGTTCCATAAAGAACCTTTAACAGGTTCTTTGTGGTGAAAGAAGGTTCTTCAGATTATAAAAAGGAAAGGAAGAGATGGTTCTTTAAAGAACCTTTGACTGAATGGTTCTTTGTGGAATCAAAAACGGTTCTTCTATGGCATCGCTGTGAAGAACCTTTTGATAGCACCTTTATTTTTAAGAGTGTACGATGTAACATGAAGAATTAATATTGAACCTGTAGAGTGTGTTTGTGCTCCAGCTGCAGAATCAGAGTCGGGATGCAATAACAAGCGCTCCACTTTCCCCTCTCGTGTCTAAACTGTTGGACACACAACAGCTGTGTCCAGTAACACATTCCCGCCTTAAAACACACATGATTTCTTTCTCCCTCTCAAAACATTTGTCCCTTTCCTCTCTGGGGCCCTTGTTTCTTTCTACTTTTTTTATCCCTCTCTATTTTTAGTCTCATCTGTCCCAAACACACCAGAGAGAAGCACATATGCACTTTGACAACTGCCCTCCGTCCTCATAAATGAAGACAGAAAACCCCGGTCTAAAATTAACCCGAAGCCTCACACCTGTCCAAAACCAAAAGGACTAGTAAAACATTTAGCACGTTGTGCAATCATCTCTTAAGTGGCCCATACAGACATTGTTGTATACAGTGAATCATATATTACTAAGGCATTGATACTACCTAAACATTGTTTACATACAGTGGTGTGAAAAAGTGTTGGCCCCCTTCCTGATTTTTTTTTTTTTTTGCATGTTTGTCACACTTTAATGTTTCAGATCATCAAACAAATTTAAATATTAATCAAAGATAACACAAGTAAACACAACGTGCAGTTTTTAAATGAAGGGTTTTTTTTATGAAGGGAAAACAAAATCCAAACCCACATGGCCCTGTGTGAAAAAGTGTTTGCCCCCCCCTGTTAAAACATAACTGTGGTTTATCACACCTGAGTTCAGTTTCTCTAGCCACACCCAGGCCTGATTACTGCCACACCTGTTCGCAATCAAGAAATCACATAAATAGGACCTCCCTGACAAAGTGAAGTAGACCAAAAGATCCTCAAAAGCTACACATCATGTTGAGATCCAAAGAAATTCAGGAACAAATGAGAAAGAAAGTAATTGAGATCTATCAGTCTGGAAAAGGGTTATAAAGCCATTTCTAAAGCTTTGGGACTCCAGCGAACAACAGTGAGAGCCATTATCCACAAATGGCGAAAACATGGAACAGTGGTGAACCTTCCCAGGAGTGGCCGGCCGACCAAAATTACCCCAAGAGCGCAGCGACGACTCATCCAAGAGGTCACAAAAGACCCCACAACAACATCTAAAGAACTGCAGGCCTCACTTGCCTCAGTTAAGGTCAGTGTTCATGACTCCACCAT
Organism: Aspiorhynchus laticeps; assembly: GCA_023376895.1. Lineage (NCBI taxonomy): Eukaryota > Metazoa > Chordata > Actinopteri > Cypriniformes > Cyprinidae > Aspiorhynchus > Aspiorhynchus laticeps. Next base: position 8,875,713 of record CM041816.1, read on the forward strand.
AGGAAAGAGACTGGGCAAAAATGGCCTGCATGGCAGAGTTCCAAGACCAAAACCGCTGCTGAGCAAAAAGAACATAAAGGCTCGTCTCAGTTTTGCCAGAAAACATCTTGATGATCCCCAAGACTTTTGGGAAAATACTCTGTGGACTGACGAGACAAAAGTTGAACTTTTTGGAAGGTGTGTGTCCCATTACATCTGGCGTAAAAGTAACACAGCATTTCAGAAAAAGAACATCATACCAACAGTAAAATATGGTGCTGGTAGTGTGATGGTCTGGGGCTGTTTTGCTGCTTCAGGACCTGGAAGACTTGCTGTGATAAATGGAACCATGAATTCTGCTGTCTACCAAAAAATCCTGAAGGACAATGTCCGGCCATCTGTTCGTGACCTCAAGCTGAAGCGAACTTGGGTTCTGCAGCAGGACAATGATCCAAAACACACCAGCAAATCCACCTCTGAATGGCTGAAGAAAAACAAAATGAAGACTTTGGAGTGGCCTAGTCAAAGTCCTGACCTGAATCCTATTGAGATGCTGTGGCATGACCTTAAAAAGGTGGTTCATGCTCGAAAACCCTCCAATGTGGCTGAATTACAACAATTCTGCCCAGATGAGTGGGCCAAAATTCCTCCACAGCGCTGTAACAGACTCATTGCAAGTTATCACAAACGCTTGATGGCAGTTGTTGCTGCTAAGGGTGGCCCAACCAGTTATTAGGTTTAGGGGGCAAGCACTTTTTCACACAGGGCCATGTGGGTTTGGATTTTGTTTTCTCTTCATAATAAAAAAATTCATTCAAAAACTGCATGTTGTGTTTACTTGTGTTATCTTTGATTAATATTTCAATTTGTTTGATGATATGAAACATTAAAGTGTGACAAACATGCAAAAAAATAAAAAATCAGGAAGGGGGCCAACACTTTTTCACACCACTTGTATGTATAACTTTAGAATCTTTGGAATATTATAATTTGACAAATGGGTAGAAAAGACATTTTCAACACTGCCACAGGTGTCAAGTTCACAACCCCATTTAGTCTGGACCAATTCTCACTATTAACTATTTTCTTATAGTTGTTCCTGCTACAAATGCAGATTTTAACATGTGAAAATTAAAATTTCTCATTTTAATAGCATAATTAATACATTTTTACAATGAAATGTATATTATACAATTATTTTATTTTTGTTAAAGCAGAAATGATTATGATCTTCAATATGTTAATTCCAGTCATTCATTTCTATGGGTTTCTTCAGCAGGATCTGCAGAGCAGCAGGTGCTACACACACCAGAAACAGCACAAGATTTGTCAGACTGTAAACACAACACTATATCTATATTTGTCCTTTTGGTATTTAGGAATAAAAGCATCTATAAGTGTCTATCCTAATTTATCTTTATTACCTCACTGTGACATTTGTCTTTGATGTGTAAACTTAGATAATCATGTATGTATGTTACAGAAAGTTACAGATGTTTTTTTCTTAAAGCTCTTTATGTACTGAGGAGTAAGTTCCAAATATATATTAAATATATATATATTTAATATATATATATATATATATATATAATATATATTATATATATATAATATATATAATATATTAGCCCGCTTCTGCTTCCGGCGCTGCTCTGTACAGTCAACGTTAAGGATGGCTCCGCTCAATTTGTGTTTTTATATACTTTTTTACGTATTTTTACTTTCTCTTTTTACACGCATAACGTCTGCACTATTTATATACGACAAAAGAACACTTTTGGACATTGGACACCACTGCACTAACCTGCTTCAGGACACTTTATCCACGGCGGATCCAGCGTGGCCATTGGAGATACTTCGGAACACCGAGGTTAACAAAGGCCGCCTGAACAATCCCAGGAGGCGAAAGAAACACCGCGGGCGACGAGCTGGAATTCGTGACAGACTGAGAAAAAGGGCTCACAGTCCTCCTCTACCGAGTATTCTGCTCGCTAATGTCCAATCCTTGGAAAATAAGATGGACGATCTTAGAGCCAGGATAAGTTTCCAACGGGACATTAGAGACTGTAACATCCTTTGTTTGACTGAAACATGGCTCACTCCCTCGGTCCCGGACACCGCTGCAACACCGTCTGATAACTTTTCTGTTTCACGGATGGACAGAACAGCCGAGGCCGGAAAAACCAAAGGTGGTGGAGTGTGTTTCATGATTAACAAAAAATGGTGTGACCCCAGGAATATCTCCATTCTGTCGCATTCCTGCTCACCTCATCTGGAACATCTCTCCATTATCTGCCGCCCATTCTATCTGCCCCGAGAGTTCCCAGCGATCATCGCTACTGCCGTTTACATTCCACCTCAGGCAGACACCGGCTTGGCCTTGTCCAAAATACACGACGAGCTCAGCGGCTACATCAACAAACACCCTGACGCTGCCTCTATCATCGCGGGGGACTTTAACAAAGCCAACCTCAGGAAGGTCATGCCGAACTTCCATCAGCATGTATTCTGTCCAACTAGAGGACCGAATACACTGGATCGTTGCTACACTCAGTTTAAGAATGCCTACAAAGCTCGTTCCCTGCCGGCTTTTGGTAAATCGGACCACGCCGCCATTTTCCTCACACCGGAATATAAACAAAGGATCGTTCAGGAATCCCCGGGGGAGAGGGAAGTGACGCGCTGGTCCTCCCACTCTGAAGCTATGCTACAGGCGTCTCTTGATGACGTCGACTGGGACATGTTCCGGGCGAGTTCAGCTGACGTCAGCGAGTTCACGGATGTAGCATTAAGCTTTGTCAACATGCTAACCGACCAAGCCACTGAAACGGTAACAATAAGGACATTCTCAAATCAGAAACCGTGGGTGGACAGAACAATCCGTGCTGCGGTTAACCAATGCACTGCCGCATACAACGCCGGTCTTTTGTCAGGAAACATGAGTGTGTACAAAGCATCGTGCTATGCTCTCCGACGGGCAGTTAGAGCTGCTAAACTCCGATACAGGGAGAGAATTGAATCACATTTTCAGCTCAATGACTCTCGACGCATGTGGCAGGGACTGAAGACCATCTGTTCCTCTGGAAATAACTCCTCCGCCGAGGTGAGTGCAGATCCATTGTTGGCCGAAGAGTTAAACACCTTCTACGGCCGCTTCGAATGTAATGGCGGTGCGACTCTGCCGATCAGCGCGTCAGGAAGCAGCAGACAGAGCAGCGATGACGATCATGTTATCACCGTGTCGGAGGACGAGGTTCGGAGAGAACTAAGGAGAGTAAACGTCAGGACCTGATGGGCTTACTGGCCACGTTCTGAGATCCTGCGCCGATCAGCTTGCTGGTTTGTTTACATCCATCTTTAATGAGTCCCTTGCTACCTCTGTGATTCCCACCTCATTTAAGAAATCTGTCATCATCCCTGTGCCTAAGAACAGTAAACCCTCTTGCCTGAATGACTATCGCCCAGTTGCCCTCACATCAACAGTCATGAAGGTTTTTGAGAGACTTTTAAAGAAACACATATGCTCCTCCATCCCTGCTACTTTGGACCCTCTCCAGTTTGCCTATCGCCCAAATAGGTCTACTGATGATGCCATCTCTCAGGTACTGCACTCTTCCCTCACACATATTGACAGCAAAAATGGCAACTATGTCAGACTGCTATTCATTGACTATAGCTCAGCTTTCAACACTATAGTCCCACCAAGCTAGCTGTCAAACTCTCAGACCTCGGCCTAAACACTTCACTCTGTGACTGGATACAAGACTTCCTCACCGGCAGACCACAAGTGGTGAAAATGGGCCAGTTCACCTCCAACTCCATCACCCTGAACGTAGGAGCCCCGCAGGGCTGTGTCCTGAGTCCCCTGCTCTACTCTCTCTACACACACGACTGTGTGTCCTCTCACAGCTCCACTTCTATTGTTAAATTTGCTGATGATACTGTGGTTCTGGGCCTCATTTCCAACAATGTTGAGACCGCATACTTGGGTGAGGTAGAGAGACTTTCATCATGGTGCCAGGACAACTGTCTCTCTCTGAACGTGAGCTGATTAAAGAGCTCTAAAGAGCTGATTGTAGACTTCAGGAAGAGACAGCAGCGGCCCTACACTCCTCTTATGATCAGCGGGACCCCTGTGGAGAGGGTGAGCAGCTTCAAGTACCTCGGTGTAAACATCTCCGAGGACCTGACTTGGACTGCACACATTCAAACACAGGTCAAGAAAGCCAGGCAAAGACTGTACCATCTGCGTTTGCTGAGGAAATTCAGGGTCTCACGAGCAATCCTGAAAACTTTCTATTCAGGGGCCATAGAAAGTGTATTGACTCAGTGCATCTCAGTGTGGTATAGTAACGCCACAAATCAGGACTGCAAAGCTCTGCAGAGAGTCGTGCGCTTAGCTGAGCGCATCTCAGGGTCTGCCTTCCCCTCTCTGCAGGACATCTACCTCAAACGCTGCAAAAGCAGAGCTGCAAAAATAATCAAGGACTCAAATCACCCCGGTAACCGTCTTTTCATCACACTGCCATCTGGCAAGCGCTTCAGGAGCATGATGGCAAAAACTGAGAGACTGAGGAGGAGCTTCTTCCCTCAGGCCATCAGGCTCCTAAACTCAGTCTCAAAACATCTACAGGACTCAATTTAATAAACTGTAAAAACATTCATTATTCTCCATCAACCGCATTGCTGCTATGTGAATATACCCGGTACAACCTGTTTTGCACATTCCTCTTGCACATCCCTGTTTATATTAATATTTATTAAATCCACAGTAGACTGTATTGCACATTTTATTTTATTTCATTGCGCATTTTACTCATTTTATTTTTATTTTATTTAATTTTTTTATCTTTTTTTCATATTTTTTTTTATCTTACTCTTACCTATATTTATATATATTCTCTTGTGTTATGTTTAATTTTTTGTTTTATTTTTTTGCACTGTCCATTGAGCTGACCTGTCCTGACCTACATTTCACTACTGATTATACCCTGTATGATTGTGTATGTGACAAATAATAAAGAATCTTGAACCCTTGAGAACCTTGACATATATATAATATATATATCTATATGTATGTATATATATATATATATATATATAAATTAAATTAAATAATATAAATCTAATGTAAAAATACACAATATAATATAAATTAAATAATATAAATATAAATAATATAAGAAAATAAAATATAAATAAATAATTAAAAGAGTAGAAAGCCTGTGTGGCGCAGTCCAGCTCAATCTGACCTAATGACATCATTAATCATACGGCTCAGCTGATTGGTTTTCTCCTGTATCAGTAGCCAATGAGCTCACTGCTCAATATTCAAATACCTGGCTTTGCAGTTTGGCAGCGCACTTCAGAAACCCTCCACCTTCCCCAGCTCCACCTGTATAGATCTGCTACGAGGTGATTCATGTATGCTATATGGGGTTATTCACATGTGTTATATGTGCAGCAGCAGTATTTCTTACATGCTCACAGCAGCATGTTGTGGATGTGTTGGCAGTAGCAAATCTCGGTAGCAGCAGCAGCGTAGCAGATCTATTCTGCCAAGACCAAATACATTAACATTGTCATGTACATTACCATGCCAATCCCTCCAAGAGTTCTTCTTCTAAACCTTCCATTATATCTTGCTCTGTTATTATAAGTGCATTATTGAAATCAATATATATATATTTTTTTACAAACTAATAGACAACATGCATTTTTGAAGCTTCACGACATGTATGTATAATGTAGACAATTTTTATTTAAAAAATAAATTTAGAATTTTTTTTATTTTAAACAATAACTTTAAAGATCTGTTGAAAAAAATCCCATTTGCAATATGCATTAATTTAACTTTCAATGAGAAATAATAAGGGTTTCTCAGTCGTGTATATGTTTCTTAGTAGAGCTGTCTGTGTATATGTAAAGTATGAACTGCACAAAGACTCTTTTTGGCTGTTTGTCAAAGTGATGGTATACACTTTCATGTTGCCTGCAAACAGCAGAGAGCAATGCAGCACACCTGTATGTACAAACCGCTTACACACACACACACACACACACACACACACATGTTGGTTTTTGTGGTTTATGGGGACTCTCCATAGGCGTAATGGTTTTTATACTGAACAAACTGTGTGTGCTATTGCCCTACACCTACCCTACACCTAAACTTAGCCCTCACAGGAGACTGTGTGCATTTTTAGATTTTCAAAAAAACACCATTTAGTATGTTTTTTAAGCCTTTTGAATTACGGGGACATAGGCAGTGTCCTCATAAAACACGTTCATATTGTAATACCTCTGTCATACCCATGTCATTATACAAATTTGTGTCCTCATAAACCACATAAACCCGCACACACACATACACATACACACACACACACACACAGTAGATAGCATCTTTAAAAATATGCTGTAACATTAACAAAGTTGTGTAACTGACATCCAATGTGTCTTGTTACAAATGATAAAAGTAGTTCGCTAACTTGAAACTGTGAAAGTGTGTGTGAACCACCTGCTAAAATACATTCTGCACACACACACACACACACACACACACACACACACTTGTGCGCTCCTGCTGCCTCCCTATAGCGTGCAGTGTGGTGAAGGTAATCTGTCTATCTTGTGGTGGGGAGAACGAGTGCAGATGAGAGGAGAGACAGAGGCAGGGTGGGGAGTAGGTAGATGCTGTCACACACCTGCGCTCAGCCGGAAACCACAGCTGTCTTTGAGACCACCTCACAACAAATATTACAGCACCCCTCCTTCTCTCTCTTTTCTCTTTCACCGTCTGTGGGAAAGTTCATTGCAAACTCCTACACAGGTTTTACGTTTTATCTTCTTTTTTTTTTCTGTGAAATGCACATGGTGATATGTATTCAAGAGCAAGGCATCCACACAGGAAATGTATCTTCAATTGATTCGTATCTGTCTTTGATGAGTGCTGTGGGGTTTGTTGAGTTAAGGACTGAAAAATGTCTCTGGCTATAAATGATTTCCCATGCAGACGCAAAAAAAAATTTGTACAATATTTTGACATGAGCGATAGAGAGAGAGAGAGAGAGAGAGAGAGAGAGAGAGAGAGAGAGAGAGAGAGAGAGAGAGAGAGAGAGCGAGATGGGGAAAAAGACCAAAACAAGTTTGTATGACAATATGACTAAATGCAAGCAATGGCACAGGATCACCAACCAGAGAATGAGGCAGACATTAAAAATAGAAAAAATCAATCAATCAATCAAAATAAAATTATATATTACTTATTGAATAAATAAATAAAGAAATGTATCTATTTTATAAAAAAAATATTATATTGTTAAATTTAAAATGAACGATTAAGTAGTTAATAGTTTTAATAGTTTTACAGCATCATAAATACAGAATATTTTTACTTGAAAAATCATTTGTCACAGGTGAAGTGTGCTTACCAGAGACAGGACTTATATACATTCCCTTATACATAATATGTGCATTTTAACCTTAAAATTGTGATGGGGAAGTTCATGGACTTCCCCTGCCCACAGACACACTACACAGCCCATTTGGTTTGGTTTAGTTTACCAAATTTATTGTCTTGTCGCTATTGTGCCTTCTTGTCATAGACATTTAATACAAATAGCGAAGTCCTCGCCGACATAGACCTTTGTAGGAGTGTACCCTCTCAACCTCTGACCCATCTATATAAAGTGGCTTTACCTGACTTTCTGAAGTTTACAACCATCTCGTTAGTTTTGCTGATGTTCAAAAATAAATTAATATTTCTTATGTCTTGTCATGGGTAAAAAGTGAGAACCATGACGGGCTCAGCACATAACCTTGGAGGCATCAAGTGTTATGATTAATGGCTTAGTGGTGATATTCCCACTCTGTATATATTGTTTCTAATTAAGAAACATAACAACAAATTAATTTATAATACATCCAATAAATAATAGTTGTTATAAAATAGTAAATTTAAGTTGTTCAGAATAATACCTTGGAAAATCACACACAAGGCTTAGAAATAACTGTTATTTATTTTGTTAAAACTGCTTGAATCTTGACTGCGTGTTTCTACTGTGTTTATTTGTGTGCATATTTGTCTGTGTGATTTGGTAAAGGGGACACAGTCATCAAAACAGGAAACCATTTATGTTGCTGAAACACACCATTTTTAACTCTCGGGCAGGCAAAAATAAATACAGCACTATGAAAAGAGAAACAGAGAGAACAAGAAAACAGCAGGGGAAAAGCAAAAAGTGAAGTGGAAGAAAAAACTTTGTGTAGTCGTCCGCCTATTCCAACAGCTTTAGAGCATGAGCCAAACATGCAATAAAACAAAAGTACACACACCCAGCACACACTTAAAGGGATAGTTCACCCCCAAAAAAATAATTTCTGTCATCATTTACTCACCCTAATGTTGTTTCAAATCTATATGACTGTATTTCATCTGTAGAACAGGAATATATTTTGAAGAATGTCGGGTCAACACTTAATATTGGCAGTAAACTGCAAAATCTTGTGAGTTTTGAGAACTACATTGTAGCTTATGTTAGGGCTGGACAATAATTCAATATCAATATATGTGACCTGTGCTGGCAAAATGAGTAACAATAAATACATTTTCAAAAATGACTTATTTAATAATTATTATTTTTTTATCACATCCTCCATTAAAAGACCTTCAAAATGATGTATGGTTTGTTGGAATCGGATGAAAAATAACTACGCTACACCTGTTTGAAATCAATAGAGTCAGCAAAGCCAATTTGAGGAAAAATCGAGTTAAAAGTTTTCTGAAGGTTCCAAAGCAAAATCACCCAGCAACATTGCATCTTTTCCTCCAATTCTTTTCTTAATAATAATTACTATATTAATAATCACAATATAGCTATATGTATTTTATATTTGTTATTATAAATAAGAACAGATGCAAAAAACAGTAGAACAAATATAAGAAAGAAACAAATAGTGCATTACTTTTTTTTCATTTTACATCTAAACAAAAGCATTCAAGTAAGAAAAACAAATTTCAGTGTGTTCATTACAAATACATTGATTATTACAACTACAAAAGCAATTCAATCAAGAACAGCAAGTGATTCTCTCTTTTATTTTATTTTTTTTAGATTAACATTAATGAGACAGACGGCCTATATATTAAGACCTACTGCAATGCACGGGTCTAATATAATGTTACACATCCGATGTTTTCCCCCAACAGTTCCCCAAATGTTCACTTAAAACATAGCAGATTATGTTTGCCTGAATACTTAAATACAGACGAGGGCTTAGTGAACAAATTTTTGTGAAAAACTCAAATTCAACTAAAATCGTATCGAATTTTTCAATTTTTCTTGCATGTAGCTCAAAATTAGCCTGTGCACATTCTGACTCATTTTGCCAGTCCCATACAGGTGCATCTCAATAAATTAGAATGTCGTGAAAAAGTTAATTTTGTCTTGTAACTTATTTCAAAAAGTGAAACTTTCATATATTTTAGATTCATTACATGTAAAGTAAAACATTTCAAAAGTTTTTTTTGTTTTAATTTTGATGATTAGAGCTTACAGCTCATGAAAGTCAAAAATCAGTATCTCAAAATACTAGAATATTTACATTTGAGTTTCAATAAATGAACATCCATACAGTATAAATTCAGAGTATCTCTTGTTCTTTGAAACCACAATAATGGAGAAGACTGCTGACTTGCCAATGATCCAGAAGACGAACATTGACACCCTCCACAAAGAGGGTAAGTCACAGAAGGTCATTACTGAAAGGTGTGGCTGTTTACAGAGTGCTGTATCAAAGCATATTAAATGCAAAGTTGACTGGAAGGAAGAATTTGGGTAGAAAAATGTGCACAAGCAACAGGGATGACCGCAAGCTTGAGAATACAGTCAAGCAAAGCTGATTCAAAAACTTGGGAGAGCTTCACAAGGAGTGGACTGAAGCTGGAGTCAGTGCATCAAGAGTCACCACGCTCAGACATCTTCAGGAAAAGGGCTACCAAGCCACTTCTGAACCAGAGACAATGTCAGAAGCATCTTACCTGGGCTGTGGAGAAAAATAACTGGACTGTTGCTCAGTGGTCCAAAGTCCTCTTTTCAGATGAAAGTAAATTTTGCATTTAATTTGGAAATCAAGGTCCCAGAGTCTGGAGGAAGAGTGGAGAGGCACAGAATCCATGTTGCTTGAAGTCCAGTGTGAAGTTTCCACAGTCAGTGATGATTTGGCTGCCATGTCTTCTGCTGGTGTTGGTCCACTGTGTTTTCTTTTTTTGTTATCAACATTTTGTTTTCACACATAACACAACACAGCATCCAAAATATAACAAAACAAAACAACAGACACATACTCAACATCTCAAAGTCCAGTCAAAAGGGAGGGAGAGAGGGAAGGACAACAAAAACACAAAAGTCACTCCTCCATACAATCACGTATATCAAACAAAAAACACTGCCAAGCATCAATGGTCGAAGGCCTGGCCCCACCGACTCGCGCCATTGTACATTCACAAGTCACTATTTGCAGGAGGCTATGGATCCAATATGTTTTTCCACACATGTGCGGTGTGAACCAGTTCTGTATTATTGTCTTCTTTGCAGCTGTAAAACCAGCAAACAACATTATCTTTTGCATTGAACTTATACAGAGACCAGAATCATCATTAAGAAGACACAAACTTGGGTTAACAGACCAATCAATTCGCAGTAAGGATGACAAAACCAGGTTTACATGTGTCCATAGACTAATGACGATAGGACATTCCCAAAACATATGAAAAAAAGTGCCTGCTGATGCAGTATTACAGTTAAAATTTGATTGTAGTTTCAGGTCCACTGTATTTTCTGAAGTCCACAGTCAACGCAGCCATCTACCAGGAAATTTTAGAGCACTTCATGCTTCCTTCTGCTGACAAGCTTTATGGAGATGCTGATTTCATTTTCCAGCAGGACTTGGCACCTGCCCACACTGCCAAAGGTACCAAAATCTGGTTCAGTGACCATGGTGTTACTGTGCTTGATTGGCCAGCAAACTCGCCTGACCTGAACCCCATAGAGAATCTATGGGGTATTGTCAAGAGTAAGATGAGAGACACCAGACCCAACAATGCAGATGAGCTGAAGGCCACTGTCAAAGAAACCTGGGCTTCCATACCACCTCAGCAGTGCCACAAACTGATCACCTCCATGCCATGCCGAATTGACCGTTCGCAAAGAGCTTGATTGACAGACGATCTGACCAATCAGAACGCAGATATTTTGCGTCCCGCTGCTATCCACCATCTTGCCCGACAGCTACGGCCTGTCTCCATAGAAATGCATGTTAAAACAGGGTTAAAAAGATGGACTGAATTGAAACTTTTTCAATATAACTAAATATAAATATGTGCGGAGGGTTAAGCTGTGCTGTTGATGGCTGTCACGGTAACGGTAATAAGCTAAGGTATTTCTTCGTTTTGCATACCAGAAAATCTGACATGTCCGGCGCTGTATGCATGGCTTGCAGCGCTAAAGTTAAATGTTGAGTGTTAAATAATAAAATAATATGTTAAAACGTGTGCTCCTATCATTCTGTGGTCACAATCCCATGAACTTCGCCCCGATCGGAGCTTTATATGCACATGTGCGCTCATCTGTTTACAATGCAGCTATAACCTCGGATCGCTTCATGTCATCTTGCACTCATTAAACTATGACAGATACTTTACTGCAAAAAGACGGTCGCTGCGACACTGTAAAGTGATGAAACTACGGCGCCATGTGCTTTTTAAAACCATTTTCATAGGTTTCACTTTATATTGTTGGCTCGGAAAATATGTAAATGTGCATGCCCAGTAGCCGCAGCTGTATCCCTTCTAGCCTCATCCACAAATCAGACAGAAGAGCACATTAACTTCTGTGGACTTAAACTTGAAAAATGGTGTGTTCCGCGGTTGAAATAAAACACTTTCTGATGTTTATTCATGTTCACTTCGTTCTTTAAGTAAATATGAAAAGACGATCGGATTACATGTTTGAACTGAGGCAATACAGTGATCTGTCACGACACATTAAAGAGCCACAAAACTGTATTTATTGTTTTAATTTCTTTAAAAATGACACAGTTTAAAAACTGAGGTCAAGGTAGGTTTATTTGTCACATACACAATCATACAGAGTACAATCAGCAGTGAAATGCAGGGATTTTTGAAGAAAAATGCAGCATAACAAGAGGAGAGTGAGGAGGAAAAAAATAACCCCCAGACTATGCTCCTTGGGGAGTACAGTGTGAGAACAGGAAAAACACCTCAGCAACAAAAGCACATAATACACCATAGACACACGACTTTGCAACAGGGGAGGGTAATCCAGCTCTGGAAAGCAGCCATCCGGTCCAGCAGCTAACCCAGCAGCGCTAGTCACAGACCCGCTTGTTTCATACCAGAAGTAACCTGCTCTGTCTTCTCTGTCGGTGTTTTGTCAGTTTCCTCTTTGCTCTGCGATGTATTTTTCACTGCGTGAGAACATGTGTGTAGTGTGAGAGCGGCATTGTTTGTCGGTCATGGCAACAGTAACTAAGGGTGGGTGGGTTTTGCGAACGGTCAATTGAGGCAGTAATTAAAGCAAAAGGTGCCCCTACCAAGTATTGAGTACATATACAGTAAATGAACATACTTTCCAGAAGGCCAACAATTCACTAAAAATGTTTTTTTATTGGTCTTATGAAGTATTCTAATTTGTTGAGATGGGTTTTTCTTAAATGTGAGCCTAAATCATCACAATTAAAAGAACCAAAGACTTAAACTACTTCAGTCTGTGTGCATTGAATTTATTTAATACACGAGTTTCACAATTTGAGTTGAATTACTGAAATAAATGAACTTTTCCACAACATTCTAATTGATTGAGATGCACCTGTGTATTGCGATATAATTTTTTTCAATAACGGTGATATCAGAGTTAGAAACATATTTCTGATATTTCAATATACATTACCAATGTTTCCCATACATTGATTTATTGGTGGCGGCCCACCACAATATCAACACTGAATGCCACAAATAGATTTTCCAAAAGGCCTTGACAGTTTGACTTCGCTGAATAAACATGAGCACTGCACATATTTCAAAATCAAAACGCGACGTGGGTGTTTTATATGAATGTACCTTTGAAGGGAACCGACTGTCTTCAGAAACATTTCAATGGCATTTTCATTTTATCTGATGAAGTAGCATTTATGAGCAGAGCAACCTCTGTTTCTTCTGCTCCAAAAGTGCCTCCTGCTGGCAGAGAATGAATTTGCATTTTCAATAAGCCTGTCTGATTTACGCAGCAAACATATTTTGCTTGTTATCAGAAATAATCTACTCTAGAGGGACTTTGCTGTTGTTGTTGATTCTTTGTGGAAGTCTACCGAAAGTTAAGTTTGGGCCACAAAAGCGCACATGTGCAGTAACGTTTGTTTATGTTGTTGCCATTGAAACCATTTAAAAAGATAACTTTAACAATAACTATATTAGCGTCCACACCAATGGATAATAACATTGTTTATTATAAGTTATTATACGTTCAGATTTGTCGTCTGCCACTTTAAATGCTTGAGCACTATAAAGTTGAGTGGATTCTGATTGGCTGTCAATCGATTTATCTTTCATCAGTTGGAAAAAAAAAAGTTCTGAGAGTGATCCCAAAATTATCGTTCCTCTGTGCCAATATCGTTTTAGTTGTGGTTAGAATTATTTTTAAAACCATATCTTTATTGTTATTGTCATATGAATGGGCCTTTCGTCCATTAGTCCAAATTTGACCTAAATACCGCCATGACAGATATCAAAGTATCATATTAAAGGGGTCATATGATGCCTTTTTAAAGATCATTATTTTGTGTATTTGGTGTAACAGAATATGTTGACATGCTTTAATGTTCAAAAAACACATTATTTTTCAAATACTGTACATTATTGTAGGTCCTCTATGCCCCGCCTCTCTCAAATGCTTCCTTTTCTACAAAGTCCCTCCTTCCGACAAGCACAGTCTGCTCTGATTGGCCAACTGGCACAGTGCATTGTGATTGGCCGAACACCACAAGCCGCGTCGGCTATGTAAAGCTCCTTTCCATAATCGTGAGCTTCAGCTTTCAAAATTAAAGTAAAGACAGTTAATAATGTTGTTAGTTTTACCATCAGTTCAAGCCCGAGAGGGGAACAGAGTCGCGTGACAGACACAGTGATGCTGCTCGTATGTGTTTGCAAACAAGCCGCGATTAAGACAATTTCTGATGGGCTGTACACATTTCGCTGAGATGTAACCCTCTCTCTCTCTCTCTCTCGCTCTCTCACTCACACACACACAAGCAGTGTTGCCAGATCGGGTTGACGATTTCCAGCCCAAAAACTCACCAAAACCCGCCCACTTCAACAAAAACCAGCCCAAATTTTTAACTGCCAAAATGATGAGAGAATTTTATTGCCATGTCAATCAAGGTTGATAAGGACCATTTTTATCTCCTTAAAATAAAATAATGATGACAAAATAAAATAAAGATAAATCAATTTCACAGGAACATGGAGGGCAAATGCGTTAAAAGCGGCAATCAAGAAATTAACTGATGACTTTAACCCTGAAAAATGCATCATTTTCAATGTCTACAGTAAGAATAAGCTAATTTTTGTGCAAAAAGTGCACAATAACGTGATCAGAAAGCAATGTAAATTAGCTGGCATTTACTCTCGTTCATGCACACACCCCCGACAGCCAAAAAATATTCATTGATACATGATACTGTATGACAATCTGACAGCAAAAATAAAATAATAATAATAACAATTAGCAACAATAATGCGCTTACCTTTGTCTTGTGCTTTGTCTTCAGACAGAAACAGCACGTATTTCACGAAGTACACATTAGAACATAATGCAGAAGTTCACAGTCAAAACTGTTCAAGTCCAGCAGCTGCATGTCAATGCCAAGTATACCAGAGTAGAGTCTGGACGGTTTAAAAGATGTTCTGATGCAGAACAGCATCGCCAGATTCAGTTTTGATTTTTAATAAATCATTCAACTGTTCTCTCATTTCAGTTACAGTTATATTTAGAAATCTTCTTTTCATCTCTCATCAGGTGTAATCCACGTTGTGAGATTTGAGTCTCTAGACTCTTTCTCGTGTAATTTATATTTAGGTCACTTTGCCATCGCAATCACTTAAAATGAATGAATGAATGAATATATAGCTGCACATTTAAATCTTGCCCTTTATAGCGCCAAAACCCCGTCTCTCACGAGTCATCACATCTCACCGGCATAAAAGATGGTAAATTCACTGACAGGTCTCGGTTAAACTGAACCAATAAGGGTTGTGTTCAGGAAAAATGAGTTGATGACTGCTCTACACATTATTTTACTGTGATACTTTGAGCTCGAACATATTAAAATAACATGACTAAAGATAAATGCGAAGAAAAAAAGCAGCTGATTGGGCGGCTTTTAATTTTTTAAAAGCAGCCCAAATTTTGTCTACCCGCCCAATGCGTTATTCTCCGGTCCAAACCGATCAAAAGAAGCCCAATTGGGCGGCAACCCGCCCAATCTGGCAACACTGCACACAAGCCGCGATTAAGATAGCTGACTCCACTGTGACCCTGTCTCTCTCTCTCTCTCGCTCACACGCCTGCGCACACACACACACACACACACACACACACACACACAACATGCAAAACTCCGCATTTGAACAGAACAGTCAATAGCAAATACTTAAACTAATAACAAAACATACAGTCGCTGATTCAGAAGCGCCAGATTGTCACAGCAACGTCAGAATTACCTCCTCTCCTAGGTTCACGAAACGGTCGTCCATAAAATGCGTTGCTGTTCTGTTGTAAGTAATCTTAATGATTCCTAAATGCATCTACTTTCGGAGGCCAAATAAAGTGGTTTTGCTTTCGCCTAGAAACACACAGCGTCTCCGACATGACTGCCTGCATCAACACTACTGTGGTTACTGAAACCAAGCCTTACGCAAATATTTCCACATCGTGACGTAGACATGTGGGGGCGTGTTTGAATGAGCCGTTTTAGGGGGTCTTAACTTTGATAAAGAATATCTCTTTGGTTTTGAGACTTTAGTCTTTGCAACTTCAGGGATCTTATCTATGCACAATCAGCTTGTAACACTCCAAAGAGAAAGAAAAACTTGAAATTGCATCATATGACCCCTTTAATAATACGATTACTAGCATTATACCATGAGAGTAATTTTTTGTAACAGATCTTCTGAATGCCACGACATTCAACTTCAGTTGGTGGGAGTTCTGTTCCCTCAGCTGAATAAAAGCCTCTGGACATGCATTTAAAGGTCAAAATCAGTATGCGATTATTTGATAACACACACACACACACAGAGAGTGAGAGAGAGAGAGAGAGAGAGAGAGAGAGAGAGAGAGAGAGAGAGAGAGAGAGAGAGAGAACTCATGACATGAACGTCTCTATGCAGTGCCAATATGGGAAATGATTTCCTCCTGCTAGCAATCATCAGGGGGCAAACCCCATATTTGACCAGGCACAGACGAGCCATTGTTTGTGCCTCCTCCATTTGGTGTTTCTTATTAGTCACAGGTTCAATCTGCACGTAGCTGCTGTCCCACCCTGAGAGAGAAATATATAGAGAGTTAAATAAGAAGGGACAGAGAGAACCAGGCTTGATCAGGTACAGAGATGGGCAGGTCCATGCAGACTCAAAGAATAATGGACACGGCAACATATTATGGCTTGTAAGTGTATATATACACACCTGAAAATAACCAACTTGAAAATTACAGGTGTGTTTTATATGCATTGGAGCTTTGGACTTGGCATAGTAAATATTAAAATATGTCTTAAAAAGCAAGAAAAATTTATTTTCTGTTATACATCTATGATTTAATGCTGTAATGCTGTAAATAGACTACACATAATTTGAGTATACAGCCACTTAACCGCACGGATGCAATTAAGTTGTTTTGTGTAAAAAGCTAAATCTGGCTTTAGAGCAGACAGCTTCCCTTTAACTCATCCCATCACTATCAAAGTGGGAGGATGTGGCTTGGGATTTGGTATGTCTTAGCCAGTTAGCTGAACTGAATCGACTGACTTTTTTTTTCTTCTTTTTTTTCTATTTTTTTTTCTATTCTATTTTTTTCTTTTTTCAAACTACTGTCATAAACATGCCAAATCACCATAGGTGTTAAATTGGGTAAGCGGTAATAGATGTTTACATCATTTTTGGACATTTATAATTTTACCGTTATTGTAAACACAATTTTATCACAACTAGCTCTAATATTTAGAATATCTAGATATCTGCCTTTGACGTTCAGCACAGGATACCCAGGTAGAAAAAAGTATACTTAAATGCACTAAAAAATACTTAAATAGCAGCAAGCACATTTGTGGTACAATCTTAACTTTTGTGCTAAATAAAATTGTAAACGTTATACACTATAAATAGTTAAAATTATATTTCTACTTCAGTGGTGCTTCAGTGCATTTAAAAAAGTATACTAAATACCACTAATACTTAAATAGTTTTTTAGTGCATTGAAATAAACACAGCAAAAATATGCAGAGGAGTTTTATTAGTGTATTTCTTAAAAGTGTGCTTTGGATGCTTTAAAAATTGGTTCAATATTAGTAGACTTTTATATAGTTATCATATAAGTTTAAATTAAATTGATTTGATTAAAAATATGTTACTAATGTACTAGTTATAAGTACATTTTCGCAACTGTGGTAAAATACTTAATATAAATGCATCATGTACTTAAAGTGCTCTATTTTCATGCACTAATTTTGTACTTAATATACTAAAAATTATTCTTTAGAAATTTTTAAGATAATCTTAAGAACATCTAAGTGTACTCAACTGTGCTATTTTCAGACACCATGTGCTTTTAGCACATACTAATTCTGTATTATTTGTATGTATGATTTAAATGTGTATGAAAGATGGGTCCAAGTGTACTACTAAATACATTTTTTATTACAGTGTTAAAAGCACATTTTAGTTCATATTCATGCTGTCTCAAAATAGCACAGTTGAGTACACCAGATATTCTTAAGATTATCTTAAGAAGTACTAAATAATCATTTTTAGTATTTTTTGTACAAAATTAATGTGTGAAATTTGAGCACTAAGTACATCATGGAAGTGTACTAAGTGTACTGAAATAATAGTGAGTAGTCACTAATAAAGGTTTTGAAACTGTGTATGTTCCTGTGCAAATGAAAAAAAAAAAAAAAACAACAACAAAAAAAAAACATTTGTTACGTGGCATTTTCAGTTCAAGTGATTGGCTCCAAAAGTTTTGTGGTCCTATGAGCAAAGAAGGTTTCAAACTGTTTACCTCTGGGGTTTTGTGGCAGGCAATGCTAATGGATGGCTTTCTCCAAGTATTACACACTCTCAGAAGAAAAGGTACAAAAGCTGGCACTGGGGCAGTACCTTTTCAAAAAGTACTCATATGTCTCATTTAGGAAATAATATGTTCATTTTAGGGACAATTATGTACATTTTAGGGACGAATATGTTCCTTTAAGGTACCAATATGCCCCCTTTAAATAAAGTACAAAGGTTTTGCAAAGGTACTGCCCCAGTGACAGCTTTTGTATACATTTTTGTTTTGTTTTGCATGTCATCATGGCACACACCAAATTAAGATTAAAGTCACAGGTCATGTTCAATGTTATATATTTAAACTTTCCCTTTGAGAATACTAGTAAATTTCCCCAAGTGAGTCACACTAAATTAAATCCAGGGTCATTCATCAACTACATTAGAAACAAAAAGTCTTGAGTCACGGAGTTTAAGTTACTTAATCACAACTTGGGAAACATGCTGACCAGAGTATGAGAAGCATTCAGCTGAGCGTAGCATGTAACGCTCAGCGCCAGACCTTCAAACCGAGCAAGGTTAAATCCAGAACTGAGGAGCTTTTTCCAACTCCACAATTCCTACCCACCCACAAACTTCCTTCAGCCCCACTTTGTGAGTCCTCTAACAACGAAAGGAATGACAGAGCAAGAGGGGAAAAAAGAACTGAATTACAATAGAAGGGAGTTCGGTAAACAAATACAGCATCACAAAGGGCAAATTAATCTGGTTGGGGAACGAAAAAAGAAGCAAAAAGAATGCATCCTTTGCCAACGTGACAATTATTTTTATGTGAATCAAAACAAAACAAGTCTGTGCCAATCCCAGCAGTGGCCCTTCTATTGTTTCAGAGATCAAGCCGAGATGAAGTTACAGCGTCAACATACATCCGTAGCAGCTCCGTCCGGACGGAAAAGAGGCCCTCCATATGCAAAAGCAATGCTAATCCACGTGAAGCCCTGGGGATGCACACTCTGCGCTTCATGAAGCTTTCCAAAAAAAGAGCTCACTATTTTTATCGGAATGACGCTCCCCGGTGGGAAAGCACCAGCACTGAGTCGTTATGGTTTTCCCTTAGATATGTCGTCCCACCAGAAAATCTAAATAAACACATGGAAAACCACAAGGATATATCTGGCTCGTTGTGCGGAAAGCATTTTTTTTCTCCTCTTGCCTTTCTCCAAATGTCTGTGCTATTGTACTCTTGCATGCATACTAAAAATGCAAGACTTGGGGAACGAGAAGGGAAAAGAATGGAACACTCAACAACCCAGTGAAGGAAAGAGATCGGTAGAGAAATTCAGTGCCAACAATATGCCAATGTAAGATAAGCACTTTAGGCCTTAATGATGTCGGTGCATATATTTGGAACTGATATTTTCAGTTGAACCTTGTGCTCAGTCATAAACAGTTTCTGGCTTTTGGCTGGATACCACAATAATGACATACTGCAAGAATAGGAAGATTTGGATTTTGCAGATATGGCTTTGGTTCAAAAGTACTTCAGAGGTCAGCCAGTCTCAGCCTCAGGCAGCACACCAAACTGGAAATCACTTCTCTCGATCTGGCAATCTCTAATCTGATTGGCTTGCTTTATGCAACTTCCTGCAGTAAGGGCACACAGGGTTTTTTCTTTCCACAAGGAAACAAATCATGCTCGTAAGGTAATAGGGTGATACAAAAAGCACAAGTCTGTTAGGTAAGTGACATACCTTTGATTGATTGCTTTAACTGTTAGTCATGGCCTCTTGGATGGGCCTTGGCCAGAATCCCAGACCTTCTGCCATTAGTCTGAAGGTCTGGCTACACGAGACTACTTCACATACAGTAACCATATTACCATTTGAACCCAACCAAGCAACTCATGCCCAAGTTTTGACCTACCATTACTGTTTCTAGGTACCTCACATGTAGCAGGTGAGCAAAAACCAATACAGTGGGATAAAAACAGAATATTAAATAATGTATTCAATGAGAAGTAGTGCAGTAAGATTGTTAACTTCACAATTGAAGACAGGGTTGCTACTTGATTGCAGTAGCCCAGTATCCTAGGCCACATGTGTCAAACTCCGGTCATGTAGGGCCACTGTCATGCGGAGTGTAGCTCCAAAACACCTGATGTTTCTAGTAATGCTGAAGACCTTGATAAGCTGGTTCAAGTGTGGTTCAGGAGAGTGCAGGAGAGTGGGCCTCTGGGAATTGAATTTGACTACCCCGTCCTAGGCTTTGAAAATCCAACTAGTCTCCACATCAGTGGTTCCCAATCCTGGTCCTTGAGAAGCCCCAATACTGCACATTTTAGATGAAGTTCCAAACATAGGTTCAAGAGGAGCCTATTCATTTAGTCCTGTCAATCATCATTACAAGCCTATATAAGCAGCACTCATTGCACTGTCTCAGCGTAAATTCTTCCGGCATCCCTCCACCCCCATCTCCTCCTCTATTTCGCTTACTCTCCCTCTAGGTAGTGGGAGGTGTTGAACTGTGAGCTCAAGCCGAGCCTCAGGTTCGAGCCTACATTTAGGACAGTGAGCTAAGTTTGTTTACCATTAACCATCAGGACTGGATGGGCAGGTGAACTTGTGAAATGTCTTCCAAATCAAACACACCTGATTCAACTCATAAGCTTATTAGTAAAGACTCCAAGACCTCAAATGTGTATCAGATAAGAGAAACATCAAAAAATGTGCAGTATTGGGGGTTCAGCAGGACCAGGATTGGGAACCACTGCTCTACATGAGTTTTGACCAGAGTCATCTTTCCTTTCAAACAGCCAGACAGAGTTGAACACAGGCCTCTTGAAACTAATTGCTCATGCCTTGAAAGAAAAACACCAAGAAACTCCCTCAAATTGAGACAAGTTTACTCACAGCTGCTACAAACTATTATTGGGAATTTTTGCAAAGACTTGTTTCACAAACATGAAATTGGAAATTATGTGTATGTGTCCATCATAAAATGCCGAAATGATTCCTCCCACATAGATTCGGTCTATGTAAGACAAATTACTTGGGAGAGATGAATCAGACTCCGAAACTGGAGACTTGTGACCAGGGTGTTTCCATGACGACCTCTTGGTGAACTCTATGTGTGCGAGATAACCCTCTCGTTTCTCTGAACGCTTTATCCGTCAGGCTGCGGCAAAGATCCACACAAACAAACACAGCCGTGGAGAGGAAATACTTTCACTGCAATGTGCCGCCCCGAGCCGACACCCATAAAATCTTGTCTGGCGGTTCTCCGTCCATTCACACACACACACACACACACACACACACACACACACACACACACACACACACACACACACATCACCTGTTCCTCTACATCTCTGGCTACATTTCATCCTAAGTGCTTGCGGTTGTGTGAAAATCCTTGAGTGTGTGTGCTGTGAATTAGACTTCCTCTTTTGTACACTTTGAGAGACTGATATGTGTGCAATGGTTTACTAACTCAACTACTATTGTGAATGTGTGTACACCAAACAATCCCAAAGACCACACACACACACTTGCAAACACAACACACACCCACGCTTGATCACTCACACTCACAACTCCACGCACACACATCTTCCTGTTGACCGTGGCTTACGCCGTTGAAATCCAGCTGCAGTAACAGTTGTTCGCCATTCTTCCCGGATCTCCACAAAAACCAGAGCCTGGCTGTTATCGGATCCCGCTCGGCTTTCCTCCTCGGGAAAGAAGAATGCAGTGAGAAGGAGGAGAGAGAGAGAGAGAGACAGAGGGAGGCAGGGTGAAGGAGAAAGAGAGGGAGGGGGCGATGGTTTGGTCATGGTTCCGTGTGGGAATATTTAATAACAAACATTAAAAATACCACAGAAAGACTTTGCCACATTCCCACGGTCCAACTGCAGCCAGGGCCTGACAGCACGGTTATAAATACCAGCTATAGAGTGGCCCCAGAGTGCACTTACATTACAACACACACATACAGTACACACACAACCCATGCACATACTGTAGACACACAATTACAGATCCATGAACGGTACATCTGGAGAAGCTCTGTGGAGCTGCTTGGATGCTTTTTGCGGCATTTACATCCAAAGGTTAAATGCAAGAAATGCATGCATGCACAAAAATACACACTTGCTCTGTAGTGTGCTGTCTGCATAGGCTGCATTTTAAGGCATCATAAGCGCACTCCTGATGTCATGGGTTTTTCAGAAGGTAGACAACATCAAGAAGGTGAGGTCATTTAGTTCAAATTATATAATTTGTTTGTATGGATACGCTAGGGTATGCATCAGAGATGGTAAGATTCACTGATTTGCATCTGGCATCATCATAAAAGTTATAGGGGTCCTATTATGCTCTTTTACAAAGTCTTGATTTTGTTTTGGGGGTGTACTAGAACATAATTGACATTATTACAATACCTTTCTCCCCAGACTGGCACAAATGGCTCGATTAGTTCTGGGTTTGATGAAGGCCCGCCTTCAGAAAAACGAAATGTGTTGTGATTGGTTAGCTGTCCCAGTGCGTTGTGATTGGCGAACAGCTTAGACGGCGTTTCAATACTGCCCCGCCCCTTGCCAAAACAGCAAGTTCCGTCTGCTCCGGTATAGTTAAAGGTACCATATTGTCAAAACTGAAATTTCCTGGCTTTTTTTTTTTAATCAACAATTTTTTTTTTCACACACAACAACATAATATCCAAAATACAAAAAAACAAAACAACAGACACATACTCAACATCTCAAGGTCCAATCAAAAGGGAGGGGGAGAGGGAAGGACAAAAAGAACACAAAAGTCACTCCTTTATACAATCACGTATGTCCAACAAAAAACACTGCCAAGCATCAGTGGTCGAGGGCTTGGCCCCACCAACTCGCGCCATTGTACATTCACATGACACTATTTGCAGGAGGCTACGGATCCAATATGTTTTTCTACACATGTGTGGTGTAAACCAGTTCTGGATTATTGTCTTCTTCACAGCTGTAAAACCAGCAAACAACATTCTCTTTTGCATTGAACTAATACAGAGACCTGAATCATCATTAAGAAGACACAAACTTGGGTTAACAGACCAATCAATTCGCAGTAATGATGACAAAACCAGGTTTACATGTGTCCATAGACTGATGATGCCAGGACATTCCCAAAACATATGCAGAAAAGTGCCTGATGATGTAGTGTTACATATATGGCAGTTCAAATTTAACTGTAGTTTCATTTTAAATCTTTTGTAAGGAGTTATGTATGCTCTATGAATGACTTTGAAGTGAATAAGACGATTTTGTAATACAATCAATAATTTTATTATATATTAAAGAAACAGATGGCCGACCAGCAGATGGTGCAATCCAGTCTCGCATAGGATGAGAGGAAATGGAAGAAGACCAAGGAACGCCATACGCTTTGAGAGCAGAACGTAATTGAAGAAAGACAAAATATGCAGATGCTGGTAGACAAAATTTGGTTCTTAATGTCTGAAATGAACATAGGCCCTGGTTTTCATACATATCACCGCACGTGTTTACACCTAAAGAAGACCAAGAGGGTTGGACAAATTGACGATTTCCTCATACAAAATTAAAATTGTGCCATAAAGGTGTAAAATTTCCTGGCTTTTTTCATGATAACAGAGATCTAGGGGCTATGTAACTACCAAATAAGTTTCAAAACAGGCAGTCCACAGTAAAGTGCACACAGCCTGCATAAAGTAGCTGTGCCTTTTCAAGAGCCCTTGTGACTTCCGTAAATATGTGACGTCCGAACTACCGTCACCATCCCGAGCACCGCCCACCGTCCTTTTGCCAAACCCCCAGACAACATCGCGGCCACAACATGGAAACATGCCGAAAAAGTTAACTTTCACAGACGAAACCAGATCGGCTGACCTGTAACGTTACACTCTCACTCAAAGGATGGACGATCTGACAGGACTGTTACTATGAGGCGGATCACGTCTAACATGTATAGTAATGACAAACTCACCGTGTCTATCTAGTCATGATGAAGGTATAAATACATTTAAATTTCAGCAGGCAACTATTTTTATAGCTACATTATTATTCCAGCCACAATTAATCACAACAATGTATATACAATTACAAATGATTATATACACTGCCCTCCAAAAGTTTGGAAGCACCCCTGGCAAAGTGTGGTTTTGGACGATATCAGCATAAATCCTTATCATTTTTTGGTGCAAATACATTAAAGTAACTTGACATTATCATTGAAGACCAGCAATAAAACATAATAATGTCAATATAAACATGTCAAAATCAGACATGCCCCTTTGCCAGCTGTGATGCCTGGTTACTGGTTTAAACTTGGCCCAGGTTTTTTAAAGATTGTTGGGTCAGCACACCTTACTAGCTTCAACAATTGATTGCCAATTCAAAGTCAATGTTTGAATAAACTGACAGCTCGGATGCCCAGATTATTCAGAGCTGTAATAGCTACTAAAGGTGGATATTTTGATGAATCGAAAATTATTATGTTTTTCTATGTATAAACTGTTTATGTAATAAAATATGTTTTCGTAGTTTGTGTTGTCCCTTATCAGTGCAAAATTATCACATATTAAAAAGGATTCATGCCAATATTGTCAAAAACCCCACTTTTCTAGGGCGTTTCCAAACTTTTGGAGGGCAGTGTATAAATCATCAGTTTGTTGTTTTAAACACATGCACACAGACATTAATGTATTTCATACACGACATAGTCGTGAGATGCAAGAAATCTTCAGAGGCGCCCATAACAACAAAAGACAATACTTTATTGAACCTTTTCTGATAAGAAGTGTGCGCTGCAAACACAAGCATTTTTGACGATCGTTTCTGTCCAGTCCGCTCGTTTTATTGCATTTAACTACAGTGGTCGTCAGTTTTTTGTCTGGCAGTGGCAGAAGGTATGCGATCAAAGTTCTAATTTGAGGCTGTATTATGTCGATTCTGGCACCCAACATCACAACAAGATGATATTTTAAGCTCCTTATGTAGCCGAATCTGTGCTGGTTTGAATGGGCTGCCTCCAGTTTTCCCTTTGCTTTGCTTCCAGCTAGCACGGTGACTTAATTGTGACATCGGCCCTACATGACCCTAGTTACCTGTGGTTGGCCTAGCCGTGCGTCACTCAGAAAACAACGGGCCAATCAGAAGATAGGCTCATGAATATTAATTAGACAGGCTAAAATTGACCTGTGCTTAGCAGAGCTCCTGCGAGAAGAGCTGTAAAAATATATTGAGATGGTTTTTGGTACTTATACCGCAAATATATATTCTTAAGGACATCAAAACCTAAAATAAAACTCAAGAAAGGTGTACAATATGGGACCTTTAAGGATGGCGTCAGTATTGCCATATCAATTTGAGCCGGATTCAGACCCTGAGAATATTGAACAAGAGGATCACGCAGAACCTTTGCATGCACTGATATTGCAAGACATATAGTGTGGTAACGTTATTGTAGTTTTTTTTTTTTGGTGCTAAATCACGTTTTAGATAGGATGTCAACAACCGCTTAAAAATAACGGCATTTACTATGTAAAGATAAGTGCAACGGTATTATGTATTATGTTTATTGTTCTTTAATTCTAACATTATAACATGAATTGCAGTGAAACTGTTATACAGTTGAATTAATTTATACCATAGTCCAGTGTTTCCCACAGACACTCTATTTGTGGCGGCTAATATAATGGAAATCAATTATCTACCAGCAGGAGGCGTTGTTGGAGTGGTAGAGAGCAAAGTTTCCCCGGTTCCCAACAGCTGTACACAAAGCAGAGCTCTGCTCACAAACGCTGCTTTATCAGGTATTACATGCAAGATGAAATGAAAATGACATCCAAAATTTTCTGAAGACAGTCGGTTTCCTTCAGAAATACAGTGATATAAAAACACCCACAACGGTTTTCGATTTTGAAACATGCAGTGCTCATGTTTATTCAACG
The DNA here is from genome assembly GCA_023376895.1 of Aspiorhynchus laticeps. NCBI lineage: Eukaryota > Metazoa > Chordata > Actinopteri > Cypriniformes > Cyprinidae > Aspiorhynchus > Aspiorhynchus laticeps. Next base: position 8,902,006 of record CM041816.1, read on the forward strand.
AATCAAGACTTTTGGAAAATCTATTTGTGGCGGTCAGTTTTGATATTGTGGCGGGTGCCACAAATAAATCAATATATGGGAAACACTGTAGTCTCATAATTTAAGTGTAAATTCTGCAGATTACATCATTGTCCAGTATTGTACTGTCAGCAATTTATAAAAATGTTTTCATAATTGTAACATGCATATTTACATACATAATTATTCAGGTGCATGTGCAATAACTCGTGAAAACTTGATGCTACAGCAGCACTTCTCGTCGTCGTCTTGTCTGATTCACTCAACCCAAGCGTTCTAACCATGACCTCGTCCCTCCCCACCCCCCAACCATTCGAATTTCCATATGCAGGATTTATTTTAATGATATTGTAATAGGCTGCTTTGTGATATCACAACACCTGGAAAACAACGCTGTAGTCCAAACGAGCCGTTCGTTGTAGTTCTTGAAAAGTGATTTTTAAAAACGAAATATCTCCCTTTGGAGTGGACTTTGAGATTTGTAACTTTGTAGATCTTTTTTTATGCCCAAACATACACACTACACACTGACTAAAATTCAAAAAGTGAAAAAGCATAATAGGACCCCTTTAACAAAGGTATGCATCAATTTTAAAAAAGTGTGCATCGCAAGATGGCTTTTGTATCGAGATGTAACATATGCATCGGTAAAAAAAATATTATTTATATATAAAATTATTAGTGGATGTGCTATAGTTTTATTATTTAGAAAGTGACCAATATTTTATATGTAGATTGATTTCTCCTCTCTAAACAGTTTCTCAAGCGTGTTCTCTCATCACTACTGCTTTACAAGTCTTAGCACTTAAGTTAAATTTATGATTTGCTGTCTGTCTAAACCAAAGAATTATCAGCGAACTATCTGTACCATATTGAATTGCTTAGCATCATATTTTTTTTCATTGAATCGTATTGCATTGAATCACATTGTGTTGAATGCTTCATATGTATGTTTAATGTATCGTATCGTTGGCTATGCATCGAGATGCGTATCGCATCGGCATCAGTTATGGAGATGCACATCCCTAGTATGCATACAGTGCACATCAGCATATTTTGCATGTACTATAGACCTTATGCATCAGAGAAACAAGTGCTTTAGAATTTTGTCTTTGAAATTCTTTTTTTGTTGTAGCACTATTACACTTGAAGAGTAATTAGACGGTGAAATGGATTTACTTATTGTAGAGTAAATGAAAGTTATGTGCATTGTAACGTTTGTAGCGGATGTCATAAATGTCAGTAGACTGGGAAGATTTTAAAATGAGCGGTTCATTCATAAATTCGTACAACCTTACATTCACACTTTGGAAATACAAAGAGAAAACAAAAGACAACGAACACAGTGCTGAAAAGTGGCAGAGTTACATAAGGCCTATACACGTGCAGCCAATTTTTCTAATTGCCCATACTCAAGTTCACTTATGCACCTTGAATTCTGGTGGCAACCAAAAGGTGGCAACAATGGCCCAGGCCATTGTTTCATAGTCGACAAATAAATGCAGGAGACGGAACAACAATAGCAAACTATTCAAGTCCCAAACAGCAATCGGCACCTGTGTTGAGGGGGTTCAAATATATCTGCAACTCTATTTTTAATGAGTACAAAGACATTTTTATCACTTATAACTTCTGGAGAGAAATAGCACAGCCATTGGATGAGGACGAATCTTGTGAATGCATGTGTTGAGTGCAAGCTATCTAATGGAGAATACTTCGAAAGATTATGAGTTCAGTTTTACATTTACGCTAAGTGTTCACGTCAAAACTTAGGTATACTTTTGGCTTTAGGAATCTGCTGCCTATATAGACAGTAGGCAGCACGACAGCTTATTGAGCTTTGGAAGAAAGCTACTATTTTCGTCAACACCATTTTGTCAAGAAACACTTCCATCCTCACGTCGGACTGGCCGAGGAAAACAGGGGAAGCTCTCACTGCCTTTCTTTCCGTTCCTGAAACAATGAGACTGGAAGCTGGCCGTCTGCCCCCATCTTTGTGTGTGTTTGTGTGCATGTGTGTGAGTTCTTTCGCTCTCAGCCTTCACAGGTCGCAGGGCTTAACCCAACATGGCTCTTTTGTTCCTGTTATTGGACAAGACATTAGTTTCAGTGTCAAGCTTTGGGGTTTGCAGCCAATTTTAGATGTACTACAAATGAGGGTGTGAAACAGCAAGAGCGTAAAAAACACAAGAGCAGTTTAGTGTGTGGAAACTTATATGGTATAACAGAACGCTTTGAAGTATTTATAGAGTTGACTAATTTAATGTGTGACACATTTGTTTTACAATAACTGTATGGTCTTTTTTTTTTTTTTTTTTTTTTTACATGTTTTGGCCTTTTCAATGTTGGAGACAGTGCAGAGGATACGAAATTATGGGCAGAGAGGAGGGGAAGTATTTCAGTTTTGTGTAACACCCATTAGTGAAATGTGCTGTGCAGTATATTATAAGCATGGGCTAAGTCTTGCTTTGGCTGTGCATATGGAGTTTGTAATCTTACTGATGTTTGATAGAGTGCCATAACAGCATGAAAGTAACACAAATTGGCTAGATTAATCACTACCATATTTTGGCTACAATGCTTTAGCACTCAGCTTGGGACATTTCAAACAAAACTTCATCAAAAAACAACATTTAGGAATTAATTCGAGCTGACTCTTATGACGGACACTCCCTTGAACATGCAGAGGAGAGTGTTTGACTCATTGCAACAACATCTTCTCTTGTGTCTTATCTACACAAGCAACTCCTTGCTAGTTCCTATGGTTGGAAACAGTAGAAAAGAAGAGTCTTTTCTCAGTCTTGCTCATTCTGTCTTCCTTACAAAGGCGGGTTCCACAGAGCGTATTTATTGCGCTAATAAAATGAAATGCATGTCTGTGGTGGCAGAATTATTGTGCAATAAAAGTCTGAAGAACCAAAAGATTCTTACCGCAATAATCGAGTCCTAGACACCAGATATTTCACTTATGGTTTGGCCAGGGGCTGTTATGATGTCACGGGCCATGAGTCAAATAGGTATGGGTCATTCTCAAGGTTAAAATTGCTTTTATAGTCATTATATCTCTCTGAAATATAAACTTTATGGCTATGGTCACCACAACATTTAGTATTGGGTTATTTTAGCCACATCCACTGTTCTTAGGTGAAGATTCAAATATACAGACAAGCCGTAAATCATCAAATGGTTTTAAAGTGTCACAGCAATGGTATATCAGTTCTTTTATTTCTTCTCTATCAAAACTTAAAAAAATAATGTGAGGTGGACATTGTGAGGTGGAGGTGAAGATTTCCTGCTAACAGGCAAACAACTGACTTATTCTTTCATGAATCCTCATCAGATTTCATAGGGCAGGTGTGGGCAACCCTGGCCCTCAAGGTCCACACTCCAGCAAAGTTTAGCTCCATCCCTAATCAAACACACCTGAACAAGCTAATCAAAATCTTCAGAATTACTAGAAAGCTACAGGCAAGTGAGTTTAATTGGGGTTGGAGCTAAAAAAGTGGACTTTTAGGGCCATGGTTTCCTACTTTTGCCATAGGGGTTGAAGGTGAACAGCAATCAGGCTAAAGGTAAAACATACCGGCTTGCTGTCCAAGCAGAAATATGTGGAAATAATCAGAGTTTAGATGAAAAGATTGCACACCAAGAAATTGTATTAAGGAGAAAATGATAGAAGCACCAATTCTTGTATACATGCTACATTTTTCAACATGAGCATAACCAAAAGCTCCTTCTCATCTCCAGTTCTTGGTGAGCAAATGTAGTCTGGTCCAAAATCAGAACATCCTCTTCTTTTTCTGCAAATACTAAAGAAACACAAGTGAGAGTTATACAGTCCCCAGTCAACATCCCCTGCCATTATCAAGATGTTTCTAGTTACTTGGGCAGCTTAAGAATTCATTTTAGCAGTTTTATCCAAAGTGTCTTACTTTAAAGTGACAGTCCTTACTAGAGTAACCTGTGGTTAAGCACAATGCTTTCAAGGCTTTAACCAGGCACCTCCCGGTTTCCATGCGTGCTTCTAGACCACACCATCTCCTGTATGGAAAGGTCTGAGAAAAGTAAAATCTCAGGTCTCAAATTTTCATTTTAGCACAAGAATAAAACAAAAAGGACACCATCAGCAGCTGCCACTGGAATCAGTGATTAAACATGCTACACCATTTGCCAGTTTGTAAATGCTTGACAGTCCAAAGGAGTTTGGTGGATACCAGGAGAACATTACCTCCCTGAATTGCATGGTGCCACATGTGAAGTTTAGTGGAGCAGGAATAATAGTCTGGGGTTGTTTTTTAAAGCCTTGGATGAGATAGCATAACTCCAATGGGGAATAATAATGCAAGAGCATGTAGTGATGCACTGCTGGGTTATTCTCAGCATGACAGTGTCCCTGTGCAACAAAATGAAACCAAACACAAATGGTTATGAGATGTGTGTACAATAACTTGTTTGAGCCCAAGCCTCGACTCTACTTTATACCTGCAGGATCAATGTTCGAGTAAGTTTGCTTAAACTGGGCATTGCCGATATTGTTAGACACACTGTGTTTGACATGGTAAGTCGCTGTCAAATGTGCGTGTGTGTACTACATTGAGTTTTTGACTGCATAGATCACTCATGTTCCACTTGTGCGTCAGCACTCTTACCACAGTCTCGCTTTCCAAAATCTCTCCCAAGTTCTTTCTAACCCCTACAAAACCACCACTGCCCTCCCCGTCTCTCTCTCTTTCTCACCCAGCTGTGCGGAAAGTGAACCCCATTTCCTCAGCTGCCTGTTTCTTTCTCTTTCTGGACTGATGTGTGGAAAGCAGGCTTCATTTTCTGTGGTCACCATTCCAGGGGAGCCTCCCTCATTCCTGCCGGTTTATGTCAAACAAGCTTTGCTGGTCTCCTGGGTAGCAGTAAATTAGCCTGTGTTTAAATACTAATCTTATTGAGAATTTTCATATAGTTTTGTTGTGCTCTGGAAATGTTTTTGACCTCTCTGGAATATCTTTTCCCTACAATTTTACACGTTCTTCACGTATGATTCATAGTCTTTAGTGCATGATGGGTTCATAAATTGGGAGGTGGCTGCACTATTTGGCTTGGAACATGTAGTTTAATTAGCTCATGCAGCAACACCTACTTTAAAATGATGTAGTGTACTGGGACAAAGTATAAATGTAATATTCTTAGTAGGGGAATTTTACTTAGTTGTATGCTTATGCGCTCGATAATGATACTCAGATGTGCTCTAAAGGTTATAACATCATTGACTTTGTGGCAGAAGTTGGATCATTCTTACGATGGTGTGTGAGAAAAATAAACTGAAATCAAATTACAATTAAAAATAATACTTTGGCACCCCCTGTCTGTCTGATAGAACCCATTCTGCTTCTTCAACAAGCAATTAGACTTGCCAGCAGAGGGCACTCTAAACTAATAACAATAAACGCTTACTACAATAAAGCAGCTTAGGCAGTATGGAGGTGAGGTCAAATAAAAAATATATATATATAAAAAATAAAATAACATAAAATAAAATAAACAAAACAAAATGTTAATATATTTAAATATAAATAAATTATATTGTTAATATAATTTATTGTTAATAAATATAATTATATTGTTAATAAATATATTTCTGCCTGAGAACAAGTACCGAGTCAATAATAATCTCAAGTTAATTGATTATAATAGTCAATAATGATTCCAAATGTTTCAGAATAATTTTACAGAGGAGGTTTGCGACTTTATCAAGTAGAGATGAACTTCTACCCAGGCTGCTAAGATCCTGTGGTACAGAGATATAACCCACACCCCTCCTTCACCTAATTTTACCCTTCATTGCTGATCCTAATAAGGGTACAACTATAGTTAATGAACATGTCAGATGCAAACACACCTGGGGATATGGATATGTTACACAGCAGGATTCTTACAGCCGGCTGGTTTGAATAAACAGAATTCCATTATTATTGCAACAATTTCACTTTTAATGAAGGTAGCGATTTAATGTAACAGGTGAACAATTGCAGAATTTACACTATAGTCAAACTGAAATAAAATAAAATAAAATGCTTAAACCAGACAAGGGTGGTTTATGTGGTCTATCTGGTCTTCCAATCTGGTGTTTAGCTGGTTTATGTGATCTCTTAGCCTCTCTGGTGCCTTGAAACCCTTTAAAACCATTAAAACAGACCAACTTATCTAGTTTGGTAAGGTTTGAGTCCAGATAATAACTGGATCAAGATGGTGTTTAGCTGGTTTAGCTTTTCAGCCAGCTGGTCTGTCTGCTTGACAAGTACCCAAGACAAGGGTTAAAGGGGTCATGAACTGAGAAATCAAAATTCCCTTGATCTTTTGACATATAAGATGTCATTGTACTATAAAAACATCCTGTAAATTTCAGAACTCAAAACTTTCTTGTTAGTCTAAAAACAGCTTATATTGAAGCTAGTCTGCCAAAACGACAGCTTGTGGAATGTACAACTCTATGACGTAATAGTGTGGGCTAAACCCATCCTCCAAAGAAGATCAACGCCTGCTTCTACACCGAATGCATGTCTATGCAGAAACCAAATGATAAAGATGCTCTAAAGAAAACAAGATGCTGTGCAGTGCCAAGTTGTGGAAAAACAGTCTTGGCATCGCCTTCCTTCTGATCCCAACATTAGGAAAGAGTGAATGAACTTTATTTTTAATGAAGATCCAGACCGTGTCAGTAAGAACTCAGTCCTTCGTTCACTTAATTTTTCCGCAGAATTGTTTACAAACAAAGCACAATTCGATGGAGTTTTTTAGAAAGATTGAAACTAAAAGACAATGCCAAACATACACAAGCCAATCATAGCAGTGGGTGTTTACTTCTGAGTCTACAATCATCCACGCCTATTCAAACAGAGCGTTCTGATGAGCAGAGTTAAAAACAGGACAGAAAATAGCATATTACTTCTAAATTATGATGTTTTTAATGTAAAAATCTTGATAACATTATAAGTGGACCTCAGAAAACAGTAAAAAAATAAATAATAAAAAAGGCAGTTCATGACCCCTTTAAAACCACAATTGTTTTTCATTAAGGTACTGTATCAAAGATCAAATTAATAAAATAATAAATAACAATACAAGTTAAGACTGGTAAACTGTTCTTACAAATAATAAATGAATACTGACCAATTATGCTCTTTTGTAATTATTGCTATAAATCACATTCTAATTGTCAGAGAAAATAAATGGGCAATATACAGATCTCTGTGACTGTAGCTCATTTTTGAGGTGCATTATTGTACCACAAAAGCCAGAAAGACACGGTCTTAGCCTTGTATCACACAATAATACCAGCCTGCTCGCTCAGAGCCTCTGATTGCTCCGAGAGGAACAGTGATTCTTGGTCAAGAGGGACAGAGGGATGGGGAGAGGGGGAGAAGGATTATTTTGTTCTTTTCTCCACTCTATTACATGGTCAAAGCGGTTAAGCTCTGCGTGAAATCAGCCGAGGTTTCATGCCACAATACCACACAGCAGCTTTGCTTTTACCTCAGCCTAACCTCTCTCTTAGACTGTGGGTGGCTACAAATATTGGATTCTGGTGTTTACAGTGCATAGACATATTTCAGTGCAGATCTGGCCACAGTTGGCAGAAATGTATGTGTGTGTTTTCCTGTGCTAACAAAAAAGTGCCATGGTTATTTGGATGTGGTTTTTGGACACTGGAATTGTGGTAACACCATGGTATTCTCTGAGAATACACTGGAATATTACCATATTATCATTTAATGCCAAGGTAAATATCAAATCTGATACTATTTTTGAATATAATTGTGCCATATTGGTTGATTTCAGTGTAGATGGGGTATATTGTATTTGTTGTAAAAAGAGTAAATAAATTGTGGGTTTGTGTTTATACATGTAATAAAATGGGTTGTATTAGAAATGTAAACAGGTTTGTGTCAGTATTGCTCAGTACAAAGAAAGAGAAGAAATAAGAACCCGGTATTTATTTTTTTATGTGTCTAATAGACATGAACAAGTTCTTTGAAAAACATCTATGACCTTTGAAACATGTCTACTCTTCATGCTCTATGTTGACTATGGTTTCACTAATGATAAACATATATTGCATAAAGCATCCATATTTGTCCATGCCCATGTTGATTAGAGTATTAAAAATTTGAAGTATTAATTTAAGATACATTTAGAACAGATAAAAATGTGCGATTAAGTTGTGATTATTAATGCATGACAAACATGCGATTAATCGCGATTAAATATTTTAATTGATTGACAGCCCTAAGTTAAAATGACTAAAATTAAATGTAGGTTTATGCTGGTAACTCATCAGTGGACTTTCCTCGTCAATATAGGCTATATTTTTTCACACTTTTCTCATTCTGGCTAATTCAAGTTTTTATATGAATGAACCTCTGAAGGGAACCGATTCTCTTCAGAAAAGTTTCGATGGCATTATCATTTTACCTGATAAAGTATCATTTATGAGCTGAGCGCTGCTTTGTTTACAGCCGTTACCGGGGAAACCACTATATTTCTGATGTTCCAAAAGCACCTCCTACTGGCAGAGAATGAATGTGGATTTCCAATATTCCAGTCTGCAGTTTTTGTTCAGACCAATGCGAAAATCCACCCACATAAACCCGTTTTAAATAATATAATAATTTATACTTCTGACTCATCCCTTCTCTTAAGAAATGGTTTAAAGGTTCAATTGTGAGGTTTATCATTTTATAATTTATTTCGTTTTTTTGTTAAAACTTGTATCTCAACTGTAAGTCAATTGCTATTTCGTGGTCTACAACATGAAAGAATAAAAGCGTCTGCTAAATGAATAAATGTAAATGTGAATGAAAGAATCCCATTATAACGTAAATGAAAAATGTAGAAACATTGGACTCAACTATGGGGCACCACTGTGCAGCAGCAAGAATCACGACAAAAAAAAAGAAACCTCAAGGTTGATCTAGGTAAATGTGTGCAAATGTATAGGGCCCCATTCCTATATTTGCCTGGGGCCCCCAATTCACTAAATCCGCCCCTGGAGAAAATATTGTAACACTAAATGACACACTTCTCCTTTAAGGGTGTATCTCAGGTAAAATCCCCTACTGAGATGATTTCGATCCCTCCTATAAACTGCCGCTGCACTACACTCAGGAGACACCTGCCTAAGCCCTGACTGATCAGTCACAGCTGCTCAGATCAATACATGCTTTCTAATAGAAGCTCTCACATGAACACACTTAGTTTAGACACTTAAGCCTGTGTAGATGGAGAACGGAACAGCAGCAGGGATCGACTTGGATGAGTAGAAACGAGGCATGGGAATAAATAAATGAATGTTGAGAGCTAAGGGAGTGCGATGGATGAATGAGTGAAATTTGTATGCGAGTACAGTATAAGAGGAATGCAATGAATGTGTGAAAGTTGTAAATGGGTTTAAAAATAATGAAGAAAATGCAACAATGGCAGTGAACAAGAGAATGAAGGGCTGACAGTAAGATGCACTGTAAACATCTAGGCCTGTTTGGAGGAACATTCTGGTTTACTTACAATAGGCATATACAGTGCCCTCCAAAAGTATTGGAACAGTGAGGTCAATTCCTTTATTTTTGCTGTAGACTGAAAACATTTGGGTTTGACATCAAAAGATGAATATGAGACAAGAGATCAGCATTTCTGCGTTTATTTCCAGGTATTCATATCTGGATATTATAAACAACTTAGAAGATAGCACCTTTTTTTTGAACCCACCCATTTTTCATGTGAGCAAAAGTATTGGAACAGATAAAATTAACATAGATTAAAGTGAAAAAGACTTAATATTGGTTGCAAATCCTTTGCTTTCAATAACTGCATCAAGCCTGTGACCCATTGACATCACCAAACTTTTGCATTCTTCTTTTGTGATGCTTTTCCAGGCTTTCACCGCAGCCTCTTTCAGTTTTGGGGGGTTACTACCTTCAGTCTCTTCTTTAGCAGGTAAAATGCATGCTCTATAGGGTTTAAGTGTGGAGATTGACTTGGCCAGTCTAAAACCTTCCACTTCTTGCCCTGATGAACTCCTTTGTTGTTTTTGCACTATGTTTTGGGTCATTATCCTGCTGCATGATGAAGGATCTCCCAATCAGTTTGGTTGCATCTTTCTGTAAATTGTCAGACAAAATATTTCTGTAGACTTCTGAGTTAATTTTGCTGCTGCCGTCATGTGTTACATCATTAATGAAGATTAATGAGCCTGTCCCAGAAGAAGCGATGAAAGCCCAAGCCATTACATTACATCCACTGTGTTTCAGATGAGCTTGTATGTTTGGGATCATGAGCAGATCCTTTTTTCTCCAAACTTTAGCCTTTCCATCACTTTGGTCCACAAAATCAGTCCATAAAACCTTGTCCCAGAATTTTTGAGGCTTGTCTCCTAATCTTCTTGCTAACGAGTGGTTTGCATCTTCTGGTGTAGCCTCTGTACTTTTGTTCATGAAGTCTTCTGCAAACAGTAGATTGTGATACCTTCACTCTTGCCCTCTGGAGGTTGTTGCTGATGTCACTAACAGTTGTTTTAGGGTCTTTCTTTACAGCTGTCACAATGTTTCTGTCGTCAACTGCTGATGTTTTCCTTGATCTACCCATTCGAGGTGTGTTACTTAGTACACCAGTGGTTTCTTTCTTCCTCAGGAGATTCCAAATGGTTGTACTTGCTATTGCCAGTGTTTGTGCAATGGTTTGATTGATTTTTCATCTTCTCTCAGCTTCACAATTGCTCGTTTTTCACCCATAGATACCTCTCTGGTTTTCATGTTGGTTACACGTCTAACTAACTATAAATGCAGTCTGCATGGATATGAAACTGAGCACAGACATTCAGTGCTATTTATTGTTTGAATATTCAATTAATAGGACACACCAGGGCAACAAAACACACCTGTCAGTCACATGTTCCAATACTTTTGCTCACATAAAAATGTGTGGGTTCAAATAAAAGGTGATATCTTCTAAGTTGTGTGTCAGATCCAGATATGAATACCTGTAAATAAAAGCTGAAATGCTGATCTCTCATCTCATATTCATCTTTTGATGTCAAACCCAAATGTTTTCAGTCTACAGCAAAAATAAAGGAATTGGCCTTACTGTTCCAATACTTTTGGAGGGCACTGTATACTATACTGCCCTAAAAAGGCAAAAGACCTTAACTCGCTAGAGTGTGAAACTGAGAAAAATTACTTTAAAGTTTTTTACTTGTCCAGCCAAATTAATTATAGGTAGGACACTGGAAATTTGGCAATTAGATGTTTTAGTAATGAAAATTATCTACATTAAAAAAAATAGTGAGCTCAAAATTGATTTTTACCCCTATGTTGAAGTTAATGTAGTCTGCCTTTGCATTGTCTGAAAAAAGTGAGAAGTCACACCAAGGCAAAAGGCAGTAACTTCCACATTATCAATATTTTGTTGCTGATCACCATTTAAGAAATTGTTATAGTAACACCTGTATAAAATCTAGTTATCATGGGCTATCTCATATAGGCTATTGCATATAGTAATGTGAATGTATTAATTTTAGAATTACAGACACACTGCCCCCTTGTGGCACCAGCAGTGTGGTAATAAACAGACTAAAAGTTAAACATGTGAGTGGATACCATTTTGCAAGTTTTGCAACCAATTTATTTGCTATGCTCAGTAACGTAAAAGAATGCTAGACATAGCATAATTGCTTATATTGACTTGAATGAAATAGCCTAACCTAAAAGAACGGCTTGTGGATTTATGTGAACGCCAGCAAGCAGGCATGCTCAGAAATGCGTGTGGATTAAACATCTCCGATGACGTTCATCGATTGAATGATTTTATCGGGTTACAAGAAAAGGTAGGATATGGAGTTAATAGCGAACTGTTAGGCTAATGATTTTATGATTGATCATCCTACGGCATTCAAGTGCACACACGTCCAACTAGAAGTGACAGCCTGGTGAATAATCTGCATTATAAAAAGGAAAAAATAACCTTTAAAAGTTATTCACGATTATGTATTGCTGCCAAGGTGTCTAGTCTTTACAGTGCTTTGTTATATGGAGCTGTTTGGTAGATCGTGATCTAATTCGTTTGTTTACACCGTAATTAAAATGCGGCAGACTTTAATGGACAGTAAAAAAGGCAGAACACCGTATAACTCCAAACTGGCACTGTAACTTCATATTGACACACGGGTAAACAAAGGCAGAACGGCGTAACTCATTTTGAGCGTTCCAAACAAAGTGAAAGAGCGGTTACTGGTGTTATACGTTGTTCTGCCTTGGTTTCTCCGGGGCTTTTTAAAGTTACGGTTGAGACCACCCATTATTTTCTCGGAAAAAAAACTAAATTGACTCAAGATACTTATGTACATGATAAAGGATGTCTTGAATGTCTCAAAAATATCAATAACTCATTTTCCACAAAAATCTAAGTTACGGTATTTTGCCTTTGCACGGCAGTATATATAGTATAGTATAGTATAGTTGAGTTTTATTGTCATTCCGCTACATGTGGGGACATACAGTGGAACGAAATGTCATGCCTCACAGGTCCCCGGTGCTACATAAATACAGACATACAACAATGAAGTAAAACACTATAAACCTATACACAACTAACCTACTGACAGATTTTGACTAAGTATACTCTATGTAAATGTTTACCCTATACAACTAAAGATAAAGATAGAAAATACAAACTATACAAACTGTTTACCATAAAAGTTTACCCTATACAAAAAAAAAGAAAAAAGGAAAGGGAAGTGGTGTGTGGCCAAGTATGGTGACCCATACTCGGAATTTGTCCTCTGCATTTAACCCATCCAAGTGCACACTCACAGCAGTGAACACACACCCGGAGCAGTGGGCAGCCATGTTGCGGCGCCCGGGGAAAACTGAAGATAAAGATTAAAAAATACAAACTATACAAACTATGCGAATGTTTGTATACACAACATTCACATAAATACTGTACATGTGCAGAGTCAAGCAGCTGGCTGGGGAACAGTACAAGATGATTTGTAGTGCATGAGCATGTAAACATACATATATTGCTGAGTCTTTTTGTGGGATTGTGTACACATAGCAGTGTTTGGAAAAGTGTCTAGTGCATAGAGGCAAGTGTGTTACTACAGGTGGTTTGTACAGGCCCACTCACCTGTGTGTAGCACACTTGAATTGCACAAAAAAGTTCAGTTTTTTTCTTTGGTGTGGTAAGGTTGGGGGGTGTTTTGGAGAGGGGGGGGTCCATGTTTCAGGAGGTAGGGGTTTGCATGGGGTTTCAGAGGGGGGCGGGGTGATCTGAGTTCAGGGCTCTCAAAGCCTGGGGGAAAAAGCTGTTGAGCAGCTCCAAACATACACAGCTCCATATATACACACTTATGCACTTTTTCAACTCCATTATCATGCAAAGCCAGTTATTGCATAACTAGTAGTGATGGGTCGATCTTGAACGATTCGTTCATTTTGAAGAACGAGTCGTCTCGGGGAGTGATTCGTTCAGTCGCAACATCCTATAGGTTCTGCACTGAATTAGTTCACCTGTTTCGAGTCTTCGGGTTTTTCGAGTCGTTCGCTCATCACATGACAGCCCCATACGCGTAACCTATGCAGTCTGAGCCGGAAAGAGAATTGATTAGTTCATCTCGAGTCTTCGGGTTGGAGTCGTTTGTTCATCACGTGACAGCCTCATAAGCTAAACCTATGCAGTCTGAGGGAAAAAGACTTAATAATGATAATAATAACCAACTCTTTAGTTTATTACCTTTGTTACCACATTCAGTGTTATGGAAAAGAACCACCATGACAGAAATTCACACATTTATAAACTGTAAGAAATAAAAATCTACAATTTGAGACCAGAAACGCATCACGTAACTGTAAGAGTAAATAATAATAATAATATTAATAATAACTATGCAGCCGTTTGTAAGGAAGGTTGTAAATTAACTAATTTCTCTATCCAATGCTGTCACGACACGTGACAAAAGAACGAACGACTCGAAAGACTCGAGATGAACTAATCAATACTCTTTCCGGCTCTCATAGGTTTAGCTTATGAGGCTGTCACGTGATGAACGAACGACTCAAACCCGAAGACTCGGGAGGTGAACTAATCAATTCTCTTTCCGGCTCTCATAGGTTTAGCTTATGAGGCTGTCACGTGATGAACGAACGACTCAAACCCGAAGACTCGAGATGAACTAATCAATTCTCTTTCCGACTCAGACTGCATTGGTTAAGTTTATAGGGCTGTCACGTGAAGAACGAGTGACTCAAACCCGAAGACTTGTCAGATAAGAGGTGAGGTGAGCTAATCAAAGACTATCCAGGTAAACAATGAATATTTTTTTTCTGTTTCTTATACCATTATAGTTTTGTATTGTTTGTAGTGTGTTCAACATTTGCACAAGTAGTAGATGTGTTAGGGAAGTAGCACGTAACGAAATGACTCGAAAAAAGATTCGTTCTTTTTGCTGAAGGTCCGAGTCAGTAAAATGATCCGAACTTCCCATCACTACTAACTAGTGCAAAATGCATGTACTTACACATATTTGAGATTCGAGATATTTCATGTTATGTAAAATTAATTTTACAGTAAAATATTTTCTCCCATTATGTGTGTTTTGCATTTTTGGCTTAATAAGCCATTTACACTTCGTATTAAGATATGTTTTGGTTGATCCAATCACAAGTGGACAATGTTAAATAGAGGTTTGATTGGGGTTTTCCAGAGGTAGTGGATTCAACCAGATTGCTTTCATAGTGTAAACGCTCATGCGTTCTGCATAGTTTTGCGGCTATTAGAGCAGAAACAAAAGCTGTTGCTCTATGTATCATTTTCCATTGTCCTTTTGCATTCATAAGTAAATTGTACAAGCTTATTTCGCAATATTAGATTGAAAGATCAGAAAAAGCCCATACATATACCCACCCATAAACCCTTCCCTCAAAGAAATCAGGCAAGTGGTTGAAAGTGGACAAAATAATCAGATTAAAACAGCATGTGTATACTGTTTCCCTCATCTACTTGTTATCCGATTGACTAAAACACATCTTAATACCAGGCGTAAGTAAACACAGCCTTGGAGTAGCATATTGCTTAGCCTGGCAACATGCTAACCATTTGTAAATGTACAGTATTACTGTCATTTTTGTTTCCTAAGGGATTTTTTAAAATGTTGTCTTTGATAATTAACCAGATACAGTCACATATGCTGCTGATAGAGCCATTTTGAAGATGATTCCTTAAAGGACATTCAGCGACTTAATTCAGTGTATGTTTTTTCTTTAGGAGGAAAGGTGCAGCGTTATGTGTCGAGAGAGAAAAATGTTGGCGCTGGTTTCTCCCCCTCCCTCCCTTTGCTTCTTCTCAAGGTGACACTTCCATCTGCCCCTTCCCTCTTTTCCAATCTTTTCTTTAAATGCCCCACTAGAGCCGATGTCACAGCTTTTTCATGGTCTTGCTGAAGGATATGCTTTACTCTCTAATCTATATTCCACTCATGCCTGCATTTCCATTCTCTTTAGAGTCAGTGTCCATTACAGACCCAATGATATTTCATTGCAACTGAGAACGTAGGTTGAGCGAAAGAGGAGAGAGAGAGACTATTTGCATGAAGCACACATTGTGTTCCTTTCTTTATAGTAAATGGTGAAGAAATGGACAGGGAGGACCCTTATGTCCATAAATACATGAACAAAATACTCTCCACTCTTATTCACATTCACTGGGCACTTCAGCACTGCCTTTTTAAGTATTTTCATATTTTATTGTTTTGATCACTTCAATAACCTCCAGATTTGATGCAGACTTGTACTTTTCTGCAGAAAAAAAGAGGTTAGGGTTTCTTTTTTAAACGGTTTTATCGACTACCAGGTGAAAATGCAAATTATTTGTATATTATCTTAAAGCTTCTGCTAAAAAAATAATCCATATCAACGTACGAAATCTGCCAATGAATACATTACAGTTATAATACTGAGGTCCTTAGGTAATTTTCACTACAATCAATAACTGAGACAATAACTAAGATGGCATATTTTTTGCTGTTTTCAGGCCTGTTATCGATTGCTGTATGTCTGTTTGACTTGTCAATTAATTTGGGAACTGGATCAACTGACTCATTGAAAAGATTCACATTTAAAAGAACTAATTTTACAAAGACTTAAATTCATAGTTGTTACAAAGGTATAGTATGGCTTCAGAAGACTTTCAAAAATTATCGCATGAACTACTTTTAAGATGTTTATAGCTTACTTCTTGATGTTTGAAAGCCTGTCCCTGTTCTGTCCTGTTCCCTGTTTATTATCATTGTTCATTGTAACAGCAACCAGTTTTCAATCAAAGAAAGAAAGTCATACAGATTTGAATGACAAGAGTGTGAAAAATAATGACATAATTTTTATTTTTATTACAACCCGAATTCCAGAAATGTTGGGACGTTTTTAAAATTTGAATAAAATGAAAACTAAAAGACTTTCAAATGACATGAGCCAACATTTTATTCACAATAGAACATAGAGAACATAAATGTTTAAATGGAGAAATTTTACACTTTTATCCACTAAATGAACTCATTTCAAATTTGATGCCTGCTAAAGGTCTCAAAAAAGTTGGCACGGGGCAAAAAAAAAGGGCTTTTCAAAGGGCTGAAAAAGCAAGAAATTTTGAAAAGATTCAGCTGGGAGAACATCTAGCAACTAATTAAGTTAATTGACATCAAGTCTGTAACATGACTAGCTATAAAAGGGATGTCTTAGAGAGGCAGAGTCTCTCAGAAGTAAAGATGGGCAGAGGCTCTCCAATCTGTGAAAGAGTGTGTAAAAAGATTGTGGAATACTTTAAAAACAACGTTCCTCAACGTCAAATTGCAAAGGCTTTGCAAATCTCATCATCTACAGTGCATAACATCAACAAAAGATTCAGAGAAACTGGAGAAATCTCTGTGCGTAAGGGACAAGGCTGAAGACATTTGTTGGATGCCCATGGTCTTCGGGCCCTCAGACGACACTGCATCACTCATCGGCATTATTCTGTCATTGACATTACTAAATGGGCCCAGCAATACTTCCAGAAACCACTGTCGGTAAACACAATCCGCCGTGTCATCTGCAGATGCCAACTAAATATGTGAACATGGTCCAGAAGCCCCGTCGTGTCCTGTGGGCCAAGGCTCATTTAAAATGGACTGTTTCAAAGTGGAAAAGTGTTCTATGGTCAGACGAGACCAAATTTGACTTTGATTCTTGTTGTAAATCACGGACGCCGTGTCCTCCGGGCTAAAGAGGAGGGAGACCTTCCAGCATGTCATCAGCGTTCAGTTCAAAAGCCAGCATCTCTGATGGTATGGGGGTGCATAATTGCATATGGTATGAGCAGCTTGCATGCTTTGGAAGGCACTATGAATGCTGAAAGGTATATAAAGGTTTTAGAGCAACATATGCTCTCCTCCAGACTACGTCTATTTCAGGGAAGGCCTTGTGTATTTCAGCAGGACAATGCAAAACCACATACTGCAGCTATTACAACAGCATGGCTTCGTAGTAGAAGAGTCCGGGTGCTGAATTGGCCTGCCTGCAAAAATACGAAAAATACGTCAAAGACGACCACGAACTCTTCAGCAGCTGGAAACCTGTATCAGGCAAGAATGGGACCAAATTCCACCACCAAAACTCAGGAAAAAATATCATAACCTCGTTGCCCAGACGTTCTCAAACTGTTTTGAAAAGAAGAGGAGATCACCATGGTAAACATGCCCCGTCCCAACTATTTTGAGACCTGTAGCAGGCATCAAATTTGAAATGAGCTCATTTTGTGCATAAAATTGTAAAATTTCTCAGTTTAAACATTTATGTTATCTATGTTCTATTGTGAATAAAATATTGGCTCATGTGATTTGAAATTCTTTTAAGTTTTCATTTTATTCAAATAAAAAAAAATGTCCCAACATTTCCGGAATTCGGGTTGTATTTCTAGTTCTTTAAACTTGACTGAGTGACCTCAGAACAGATCCTTACTGTATTACCTAAAACAGGGCTGCCAACTTTGATTGCCTGGCTGGAGTGAGATTTAGAAGACTGAATTGATCTCATGCTCCTATTTGGATCCAACCATTTACTTTTAATTCTCTTAATACTGTAAATAACCCAGACTGTGTTGATGCAGACTTGTACTTTTCTGCAGAAAAAAAGAGGTTAGGGTTTCTTTTTTAAACGGTTTTATCGACTACCAGGTGAAAATGCAAATTATTTGTATATTATCTTAAAGCTTCTGCTAAAAAAATAATCCATATCAACGTACGAAATCTGCCAATGAATACATTACAGTTATAATACTGAGGTCCTTAGGTAATTTTCACTACAATCAATAACTGAGACAATAACTAAGATGGCATATTTTTTGCTGTTTTCAGGCCTGTTATCGATTGCTGTATGTCTGTTTGACTTGTCAATTAATTTGGGAACTGGATCAACTGACTCATTGAAAAGATTCACATTTAAAAGAACTAATTTTACAAAGACTTAAATTCATAGTTGTTACAAAGGTATAGTATGGCTTCAGAAGACTTTCAAAAATTATCGCATGAACTACTTTTAAGATGTTTATAGCTTACTTCTTGATGTTTGAAAGCCTGTCCCTGTTCTGTCCTGTTCCCTGTTTATTATCATTGTTCATTGTAACAGCAACCAGTTTTCAATCAAAGAAAGAAAGTCATACAGATTTGAATGACAAGAGTGTGAAAAATAACATCTAATGTTGTACCAGATACACTTCTTAGAAACTTTCCTGTATTAACTTTTCCTACCATCTAAGTTGTTTAGAGAGCTCTAATTTTACTTATAGGGTAATTTACCAGCAAGTCAGTAAATTTACTGGTGAATTTATTTATTTCTTAAAAAATAAATGTAAATTATTTTATGTATACAAAATATGTATAACAGTAACATAATGATAAGTACTTAATACATGCATATAACTTGTTTGCCTACAGTTGTAAATCAGAAAGGCAGTTTCGAATCACAAAATTTTTGACAATAAAAAAGCAATCTAGATGTTAACATGTCATCTGTTGTGTAGGAACACACATTCAATCCTCTATTAACAATAACAATCATTTATTCTTCCTGTAAAAATATTTTCTTTATTACGATATCATGTAGTATTTTTATAAAAGTTGATTTTATAAAGGTTAATTTTATAATGCATGAAAATCCATATTTTAGTCTATATTACTGCGCTCATTTCTCCTTTGCAATACAAATGCATTTTTCCCTACTGTAAGCGACATCAGTGACAATGCACATAGGCCTATCATCCGCCGTAATGGTCCAGCTAAATAGAGCATATACTCTCCAATTTGTGCATCACGGGAAAAATCCAGTCCTATGATGCTCTGAAAACCCTATGATGCATCTGACGACAAATGCATGAGAGTTGGCATAACCTTATTCACAATTTTATCCCAGTTCAACTAACTATCTTCATCAGTTCAGTTGCTGTATTGTGGTAGAGTTGCAGATGAAGGCAGCAAAAAAGACCTACCGCATGACAAGTACAGTGGAGAAACTGACTGCAGCCCATGAGGCAGATGCATCTGTCACTCCTGACCAGCAGAAGAACCTTCACGAGAAGACAGAAAAATACAAACAGGGTTTGCAGAAGGTGTGGAAAACAGCTGTGGCAAAAATGAAAGAAAAACATATTAACAGATTTTATTTAAAATTCTAATAATTTAAAATGACTTGAACAGTGTGTGAGAGTGGAGTGGAACAAGCTCCCCTCCAAGCTCAAAGCATTCTGTAATCACTACAATATGTTCAGCCAATCAAATTTAAGGACTAGTTTAAATTATGTTTACATATTTTACTGGAAAACAATTAAAAAAAAAAAAAAACATTATTTGCAGTGTATTTTCTATTGAACAGATGTTTCTGCACAATTTTATAGACTGTAATCAATATACTGTACCACATGATTTTTGTTGAAGTGTGAAAAACCCAGGGCTGGCACAGAGGTCATCTGGAAAACAGCCTTATACATGGCTTATTTCATAGAGGAAATCACTCCAATCTAATAATATGGCAAAAACACAGGGGATAGTTAAAGGGATAGTTCATCCAAAAATGAAAATTAATTTACTCATATCTTTCCAAACCTGTATCACTTGCTTTCTTTTGTGAGACATAAAAGAAGGTATTTTGGAGAAGAAAATAAATTCCTGTAAAACAAATATTCATGTTGCTTTTTTGCTGCATTTTCCATAAAATGACCAGAGCTGCCAAACTTTTATAAGATTGTATGGCATAACTTAATGCGAGTTGTTTACACCTACCTAACCATATTTTGGGCAAAAATTTATATCTAGAATTTAGCTAAATCTGACAAAACTTTTTATTGACATCCACCTTTGTAAAAACGGTATTTAAAAAAAGTAAATACATTATTTATTTATTTTTAATTTAGGTTACAGTATCTATAACCAGCTCTATACAATAACAATAGAAAGTCTGTGCAGTGTCCCCATTTAGAAAGTGTGTGTGTGTGTGTTGTCAGTGAGTAACTTTAATTTTTTTTATTTTTTTTATTATTAAATCAAATTCCCCTCCACCCACTCATTAATTTAAATATATAATAATAACGATCAGTTTGAGGAGCTGACGGGAAAGATCTTTGTGATCTTGCAGGATAAGTTTACTTTAGTTTTCCTGTTTTGTGCACTAAATTTACTATATTCTTTGTGCACTAAATTCTACTATATATTCTTCATGTTACACTAATTTTGCCTTTTTATACATTTAATTTGATCTTTCTTTTTATACACTAAGTGTTCTGTTTTGTGCACTAAATTTGCTCCTCATATTTTTTTTTTACAGTAACTTCGTTTTTAAACTACATTTGCTGCTTCTTTTTCAAGTTTTCTGTATTTGTTTTTGCACTACTTTTGCTCTTAGTAATTTGTTTCTTCTTTTTGCCCACCAAGTTTGTTGCTTTTTTTAAACTAATCCTGCCGCTCTGAAGACTCTCTGCTGAATGGTTTGTGCAGTTTTTCCTCACCAGGGCCAATTTGGAGCATCTTCTGAATGAATAAATGTAAAGTTGAAGCTTGTGACGGCACTTCTTGGACTTTCACAAGAGGGATTTCTGTCATCATCTGCCTTCCCTCCTAAGTTATCTGATTCTACCTGTTACTACCTGATCCTGAGCTCCTCCTGATATGTGTCCCTGCTGAAACCATTCATGCTGTAGGATCTCCTCTATAGATGCTCTCTCGTTTGGTTGATAAGTCAGGCAGCGACTTATCAAATCCTGCAATTCTGTAAGAGTTTTTCATTGGTTAGTCAAGTATGTTATTTTATGTGCACGTGACATGCTAATGCTATCAAATATGAACATAGATTTGGAAATATGTAGCATGTATTATGCTTTGTGTGTTTAACAAGGTTATTGTCACTGTGTAATTGGTAGTTAATTGTTCTCTCTCACCTGTGGACACTCTGACGTTAAAACTCAGTCTGCCATGCTTCATGTCTTCTAGACTGTTAAAGGGCTGACATCTGCACACCATTGTGTACATCATTACACCCAGAGACCAGACGGTTGTTGGCCCTGCCTCGTATTTTAAGTCATTGTAGTATTCAGGTGGGCAGACTCCTCCTGTTCATGAAAGCAAGAGATATCCAGGTTAAACAAACTTTTTGCCAACAAAAGTCACCAGCAACTTGACCAAAAGTCCATTTACACACATCTGTTCTTTGTTAGTATTAAATCACTACACAGAAGTTTGACTTCTCATTACGACTGACTGCAACAGTAACACAAAAAGGCAACTCACCTGTAAATTCACCCAAGTAGCCTGAAGTTTTGATGAGGTCACTGCAGCCAAAGTCTATCAGTTTGACTTGGTTTGTCTTTGTGTTGATCAGAAAGTTATTCAACTTAATGTCACGGTGGAAGACGCCTCGGTCAAGACAGTGCTTAGCCCCGAGCACCGCTTGGTACATCAGGCTACGTGTCTGTGATTCGTTCACTCGCTGCATATTGTTAACCATGAATTTGAGCAAGTCCTTGCAGTGTTGTGGATATTCCAGGATCAGGATGAACCGATCATCCTCTTCAAACCATTCCAGCATGTGCACAATGTAGGGGCTTAATGGAGGCCGTTTCAGCAGCAGGTTTAGAGCCACTTCTGCTAACAGTGGCTTTGAACAGCCAGGCTACAGAAAATAGAGTTCAGTAATTAAGAGTTCAATATCACATTTCACTTCTATTTGCAACGTAATTTGTATTCAATTATAATTAGTATGTAGTTTGTATTTAAATGTGTACATTATGTTATGTCAACTTACTATTTCAATATAACGGTCTGTTTCACACTTGGGGATGAATTTGATGGCGACCTGCAAAAAATAAATATATTAATTAAACAAACAAACAAATAAATACATTTATAAGTGCACTAGATGTTACAGATGGGTAAACTGATCATATTGAATCTGCAAATTAACATTAGTTATATATATGCTCATTTTCACAAATATTTCCATTTAAAATGATTTTAAATATGCTTTGGTCTAAGCACTGATCTATATGTGACCCTGGATCACAAAACCAGTCATAAGGGTCAACTTTTCAAAATTGAGATGTATGCATCATCTGAAAGCTGAATAAATAATCTTTCCATTGATGTATGATTTGTTAGGATGGGACAATATTTGGGCGAGATGCAACTATTTGAAAGTCTGGAATCTGAGGGAGGAAAAAAAAAAATCTAAATATTAAGAAAATCGCCTTTAAAGTTGTCCAAATGAAGTTCTTAGCAATGCATATTACTAATCAAAAAATAAGTTTTGACATATTTACAGTATGAAATTTACAAAATATCTTTATGGAACATGATATTTACTTAATGTAAATACAATGTATGTTTGGCTAATGCTACAAATATACCCCAGCGACTTAAGACTGGTTTTGTGGTCCATGGTCACATAATGTCTATGTACATTAGGTGAATAAAGCGGTGATTCTACCTGCTCGCGTAGAAATTTTGAAATCCCCTCGTACACAGTGCCAAAGCCTCCTTCTCCAATCTCTTCTCCCACTTCATAAATTTCATCAAATGGAACTGCAAAAATGTACAAAGAGAGCATGTTAATATATGAGATTCACAGTTTTACATGAAGTCCAAAAGCATTGCTTGAATAAATATACACGTCCAGTTCACATCAGATACATGCGCACTAAATATGGTCAATGTTTGAGACTAACGCTGCGTCCGAAATTGAATACAAAGTAAGTTCAAACTCAAATGTAGTACCTAATCAGACAGTATGCGATTTCGGTTGCACCGTAAGTCAACGTGTAACAGCAGGATTCTTTCAATTCCTTTTAGGCAATCAGGAAAATAATACTACTTGGTCAAGAGTCTTAGATTTATCATTTACGTTTGGAATACCGTATGAGGAATTAGATTATTCGTTTTATTATATATATATATATATATATATATATATATATATACTGTATATATATAAACATATATGTATAAACACACAGACTACGGTAAGTAGAGACAGAGGTGAAACAATCAGTGGAGGAACAAGAAAAGGTTAACAAGTGGACATAGACTCACCAGGAGTTGAATCGGTGAAACAGGCTGCTCTGAAATGGGTTTGATCTCCGATTCGTCTATGCTTGGAAGCACCTGGAAATTTTGGGGCTACTGGCTCAAGAGCAGACGGGCCTGGAAGAGGATTAGCTGGATCCTGCAGATCCACTGGCACAAGGCCCGATGGTCCTACGACAGGTGTCTTCTTTGAAGCATCTGGATCTCGATCAGGGTCAGATGAACCAGACTGAGGATCTTCTGGAGGATCAGCTGGATCCTGCAGAGCCGTCGGCTTAAGGACGTTTGGATCCCGCTGATGATCAGTCAGATCCTGTAGAGCCATCAGCTCACGGACATTTGGATCCGGCTGATGATCAGCTGGTTCCTGCAGAGCCGTCGGCTCAAGGACGTTTAGATCCGGCTGCGGATCATTCAGATCCTGCAGAGCCATCAGCTCAAGGACGTTTGGATCCGGCTGATGATCAGTCAGAACCTGTAGAGCCGTCGGCTCAAGGACGTTTGGATCCAGCTGATGATCAGTCAGATCCTGCAGAGCCATCAGCTCAAGGACGTTTGGATCCGGCTGATGATCAGTCAGATCCTGCACAGCCGTTGGCTCAAGGACGTTTGGATCCAGCTGATGATCAGTCAGATCCTGCAGAGCCGTCGGCTCAAGGGCATTTGGATCCGGCTGCGGATCATTCAGATCCTGCAGAGCCATCAGCTCAAGGACGTTTGGATCCGGCTGATGATCAGTCAGAACCTGTAGAGCCGTCGGCTCAAGGGCATTTGGATCCGGCTGCGGATCATTCAGATCCTGCAGAGCCATCAGCTCAAGGACGTTTGGATCCGGCTGCTGATCATTCAGATCCTGCAGAGCCATCAGCTCAAGGATGTTTGGATCCAGCTGATGATCAGTCAGAACCTGTAGAGCCGTCGGCTCAAGGACGTTTGGATCCAGCTGATGATCAGTCAGAACCTGTAGAGCCGTCGGCTCAAGGACGTTTGGATCCAGCTGATGATCAGTCAGAACCTGTAGAGCCGTCGGCTCAAGGACGTTTGGATCCGGCTGCTGATCATTCAGATCCTGCAGAGCCATCAGCTCAAGGACGTTTGGATCCGGCTGATGATCAGTCAGAACCTGTAGAGCCGTCGGCTCAAGGACGTTTGGATCCGGCTGCTGATCATTCAGATCCTGCAGAGCCATCAGCTCAAGGAGGTTTGGATCCAGCTGATGATCAGTCAGATCCTGCAGAGCCGTTGGCTCAAGGACGTTTGGATCCGGCTGATGATCATTCAGATCCTGCAGAGCCATCAGCTCAAGGACGTTTGGATCCGGCTGCTGATCATTCAGATCCTGCAGAGCCATCAGCTCAAGGACGTTTGGATCCGGCTGATGATCAGTCAGATCCTGTAGATCCGTCGGCTCAAGGACATTTGGATCCGGCTGATGATCAGTCAGATCCTGTAGATCCGTCGGCTCAAGGACATTTGGATCCGGCTGATGATCAGTCAGATCCTGTAGATCCGTCGGCTCAAGGACATTTGGATCCGGCTGATGATCAGTCAGATCATGCAGAGCCATCAGCTCAAGGACGTTTGGATCCGGCTGATGATCAGTCAGATCCTGTAGATCCGTCGGATCAAGGACGATTGGATCCGGCTGATGATCAGTCAGATCCTGCAGAGCCGTTGGCTCAAGGACGTTTGGATCTGGCTGAGGATCAGTTGAATCTGTGTCGGACTGTGGACAAGGTGGAGCCACCTTGTTGTGCTTTTCCCGTTGTGTTGCTGCACGTTTTACAGCCCGCCACGTTCTTTTGACGAATGCACAGATGTGTTTCTTCTTCTTCCTGTTTGTTTGATTTTCTAAAAAACCCAAACAGAAATGGAAGAGTTAAAAATTACCAACAGATATTAGAAGTCACATTTTGAAGCTAGATACAAAGAATAAACATTCCAACTTACTGTAAATATTAGATAAATAAACATACTTAACAGGGTCACTAGACACAAGTGTGAAAAACAGGACAGGATTAAAATGACAGTAGACCCACCTTCAGCTGGCTCAGGATCAGATGGTTTTTTATCACAGTTCATTGGTGTGATGCTGGACAGATGCGGTGGAGGATCAGTTTGATCCTGTAGCGTTGTTGGCTCAAGGCCAGATGGGCCTGGCTGAGGATCAGCTAGATGCCAACGTGTTGCTGGTTTGAGGCCGGATGGACCACACTGAGGATCAAATGAGTCTGTGTCGGACACAGGCTGAAGAGGGGCCACTCTGTTGCCTCGACGTCGACACTGGTTGGCACTTTTCACAGCAAGCCATGTCTTTTTGAAGAATGCACAAAGGCTTTTATTCTTGCGTTTTGATGATTTTTCTGTAAATAAATAAATAAATATTTTCTGGTTACTAAGTTGACATTTTTTTAACTAAATTAACATTTACATTTAACATGAAATGCCACAACAAACTATACTTCACAAAATGCAATTAAAAATCAAATAAATATGCAACACAAAATGTAAAAAAATACATTAATTACATTGTTAATGACAAATTAAAAAATTAACAAACAATTAAAATAAATTAACAAAATGAATATTATAATTAAGTATTTTTATAATTACATATATTCCTAGTGTGCGAAACCTGTGAAAAATAAGTAAAATGAAAACATTTCACAAACTGCAGTTTGTTGTTCACCTGTTGGGCTGTTCTCCATAGCTGCTGCTGCAGGAGAAGCATCTGGATTTGCTCCTGAAGGGTCAGTGCTGTTTCCTCCAGCTGTCAGTGTATCATCCACTAACACTGAACACTTAGTGTTGAGCTAAGTGCACAGGAGAAACGCTGATGCTTATAATGATAAGCTGGAAATTTGTGAGTGTTTGTTTGCTCACGTGATAATCTTTGCTTCTGCTCGGATTCTCACTGAACTGATCACACTAGATCAGATTGGCTGTGCTGCCCGATGAACTCCCGGCTGTGGAATGCTTCGCTGTGACGTCACTGACTCCCTGTGACGTCACGTGGCCTCACATAATCGCATTATTTGAAAGAGAGTAAGTCAGCTGTCTTTACATTACAGTTATATATATATATATATATATATATATATCATTTTGTGTTTTTGTTTAAGGCAATTTAATGTAGACTCAATAAAACAAAATCCCCGACGAAATCATCATTAAACCACAAACATGATGTTCTGACTAAACACTGACCAAACAACTCGACTGAATGTATGAATTTCAACTAACTTAACGTTACCTGTTTTTTTAAGACAATTTAAAACTAACACTTGGGTTTTAATATGTTTAGCTCTGCTTACACGAGTTAAATGAATCTACATGGTTGCATTCCTCCAAGTGCTTTTAGAAATTTCATATAGCCTAATAATAAAATTAATACATTAGTTAAATGTTAAAATAAATGTCAGTGATAAACAAAAACAATGGCGTATGTTTGATTTCGACATTGGAAAGGGAAACAGCAGCCTCCAAATTAGCTTTCTGCATTTCTTCATAGAATAGCTAAACAGTTCATAAAAAAATAAATAAAAATACAATTATTTTACATTAGGATTTTTAGTCTATATTGCTATCAGATAATGAATTCTGTAATGTTATAAGTTAAAGCTAACTAGTAACGACAAGGAGACAGTTTAACAAAGACTTAACTTCTCATTTTCTCTGTCGCCAACATCACCTCAGCATCGGAGTACATCCAAACACATTCAGGCTGGGTGCGAATTACACAGTTCCTTAGGATAGTTAAAAAAAAAACTTTTAATGTCGCTGAACATCACTTCTTTTTAATATTAAAACTGAATCGGACCACCGAAAGAAAACGTTCCTGCTGCCCTGCTGTTGCTATAGTGACGCGTTTAGCTTTCACGTGCATCTGATTGAAAGATCAGCGAGCTTTGTTGCTATTTGCTAGTTGTAGTCCAAGTTGTAGACGTAGTGCTAGTCCTTGAATGAATGTGTGTATTTTTAAGTGTATTTTGGTGATGTACACTCAAGATGTTCTGGGTCTTCAAATGTAATTTCGTAACAAATGTAATAAAAAAATAAAAATAAACATATAATCACATAATATCACTCACTCAGGTTATACAGCATTTTGATAAGTATTCTTGTTTTTCTTTCCCTCAATTTGCAATCATTTATATATACACGGTTATATACGAGTACATTTTATTTTAAAGATGATATACAGTTCTCAGTTTCATTCATTGTCATAACATGAATAATGTGCCATGGTTTAGTAAAGGAAGATTGCTTATATCTACTGACAAACAAACATTTTTTAAATTAAAATACATTTTCCACTAAAGCATTTTTTGCAGTTATGCCACATTATTACAGTCAAACTTGAAAATGGTGTAAAATGTTTTTTTTTTTTGGTGTGATGGTGTGTGTGTGTGTGTGTGCGCGCGCGCGCGCGTGTGTGAATGTTTGTTCTCTATCATGGATGTTATGTCATCTTTTAATTTCTGTTTCTTTTACATTGTAGATGATTTTATTTTGACAAATTATTTAACTCCACACTATTTATGTATTGTATCCCTCTTTAGGTTTCATCATAAATCAGTATTTGGAGACAGTACAGTTTTGGACACAGTGATAGTCTTTATAAGTGAGTCAGTAATATTCAAAAACACTGATTTATTTAGTAACACCCTCTGATCTGTAATAGAGAACTGGATTGCACATTGCTATACCCACACATTCAGTTGAATCAATAGCATATCATTTGATTTTAATCAGAAAATATTACCTATGAATCACCTTTTTATATTTGAAGTATCCCTGTACATTCTTACAAACATCATGCTATAGTAAAAAGCCATAGAATTGTAACTGTTCTGTATCTTTTTTAATGGTCACTCTTTCCACTCTTTCTCTAAGAGACTGAAATGAATGTTGGTCAATAAACAGACATCAGGATATAAAATACATACTTCACAACTTATTCACAAAAATAACACTGCACATGGATTTAAAGACATTAGGCTTTATTTTCAAGCATTTATAGCCTACTGTCACCCCGAGCAAGATGATGCAGTGAATTTTAATACAACAATGCAATATAATAACATAGGCATTTATTGTAATTCAGTATTTATTGTATAATCTAATCAATTTCTGGCAATAAACCCAGATATATGTTCATATTTATTATTTCCAATAATTACGCACATAAAGAAACACATTACCTGAGTCACCAGTGTGTGGTAGACAATTTCAATATTGCTATATATCTGAGAGCTTTTAAGGACATCGGTAAAACAGTCCATGTGACATCACTGGTTCAACCGTAATTTTAAGAATCTGTGAGAATACTTTTTGTGCCCAAAGAAAACAAAAATAACAACTTTATTCAACAATTCTTCTCCTCCTAATCAGTCATTATTTTTGTTTTTTCTCGCAGCTTCGTAAAATTATGGTTGAACCGTGGACTGCTTTAACGATTTATGTTTCTGGGCCTGGGAACATTTTAATTGAATTGCTGTCTATGGAGGGTCAGAAAGCTCTCGGGATTTCATCAAAAATCTTAATTTGTGTTCCGAAGATGAACAAAGGTCTTACGGGTTTGGAACGACATGAGGGTGAGTAATTAATTACAATATTTTCATTTTTGGGTGAGCTATTCCTTTAAATACTGTTAATACAGTTTAAATGTATAGTTAACTAATTTCAATTTGCATAATGGGTAATTCAGTTCAAGTGATGCAGCCATTTGGACAGTAAACCAACATTTAAGTTAAAATCATTTTGTCAATCTTTCAGAATTCCAGACTAATTAAACTCAAAGTAACATTTGCCCAGTGTCATTCCTATAATTTAGCAGTACAGCTTGTGTGATAAAAGCCAGCAATTGTACCATCGGCGAATTATAGCTTGCAAAGACCTGGGTCAATAATCTCCAAGGGCCTTAATAATGTTAATTACAAAAACAACAACAACAACAAAAAAAAAACTGAAATTGTAAATTGAACATAATCATGAAAAAAAAAATGTAAAAGAGCACTTAAGTCTCTAATTACCTTGGTCTTAAGTGCATGATGTTGTTACAGCCAGTGTTGCCAACTTAGCGACTTTTCTAAAAAACAAAAAGTGCCTAGCTCCAAATCTAGTGTAATCTTCTTGGACAAACTAAATAACAATAATAACTGTGGGGAAAACCAGACCAGTGTTTCTTCTTTTGTTAAAGTCTGCAATGATATTTCCTAAAATTTTACCAGAATTTACAAAATGTAATCAGAATTGACAGAATGTTACACTTTTACCCTTTTTTAATGTTTGAAATAAGTGTTTGTAATGTCTTCAGAATGGATTCTTACTGTATATTAAACTTTTTCACAATTTTAGTCCAGTTTAACTAACCTTTCTCAAATCTTCATCAGTTCAGTTGCTGTATTGTGGTTAAATGTGGCATGCCGTGCAGATGAAGGCAGCAAAGAAGACCTACCGCATGACACGTAAGAGACGACTCACCTTGCACGACTCCACCGAGCAAGGACACCGACAAGGCACTTGAGTATTGCTTTCTCCCCTTTCTTTACTTTTTGTCTAACTTGTACTCATCTAATTTTTAATCAATTGTACTCACTATGTGCTTTCAAATCTGTACTATCACTACTAACACTCGGAGAGCACGCGCTGTACGTTGGAGGCAGGCCAATCCTAATAATCTACGAACGGTCCCTCTGTCCTCTACTACTTTACTCTCTGTTCCAATTGGTCTTTGGAACTGCCAGTCTGCTGTAAACAAAGCAGATTTTATTCCTTCTATTGCTACCCTTTCCGGTCTCAACCTCATGGCCCTAACTGAGACTTGGATCAAACCTGAGGACACTGCCACTCCTGCAGCCCTCTCCACTAATTTCACTTTTTCCCACACCCCTCGCACGATTGGGAGGGGTGGAGGCACTGGTCTCCTTATTTCAAATGAATGGAAATTTGATCTTCTACCATCTCCTACAGGCAACAGTTCATTTGAATCTCATGCGATTACTATTACTCACCCTGCTAAAATCCACGTTGTAGTTGTGTATCGTCCCCCAGGTCAACTGGGTGACTTCTTGGAGGAGTTGGATGTGTTACTCTCAAACTTTCCTGAAGATGGTACTCCTCTGGTACTGCTCGGTGACTTCAACATCCACCTAGAAAAACCCCAGGCTACTGACTTCAACACTCTTCTCACTTCATTTGACCTCAAACGAGTGTCTACTACGGCTACTCACAAATCAGGTAACCGACTGGACCTCATCTACACACGCTACTGCTCCACTGACAACACATTAGTAACTCCGCTGCACACCTCAGACCACTTCCTCATCACTTCTAACCTCACACTAACTCCTGAAATAGCACACGCTCCTTCGCAGGTCACCTTTCGGCGTAACCTACGATCGCTCTCTCCCTCTCGCCTATCCTCAATGGTTTCATCCGCACTACCTTCACCCTCTCAGTTTTCAGCACTCGACACAAACAGTGCTACTGACGCTCTTTGCTTCACTCTAACATCTTGCTTAGACAACTTTTGCCCCCTTTCATCCAGATCAGCACGCGCTACCCCCTCTGCCCCCTGGTTGTCCGATGTTCTCCGTGAACATCGTGTTAAACTAAGGGCTGCAGAGAGGAAATGGCACAAATCCAAAAACTCTACCGACCTTACTGTGTATCAGTCACACCTCTCTTCCTTCTCTGCAAATGTCTCCACTGCTAAAATGACATACTACCACAACAAAATTAACAACTGTTCCGACTCTCGCGCACTCTTCAAAACGTTCTCTTCTCTTCTCTGTCCACCTCCCCCTCCTCCTTCATCAACTCTTACAGCTGATGACTTTGCAACTTTCTTCACAAATAAAACAAAAACCATCAGTGACCAATTCCTCACACCGCAAACTAATAACTTCATAACGACAAATACACAATCTCTCACCTCCTTTTCTCCTCTCTCGGAGACGGAGGTTTCCAAACTCATCCTTTCCAATCATCCCACTACTTGTCCGCTAGATCCTATCCCCACTCACCTCCTTCAAGCCATTTCTTCTTCAGTCGTACCTGCTCTTACTCACATTATCAACACCTCGCTTAACACTGGTACATTTCCCACAGCATTTAAGCAGGCTCGGGTAAGCCCACTGCTTAAAAAACCTGCTCTAAATCCAGCACTTTTAGAAAACTACAGACCGGTATCCCTTCTTCCATTCATTGCAAAGTCACTTGAGCGAGTTGTGTTCAACCAACTCTCTCTGTTTCTTGCACAGAACAACATTCTGGACAACAACCAATCTGGCTTCAGAAGTGGACACTCAACTGAGACTGCCCTACTCTCGGTGTTCATATTTATTATTTCCAATAATTACGCACATAAAGAAACACATTACCTGAGTCACCAGTGTGTGGTAGACAATTTCAATATTGCTATATATCTGAGAGCTTTTAAGGACATCGGTAAAACAGTCCATGTGACATCACTGGTTCAACCGTAATTTTAAGAATCTGTGAGAATACTTTTTGTGCCCAAAGAAAACAAAAATAACAACTTTATTCAACAATTCTTCTCCTCCTAATCAGTCATTATTTTTGTTTTTTCTCGCAGCTTCGTAAAATTATGGTTGAACCGTGGACTGCTTTAACGATTTATGTTTCTGGGCCTGGGAACATTTTAATTGAATTGCTGTCTATGGAGGGTCAGAAAGCTCTCGGGATTTCATCAAAAATCTTAATTTGTGTTCCGAAGATGAACAAAGGTCTTACGGGTTTGGAACGACATGAGGGTGAGTAATTAATTACAATATTTTCATTTTTGGGTGAGCTATTCCTTTAAATACTGTTAATACAGTTTAAATGTATAGTTAACTAATTTCAATTTGCATAATGGGTAATTCAGTTCAAGTGATGCAGCCATTTGGACAGTAAACCAACATTTAAGTTAAAATCATTTTGTCAATCTTTCAGAATTCCAGACTAATTAAACTCAAAGTAACATTTGCCCAGTGTCATTCCTATAATTTAGCAGTACAGCTTGTGTGATAAAAGCCAGCAATTGTACCATCGGCGAATTATAGCTTGCAAAGACCTGGGTCAATAATCTCCAAGGGCCTTAATAATGTTAATTACAAAAACAACAACAACAACAAAAAAAAAACTGAAATTGTAAATTGAACATAATCATGAAAAAAAAAATGTAAAAGAGCACTTAAGTCTCTAATTACCTTGGTCTTAAGTGCATGATGTTGTTACAGCCAGTGTTGCCAACTTAGCGACTTTTCTAAAAAACAAAAAAAAAGTGCCTAGCTCCAAATCTAGTGTAATCTTCTTGGACAAACTAAATAACAATAATAACTGTGGGGGAAAACCAGACCAGTGTTTCTTCTTTTGTTAAAGTCTGCAATGATATTTCCTAAAATTTTACCAGAATTTACAAAATGTAATCAGAATTGACAGAATGTTACACTTTTACCCTTTTTTAATGTTTGAAATAAGTGTTTGTAATGTCTTCAGAATGGATTCTTACTGTATATTAAACTTTTTCACAATTTTAGTCCAGTTTAACTAACCTTTCTCAAATCTTCATCAGTTCAGTTGCTGTATTGTGGTTAAATGTGGCATGCCGAGTTGCAGATGAAGGCAGCAAAGAAGACCTACCGCATGACACGTACAGTGGAGAAACTGACTGCAGCCCATGAGGCATATCTTTCACTCCTGACCAGCAGAAGAACCTCCACGGGAAGACAGAAAAATACAAACAGCTGCAGAAAAAAAAAATGTGGTTAATGATTTCAATCAAGAAGAATAACCAATTGAAATGGCTGGAACAGTGCATGAGAGTGAACCATTATTTTTCTTGCGCGCTTTTAGGATGTTTAAATGTTGTACCAAAAACAATACTGATTAAGAAAATAATTGCACTGTATTTTCTATTTTTATCATTGAACAGATGTTCATTGCACATTGACATTGATTGTTATACATAACATACCACATGATTTTGGATGAAGTGGAAGACAACCAGGGCTGCATAGCGATCGTCTGGTCAACGGTGGACATCACAAGATTGGAGGAAATCACAGAATTAGAGGCTGCTCTGATTGTCTGCTCTAATAATATGGAAACACAAGAGACTTTAAGTGATACTTCACTCAAAAAGGGGAATTCTGTCATTTACTCACCCACGTTGTTTCAAACCTGAATTACTTTTTCTTCTGTTGAACACAAACAGTAGATATTTTGAGTTATACAGATATTCAGAGTTATACAGGTTTGGAATGTAATTAAAACTGTTGTTCCAAAACACAAAATATTAACTGTTCTTTTTATACACAGATCTCAAAACAAAAGTCCAAAAATACATGTCACTTCACCCCATAACTACTTTCATTGGCTCGTTAGGCTTTTTTCGTTATACATGATTGGATATGTATTCGTAGTTTGTGTAGGACTGAGTAATTGGACAAGTGTTTGTGCTTTCAAACCAGGATGGGAAATTAACACCTGTCAAGCTCCAAATGTGGTTGAATATGGCAGGTGGATTTCCCAGTTTCATAGGCCGCTCTGGCGTGTGATAATTTCAATGTCGTTTAGTTGAATATGTGCACTGTGGCAGGAGGAATCTCTGTTAGCAATGTCACTTACAGTGCAGAAAACATATCTCAGAAAAGTGCATGACACTTGCATAAATATCGCCACATAATCTGTCAAAGACTCGTGTGAATCTTGTGAAACAGAGTTCAACAGGGAAAGGAATGCAATAGTTTAGAATACTTCAAAATTTACGCAATAAATTATCTTTTTTTAAGTAATTGTAATGGGATACTGAAACGCTGAGTTTAAAAGAGAAATGAGTGCAATAATTTAGAATATACATTTTGATGCATCAAAATTAATGCAATAAATTTTATTCATTAAAAAGTAACTAATGGCGTTTGTCAGGAAAAATTAATGACAGTAACATGTTCCTGTCATCGGAGACTTAAATTTGTGTTCCTACTTCCTGTAGAACATCACCTCTGATGTGCTAGGTTGTTTTTGCGTTTATTTTTATGATTGTCTGTGCACAGAATTCAGTACATGTTTTTTATATACTATAACATTTAGGCTACAGCACCTTACTGTCACACAGTCTAGAGCACACTAGAAATGTGTTTTAATATAAATGAATAGGTTTCTTTTCCAGATGTAGAATCTCAAATCTAGTACAAAAGTAGTACACGTAATGTAGTAAATTGCAGTATTTAGATGAAGTTAAAATTTTATTGTTGGATCCTCAAAACCCTAAATATCGGTGTGTGATTTATTCAGTCCATCTCGTCAAAATCTCACTCTAGTCAGGTGACCAAAGCTGGCAACTCTGGCTGTGAGTCACAGTTTACCTTATGAACCGATATCAACTTGGTGTGTGTGTGTGAGTCAAAAGAAAGAGTTCCATGTGCAGGGTTTCTGCAGATAAGAACAAGTTAAATTTAAGACTTTTTAAGACCTTTTTAATAGCATCTTAAATGAAATTTAAGACCTAAACCCATAATGGAAATACACATTATATTACATACATATATGTAATATTTGATGTGTTTAATGTAAAAAGAAAACCAAATATCATTGCGGTCATAAATTATATTAATTACAATGATATACTGTTAACTTTTATTATTAGCAAACAATATTCCATACAAAATATCCCCACAAAAGTACTGCATCACCGAGATTTTTGGTGGTGTAAACAATTTATTCTTTCTGAAGTATTATTTTCATCAGTGTTCTATCAGCTTTTACATACTTAAATCTGCATATTTTATTTACCTTTACAAAGGCCTTTTTCGACCTTTTTAAATGTATGCATCTTTCATGTCAAATTATTACAATTAATCAATAAATTCAATATACACTATAGGGCTGTTACCAGTCAAATTAAATAATTTACCCTGCAAAATTACAACTGCAATAAATTATGTTATGAGATTAATATTTTAAATACATTTTTGGATATACAAATAAGAAATGTTTGGGGGGTAATGCATATTTTTAAACGTACTGAACCACCAGTAGGTGGCGGTAAGTCACTTAATGAGTGAGTCGACCGATTCGTTCAAAACGCGGAATCATTCAGTAACAAAACACCGCCGAGTGTTGCTTGGAGAATGTGCTGATCTTTCTATGGAACTATTTTCGTTGGTGAAATAGAACAAAACAGTCAATATTGTGTCTAACATGTAAGTAACGTAATAACTACTTGGCTACTTGTTTATTGAACTAAAATCAATGTGACATTTGCAATAGTGAAATATTCATCAAAATTACCCTTGTCATGGTATGTCATTTAACTACATCATTTTATGAATAAACTAAGCATTTTGAATTTATACCCCAGTGTGTTTGTTCTGAGTTTCTTTATGTTTGTTGTTGCTCATTTGTGTAGACATCTCTCACAAAGAGACAGGCAGCGTGAGCCTCGACAGCGCGACCTTGATAACAGAAATACACTATCCAATATCAATCGCTGTTTACGCTGAATGTAATAAAATCAGAAGAATCATTCTCACGTTTCGATTCTCCGCTGGTTATTCTTGTGACACAATTTTAATCAGGCTATTTGTCTGGTCGGGCAAGTAAAAAAAAAAACATTTTAAACTAGCTAAAAGGCTGGTCAGCTAGCTGTAGCTCGACCTATACAGGTGCATCTCAATAAATTAGAATTTCGTGAAAAAGTTTTTTCTTGTAAGTTATTTCAAAAAGTGAAACTTTCATATATTTTAGATTCATTGCATGTAAAGTAAAACATTTCAAAAGTTTTGTTTTAATTTTGATGATTAGAGCTTACAGCTCATGAAAGTCAAAAATCAGTATCTCAAAATATTAGAATATTTACATGAGTTTCAATAAATGACCATCCCTACAGTATAAATTCCGGGTATCTCTTGTTCTTTGAAACCACAATAATGGAGAAGACTGCTGACTTGGTAATGATCCAGAAGACGAACATTGACGCCCTCCACAAAGAGGGTGAGTCACAGAGGGTCATTACTGAAAGGAGTGGCTGTTTACAGAGTGCTGTATCAAAGCATATTAAATGCAAAGTTGACTGGAAGGAAGAATTTGGGTAGGAAAAGGTGCACAAGCAACAGGGATGACCGCAAGCTTGAGAATACAGTCAAGCAAAGCTGATTCAAACACTTGTGAGAGCTTCACAAGGAGTGGACTGAAGCTGGAGTCAGCGCATCAAGAGTCACCACGCTCAGACGTCTTCAGGAAAAGGGCCATCAAGCCACTTCTGAACCAGAGACAACATCAGAAGCGTCTTACCTGGGCTGTGGAGAAAAATAACTGGACTGTTGCTCAGTGGTCCAAAGTCCTCTTTTCAGATGAAAATAAATTTTGCATTTCATTTGGAAACAAGGTCCCAGAGTCTGGAGGAAGAGTGGAGAGGCACAGATTCCATGTTGCTTGAAGTCCAGTGTGAAGTTTCCACAGTCAGTGATGATTTGGGCTGCCATGTCATCTGCTGGTGTTGGTCCACTGTGTTTTCTGAAGTCCACAGTCAACGCAGCCATCTACCAGGAAATTTTAGAGCACTTCATGCTTCCTTCTGCCCACACTGCCAAAGGTACCAAAAGCTGGTTCAATGACCATGGTGTTACTGTGCTTGATTGGCCAGCAAACTCGCCTGACCTGAACCCCATAGAGAATCTATGGGGTATTGTCAAGAGGAAAATGAGAGACACCAGACCCAACAATGCAGATGACCTGAAGGCCGCTATCAAAGCAACCTGGGCTTCCATACCACCTCAGCAGTGCCACAAACTGATCACCTCCATGCCACGCCGAATTGAGGCAGTAATTAAAGCAAAAGGAGCCCCTACCAAGTATTGAGTACATATACAGTAAATGAACATACTTTCCAGAAGGCCAACAATTCACTAAAAATATTTTTTGTTATTGGTCTTATGAAGTATTCTAATTTGTTGAGATAGTGAATTGGTGGGTTTTTGTTAAATGTGAGCCTAAATCACCACAATTAAAAGAACCAAAGACTTAAACTACTTCAGTCTGTGTGCATTGAATTTATTTAATACACGAGTTTCACAATTTGAGTTGAATTACTGAAATAAATGAACTTTTCCACGACACCTGTATTATTATTGAGAACATTATATAAACAAAGAAGGTAGTTCGACCTGGGGCCCGTTTCAGAAAGGAGGTTAAGTGAAAACTCTGAGTATGTTAACCCTGAAATCAGGGAAACTCTGGGTTTTCCGTTTCAAAATGGGAAGTCAAGCCCGTTTCTGAAAGAGAGGTAACTTATACTCAGAGTCAGTTACCGTGGTAACTTACTCTGTGAACCTAACCTGCTCGGGAGCAGGTTTTCTTCGGTAAACCCAGAGTTTCTTTCGGTCTCCTCCCCCTTTTTATAGTGTTAGCGAAGTTTAAATACCTTATTCATTCACGCTGCAAAATTGCTTTTCTTATTTTTATGGATTTTTGTCTTATTTCAAGTACAAATGTTTAAAAATTCTTAAGTTAAGATGCATTTTCTATAGATGAAAAATGATCTAGATATTTAGTCTTGTTAAAATATTTGTTCTCCATAGGGTAAGAAAAATAATCTTCATGCAAACGGAAACAAGGAATAGGCTATTTTTAATTTCTTACCTCATTGCCAGATAATTAGCTAAATAAAAAAAAAATAAAAAAATCACTTAAATTCGTTTTTTTTCCTTTCATGGAGACAAGACTAAATACCTTATATTATTTATTTTATTATATAAAAAAAAATCACCGTATTCATGTGCATATTTATTTGAGCAGTACCACTTTAAATGGTAGTTTTCTTCAAAACATCGGAGATGCAGAGCACATTATAAGTCCACTGTATGCAGATTTTAAGGAAAGTGTGCATCCCTCTCACTCATTCTGAGATTTTTTCAGCACAAATCCGTCAAAGAGGAGTATCACAGGACTGTAGGTTAGTGGTGTAGAAATCAGTTTAAATGAGGCTAATCTGATAAATGACGTTCACTTGATAACATCTTTCTGTGACCTCTGGAAGTAACCCAATAATCAGAATTTCCTTCAGGATCTCCACTGTGGTTGGATGCATTGATGACAAGCATATCTCCACCATCGCACCTTCTGAAAATGAAACTGATTACTGTATGGAATGGAAGGATGCCAGATGGAGGGGTAGTACGAGCCGTAACCACCACCACATCAGTTAAATAAACTAATTATTCACAATTTTTTGGTCATCTTTATTTCCTAATGCAAAAGTTATTCTTTTTACTTTTGTATTTTAGAAATCTTCCAATACTTGACCATCTCCTCTTCATCTGTCAGCGGTGCTGCTGCAGGTTCTCCCTCTGCCTTCTTGCTGTCGACATGTCAGTAGTTAATTTTATTACTCTAAGAAATGTAACAGGTTGGATTAGAGAATATTTAATTATGTGAAAAGAGTGTTAGACTATGTGGAAAAAGCTGCAGCGCATTGAAATAGACATTGAATGTTATTTAATGTCAAATGTTTGTAAAGTCATTTAGCCCACACCCATGAACCTTTCATGTTTAAAGCTTTACCTTGATTGAATTGTGTTTGTATACTTCATTTTTAGCTGCTGCCACATTCTTGTTTCTTTTTTCTGTCTTTATCCTTTTTTTTTTTTCTTTTTTTTTGTGGCCGTGGGATACCATTAAAATGAATATTAGTTCAATAATTTACAGTTTTCACCTCTGATATTATAACAGTTATTAAGTTATTGACAGTTATTAAGAATTAAAGTTATGCATTGACGGAATGCGCGCTGATGTCTTTTTGGCAGGAGCTGTTGCCATGGTGAATCGTAATTTCAGAGCTCCACTGATCATGACTTTTCATAGTCGTGGTGCACGCGCTAAACTCAGAGTCAACCTACTCAGAGTTGACTAAACTAACTCAGTTCAGCTGTTCTATAACCGAAAACTCTGAGTTTCCCGTCTCAGAGTAAGTCAACTCTGAGTTCAAGTTTAAACTCAGAGTTGGTTGAACCTCCTTACTGAAACGGGCCCCTGTATTCTGCTTCTGCAATTCTCTCTGATGACACAGTAACTACGTGCGGGGGAAGAAAAAAAAAAAAAAATCTTCGGTCTGTCCAATGACTGTAAACAATCACTGGGTCCGTCAGACTGAAAAAGATATGTTAGCGATGATCTGACCAAAAATATTTAAGACCCATTGAATCTGAATTGAAGACTTTTTAAGGCCTTTTATTAGGAAAACGTTACTTAAGACATTTTAAGACTTTAAGGACCCGCGCCCGCGGACACCCTGATGTAAAATTTAATAAATAAATAATTTATTTTCCCTCCACCCACCCAATAAATAAATTTATGAGGAGCAGTTTGAGGAACTGAAGGGAATCATCTTTGTGATCTCGCAGCATAAGGTTACTTTAGTTTTCTCCTTTGTTTTGTGAACTACATTTTTCTTTTGCTCTTTTTTGGGTGTTAAATTTGTTGCTCCTATTTATATTAAGCTTGTTCTTAGGTTTGTGCAATTAAATTTATTTCAATTTTTTACAGCAAGTTACAGTAAGGTTTTTTTTTTATGTGCTGCTTTTGTGCAGTAAAGTTTTATTCTATTTTTGTCCATTAGATACCATAGATAAATACTATTTTCATTATTTGTTTCTCAGAGTTTGCATGGTTTGGGCACTAGATTTGCTGCTCTGATTTATACCACATTTCCCCTCAGTTTTGTGCATTAAGTTTGTGTTTAACTTTTACAACAAGTTTCTTTTTTTTGCTGCTTTTTGTGCAACAAGGTTTTATCCTATTTTTGTGCATTAGATACTACATGGGTTCTCTATATTTCATTGTGCAATACTTTTGCTCTTCCTTAGTCATTTGTTGTTTATGCACCTTTTTTTAACTAAACTTGCCGCTCTGAAGACCCTCTGCTGAATGGTTTGTGCAGATTTTCCTCACTGGGGCCGATTTGGAGCATCTGCTGAAAAAATAAATATAAAGGAAAGTTGAAGCTCATGAAAGCACTTCTTGGACTTTCACAAGAAGAATTTCTGTCATCATCTGCCTTCCCTCCTAAGTTACACTACCTGATCCTGTGCTACTCCTGATGTGTCCCTGCTGAAACCATTCATGCTGTAGGATCTCCTCTACAGTTGCTCTCTCGGTTGGGTCAAGAGTCATGCAGCGGCATATCAAGTCCTGCAATTCTGTTCAAGTTTCACAAAAGCATTGGTTAGTCACCTACAGTGAGTTCTTTATATCCATATGACACATGAACATAGAAATTAACGTTGAAATATGTAGCACGTATTATGTAAATAATTGTTCTGGTGCTTTATTTGTTTAATAATATCATTGACATTGTATTAGTTAATTGTTCTCTCTCACCTGTGGATATTTTGTGCTTAAACCTCAGACTGCCATGCATCATGTCTTTTAGACTTCTAAAGGGCTGACGTTTGTAAATCATTGAGTACATCATAAAGCCCAGAGACCAGACAGTTGTTGGCCCTGCCTCGTATTTTAAGTCCTTGTAGTATTCAGGTGGGCAGACTCCTCCTGTTCATGAAAGCAAGAGATATCCAGGTTAAACAAACTTTTTGTTTACAAAAGTCACCAGCATCACTATACAGAAGACTGACATCTCCTTTGGACTGATTGCAACAGTAACACAAAAAGCCAACTCACCTGTAAAACCCAAGTAGCCTGAAGTTTTGACGAGGTCACCGCAGCCAAAGTCTATCAGTTTGACTTGGTTCGTCTTTGTGTTGATCAGAAAGTTATTCAACTTAATGTCACGGTGGAAGACGCCTCGGTCAAGACAGTGCTTGGCCCCGAGCACCGCTTGGTACATCAGGCTACGTGTCTGCGATTCATCCAGTAGCTGCATGTTGTTCAGCATGAATTTGAGCAAGTCCTTGCAGTGTTGTGGATATTCCAGGATCAGGATGAACCGATCATCCTCTTCAAACCATTCCAGCATGTGCACAATGTAGGGGCTTAATGGAGGCCGTTTCAGCAGCAGGTTTAGAGCCACTTCTGCTAACAGTGGCTTTGAACAGCCAGGCTACAGAAAATAGAGTTCAGTAATTAAGAGTTCAATATCACATTTCACTTCTATTTAAAATATATTATTTGAATTTTTTATATATATATATATATATATATATATATATATATATATATATATATATATATATATATATATATATATATATATATATATATATATATATATATATATATATATATATATATATATATATATATATATATAGGGTTTTACAACTTACAATAACAATAAAGCGGTCTCTGTCCCTCTTAGGGATGATTTTGATGGCAACCTGCAAAAACAAAAAATTGTAGTATTAAAGCAGTCATTTTGTAAGTGCATTAGATGTTATGGATTGGTAAACGGATTGCATCAAATCTAGAATTTAATTTTAATGATTGTATATTGTCATTATCACAAATATTTCCATTTAAGTTGATTTGAAAGACATTTTGGTCAAAGCACGATCTGTAAATTAGGTGAATAAAGCGGTGATTCTACCTGCTCGCGTAGAAATTTTGAAATCCCCTCGTACACAGTGCCAAAGCCTCCTTCTCCAATCTCTTCTCCCACTTCATAAATCTCATCAAATGGAACTGCAAAAATATACCAAAGGAGTATGTTAATATATGAGATTCACAGTCTTACTGTCACGGTGCACACAGCAGGGAGAAACGAGGAACACGCAGACGAGGATACACTTCAAAATAATAGTCTTTAATGACACCATCATGGGTATACAGGGCAATGCAGACACACAGAAACACCGGGAATAACGAGTAGACCAGACGACATGGAACTCAACAGACAGGACTTAAATACACATGGTAATAAACTCATAATCACACACACACACACACCTGGAACTGAATTAACTAATAATGACATGAAACGAGGACAGGAAACTAACCATATAAGGAAACAAGAGGCTGGAACACAAGACACACACGACAGCGGTCTGACACTTACATGAAGTGCAATAGTAGTGCTTGAATAAATATACACATCCAGTTCACATCAGATACATGCACACTAAATATGGTCAATGCGTGACGCTAAGTGAAAGTAAAACAGCAAAATAACCATTTTTTTACAACTATATTTCTTTAAATAGGCAATCAGGAAAATACTAATTGGTCAAGTGTCCTAGATTTATCATTTATGTTTGTAATACCATATGAGGAATTAGACATATATGTATAAACACACAGACTACGGTAAGTAGAGACAGAGGTGAAACAATCAGTGGAGGAACAAGAAAAGGTTAACAAGTGGACATAGACTCACCAGGAGTTGGATCGGTGAAACAGGCTGCTCTGAAATGGGTTTGATCTCCGATTCGTCTATGCTTGGAAGCACCTGGAAATTTTGGGGCTACTGGCTCAAGAGCAGACGGGTCTGGAAGAGGATCAGCTGGATCCTGCAGATCCACTGGCACAAGGCCCGATGGTCCTACGACAGGTGTCTTCTTTGAAGCATCTGGATCTCGATCAGGGTCAGATGAACCAGACTGAGGATCTTCTGGAGGATCAGCTGGATCTGTGTCGGACACAGGCTGAAGAGGGGCCACTTTGTTGCCTCGATGTCGACACTGGTTGGTGCTTTTCACAGCAAGCCATGTCTTTTTGAAGAACGCACAAAGGCTATTCGTATTGTGTTTTGCTGTTTTTTCTTAAAAAAAAAAAAAAGTCTGGTTATTACATTGACTTTCTTTACATTTAATAATAAAAAAAAAACATTAGATGCCACAACAAAACTACTTCACAGAAAGGAATATAAAATATAATCAAAATGCAAACATACAAAATGTTTCATTATAATTTATTTTACATGTAAGGTTTCACACACAATAAACATATATGTAAGTAAAATGAAAACATTTCACAAACTGCAATTTGTTGTTCACCTGTTGGGCTGTTCTCCATAGCTGCTGCTGCAGGAGAAGCATCTGGATTTGCTCCTGAAGGGTCAGTGCTGTTTCCTCCAGCTGTCAGTGTATCATCCACTAACACTGAACACTTGTTGAGCTCCACTGACTCGCAGTCGACTTTGAGTGTTTTTTTACGTGATACTCCTTGCTTCTGCTTGGATTTTCACTGAACTGATTGGCGATCACACTACGAGCGCGAGCTCCCGGCTGTGGACCGTAGCATTGTGACGTCATGGACCTCTGTGACGTCACACTCGCTTACACTGGGCGCGCGGAAAAAAGCATTCCTCACTAAATGCAAGGAAATAGGCTATACACAAGTACAAAACTTAAGCCTTTTTTACAGAAACCTTTTTTTAAATACTGGTTTAAAGTCTATTCACACACTGATAGCAATCAATGACTAAATATAAATATTAAAAATATGTATAAATATATATTCTGTGAAAGCCCTCAGTGCAGCAGAGAGTTTGGGGGCGTGGCTTCAGTAGCAGGCTGAGCCAAAGGATGTTTAGCTGGTGTGTGGAAAAAGAAACTGGGATTCCTTTACAGAAGTGCAAGGAAAATTCAAAAACTTGCAAAATATAGACACAGACAAAGGGGTAAAACAAGTGTAAACAGTGTTTTACAAGATAGAGGAATTTAATGCAATGTTTGGGTTTTAATCGATACGACAAACTTGTGGAGTTTCTTCTCGACAGGTAAGCTAAACGTCAAATTAAAAGTAGTCCTTGCACCTTTTATTAAAAACGTAGCCTACTTTACCTGAGAGACTTGCCTTGAGCTGTTTGTGATGATTTGAGTTGGGTTAGTGAGGTCGTTTGCACAGAAACATGTTTATTTCAGTAGTTCCGCTAGATGGCGCTGGTAGCGCAGAAACTGCCCACCTTAGCTTTAACTGTCACGACAAAAAGTGTCTCTTTCCGGGAAACAAAGTCGTAAATTACACTTCATGTCA
Source organism: Aspiorhynchus laticeps (assembly GCA_023376895.1). Taxonomy (NCBI): domain Eukaryota; kingdom Metazoa; phylum Chordata; class Actinopteri; order Cypriniformes; family Cyprinidae; genus Aspiorhynchus; species Aspiorhynchus laticeps. Next base: position 8,946,599 of record CM041816.1, read on the forward strand.
AATTTCTGACCAAGAAGTTTGTATTTAACGTTAAGATAATTCCGAAACCATGTAAAGCCGCCATTATTTATAAGAGTAAGATTGTGTAGGTCTTGTTGTCTTTACACAAATTGTTTTTACATGTATTATTTTGCACTTTGTGTAATTGTTTTATATAGCTTAATAGCAATCTAATTTAGTGGGAAAATAAACTTAAATCAACAATACTATAAGAAAAACGGCAAACAGGCTATTCTGACGATGTAAAATCTCTTTTTCTTCTCTTTTTTTACAGATAATAATAATTAAATATAACTTAATAGAAATATAATAATAATTAAACTAAACTAAAACTAAAAACTGTATGTTTATACATGTTTATCTTGAAGTAGGCTACAATGTTTACTTCTACATTTAGTTCCCTGCTGTCATTTTTTTCTTATTATTTTTTTTTTTTTTACTGTAAATTGTGTTAATACAAGTTTAATACTGATTAATGTGAAAACTTTTAACTTAAACACAACTCTCCCAGAAAATACTATAATGGACAGACTTTTGGATGGAAACCTCAACAGCCAAAAACATCTCATAATAGCACATTAATATTTCACTGTGTTACATTTGTAAATGCCAAAAGCCCTCCGTTTGATAAACAAATGGTTGATTCCCAACAATATTAAAATAACTGGAAATTAACATAAGTGAAATTGCAATTGATAAATAAAAGATGACAACTAATATTGTTAGCATGACCTCTCCAATCTACACAGTAAAATCATGGGGTTTAAAAATAACCAAATTTAAAATTTACAGCAATACTATTATTTTTAGCTCATACGTGGGTTAATATTTCCAGACTAACTTAAATCTTGTAAAAATGTGTAAAATACACTATACAACCACAGTGATTACATGATACAGCCTTTATTTTGGATGAATACAGTTCTAAATACAGAATGATTTATACCGTTTTTATTAATGTATACAATATTACCTATATTTGAACTATTGCCGATGTGTTGCTGTTTCCTGATGTAGACCGCTGTCCCGCATTTCTGATAGCCGAAAGTTGTCTTGTCCCTATATGTTATGCTGCGTAAAATAAAATGATTTATAGCACAGTAAAGACTCTGTAGATTAAATAAAACATACAAACCCTTAATTCAATAAAAAAAAGAAAACCACAAATCCATGCACTGAGAACTGCTGACTCTGATGAGGATGCAGACAACCACTATTTTCAATGGAAAGTATTTAAAGCCTGCGTGGCCCACTAAATTCACTAAGTGTCGCTAGATAATAAGCATATTTACAAAGTTATTGTGGCATATTTGCATTCTGACTAGGATCAGCCCTTTTCATCCATCTGTGCTCATATGCTGTATTTTGATACAGCCAAATTCCCAATAAAGCTGTTCTCATTTAGATATTTTTCTGTTGTTAGACAAAGGAACAAATTGACTGAAAACTGACCATTATGACTATAGATATTAATCAGCAGTCACTTCCAAGCTGCTACTCTGCACTGCTGAAATATCCAGATTTACTTCCAAAACATCGTTTTACTAAATCAGCATAAACATATGTTAAAGACAATGGCTGTTCTGTGTTTTTGGCTGTACTTGCATGTAAAATGATCACTCAGAAAGAAAGTTAGAAACAGAATGTCTTTCTTATTTGTTCTCTGACAGCGCACAGCCGAAACTCAACTAAACCTCGCACTCACGGTGCAGTACTGCTGAGTCTCGGAGAGTAGCTAAGGTTAAAAAGTCGCTAGTCACATTTTGGAGCCTTTGGGTTGGAAAAAAATCTGTAAGGTTTTTAGAATGTAGTTTGTATGTTTACATAAGAAGCATTTTAAAAGTGCTGATATATAGTAACAGTCCAACCACACTGGGAATTTTCATTTGTCTGTGTTTGCCTATTCAGACAGTCTATCAGTCTGTTATTACTGGATTGGATTCGTCAGAAACTCCTAGAGGCTACATCATTAAGCCAATATGTGGCGAAAAATTGCTATGTATAAATGAATTCATTCACACAACTGATTCATTCAAAACATGAGCTTCCCAGATGTCTGAATATGCCTGTCCACTATAGCATGTGAAAAGCAGTAGGCCACGTGAAATGAGCAGTATGTCAGAATTTGCAGTATTTATAAAAACAGATAAAAAAAATCCCAGGATTCAGTGTGGGACACAGCAATTGCCTTTATGAGTCACTGAATTATTCACTCAACAGATTAATAATAAATAAATAAATGATTTATTCAGTAACACCACTAATGTGTGTTGTTCAATAACACAGCAGTTGATTCTGCTGTATTTTAAAACTAGTTGCCAGAGCAAAAATAGGCAAAACAACCCGCAATATTGTTTCTGAAATGTAAGTTTCTCACTATTAACTTATCAATTATTAAATTATACATATACAAAAGTAACTACAAGAATAACATTACACTCTCAATCGGTGATTTGGACAGTAAGCCAACATTTAATTCAAAACTGGCAAAATTATTAAAAATACATGTAAAAAATAACATTTTGACCACCTCCGTTACAATGAGAAGATTATGACTTGGAAAGGCCTGGGTCAGTAATCTCTAGAGGCCCTGATAAGGACAATTATGAAGTGCCCACTAACTAAAAAAACTCACCTGGAATCATAAACTGAAAATAAGTTAGAAAAAAAAATAATAATATCTAATTACCTTGGTCTGAAGGTAAATTCTAAATTTGATTCCATTTTTTATAAGGTATGCGGTTTTCTCTGCTTTGTGCACAGTGTACAGCTACTATTTTATTTTTATTAAACTGTCTATTTCACATTCTGTGCACTGTCTGTATCAGTCAAAGAAAGGTTCATAGTATCTGAAAAGTTATTCAATGTAAAATTGAATGACTTATTAAATTATTTATTTTCCTTCCACCCAAGCAACCAAAAATTTAAATAGTTTGTGGACTACATTTGTCACTCTGTTTGTGCTCTTTGGGGGGATTTTGCTCTTTTGGGGGGCATTTAATTTGCAGCTCATATTTATACAAAGTTTTTCTTCCTTAAAGTTTAAGTTTTTTCTTCTGTTTTGTGCACTAAATCACTGCTAATTTTTAATTTGCTTATTTTTGGGCAGTAAGTTTTCGCTCCTGAGTTACACAGTAACACAAGGAGACAACACACCTTGTTGTTAATGTATGTAGTCAGAAGATTTGATGATGCTACTGTCTATTAATTTAAGTTCCATGATCGTTGTACTCTTGACCAGTATGTTTTAAGATTTGATGATACGGTAGAAGACACTTCGGTCTTGGCTCTAAGCACTGCTCGCAGCATCAGGCAATGTGTCTGTGATTCATTGCCATTGACAAATCTGTGCACGGCGCTTCTGCAGGGTTGCAGATACTCCAGGATGAGGATGTAATCCTTTACCTCTTCAAACCAATCCACATTGTAGGGGCTTAAAGAAGATTGTTTCATTACCAGATTTATAGTCACTTCTGAAAACACTAGCTTGTAACGCCCAGTCTAAAGAGAAGAGTTCAACAAAAGATTAGCTGACTATGGGTATGTTTGATTTTTCAGAATGCAACAAGAGAGATGTTACCTGCTGCCCATCGTTTTTATACAGAGTACTAGATTTATCTTTTGGATTCCTGGATAAGGGATCAGACATACCGCATGTGTATAAATACACAGACTTGACCCAAGGTCATCCAGTATGGGTTAAGCTGGATTGAGGATCCAATTAAGGATCCTGCAGCACCTTTGCTTTGAGGATGGATGGGTCTGGTTGAGGAACTCAATTTGTGTCATCTGTGGATCTTTGGTGGAACAGGGTTCACTTTGTTGTACTTTTTGTGTTGTGTATTTGCACATTTTATAGCCTGCCATGTTCTCTTGAAGAATGCCTTTCTTCATATGCATTTTTCCTAAAGAAGGAAAAAATTAAATGGATAAAGAAATAGAAGAGTTAGAGTTATTACCACCAGATATCATAAGTCAGATATTAAGTGAGTGAGTGAGTGAGTGACATGATGTGCAGACATTTTTGCTGTGGTGGGTGACATATGGGATATTTTATTATGTCTTGACACTGGATGGACCCAGCAGAGGATCACTTTGATCCTGTAGAGCTATTGGCTTGATGCCGAATGGGCCTGGCTGTGGATCAGCTAAAAGATTGAAGAGGGGCCACTTTGTTGCCTCTCTATTGACATTTTTACAGTCAGCCATGTATTTTTAAAGACTGTACAAATGCTTAAAACATTTGACATTAAACCTGAAATAACACAACAAAACCATATAGTATGGGCTTATGAATTATTATTGATTAAATTTGAATATAATTGTATATTTTTGTAATTAGTCCTGGTACTTGAAATTGACTGGCTGAATGGTGCCCTTCTCACTCCCTTTTTTTGCATTTGCCTTTGGTGGAAATTATTTAAATGCCACGTTCTGTCATGAATAGGTTGACCATACGGACATTTTTACAGGACGCACCCTTGCCAGGATTTCTATATTGACTAAAATATCCAGGTTTTGTCTGTTTGCACTGTGCAGATCGATCGTTGTTTGACATTATTTCACGAGAGCTATAGAGAGCAGAGCAGACGGCTCCTTATGCTTTCAAATCACTCTCGAGGTACTTTGGTGTCATACAATGATCGGTGCGCAGCTTCAAGTCGAACGAACGAACAAACACGTACACGTATTTGCATTGCTTTGATCGGAAGGATTTGATTTAGGAACAAAGTGATGATATGTTTATTGAAACAACCTGGTATTGCATTCTGTAATGTGATTTATATAGGTGTTTCATGTATGAATTGTTTACACAGTAGGTTCAGACAGTGACCATTCCTCTGCAGAGTGCGGCACCATCAGTCAACATGGCGCTGAAGCCTCGAGCGCCTACAGCATGATTACATGTTAATTTGACTCTCCGCCCCTTCCTCCCCACTTTCTAGTCCACCCTCTATCTCTCTGTCTCACTATCCCTTGTCGCACCAACATGGACATCTCTCATTTTTCTTCATGTCTTGCTGATCTCCGTTAAGTTCCCCTCATCACCTCTTTGATCTTTCCATCTTCACGTTTTCATCTGTGTTGTTTTAACACAGTGGCTTGATATTAATCAATTACAGGAGATGAAAAAGAATTTGTAGCTTTGATGAAAATGTGTGCAGTTGAGTGGAGGCTGTAGATGGTGTAAAAGTGCTGATGTAAGCAGGGAAGAACAGGGACTGCAGAAAGAGGACCAAGCTAATGATGTATTGATCTGACACAGCCGCAAGGCACACACTTCTCTGTCTGGCTGTAATGTGTATGTATTTGCATGCAAGGTGTGTTACTTCCCCATCGGAATGGAGATAGCAGTATGTCTGAGCATGTGCACAGTGGAGAGGATGTGATATTATCCTATTAAGATTGATCTCATTTGTGATTGCAACTGTAATGTTTCCCTCTAGGACCAACACAAACACTTCATCTGAACTGAGAGTAACTGAGCCCCTCTGGTGGCTGACTACCTGCCTGAATGAAAACTTAATTTTACAATCTGTTGTTGTAGGAGGCTTGTTGCTCTGCATGGTTGTAAAGTCCTTTCATTTACTACAAATAGTGATCTCTAGACTGCTCCATATTACTCCCATTCACATTCATATCACTTGCATATCCTGAAGATCCACTGATTAAAATTATGCCTAGTTTGATCCTTAAAAGGTTAAAGGGGTCATATGACATTGCTAACAGAACATTATTTTGTGTATTTGGTGTAATGCAATGTGTTTATGCGGTTTAAGGTTCAAAAAACACATTATATTCCACATACTGTACATTATTGTTGCTCCTCTATGCCCCACCTTTCTGAAACGCATCGATTTTTACAAAGCTCATCGTTCTGAGAAGCGAGGCGTGCTCTGATCTAGTGCATTGTGATTGGTCGAATACCTCAAGCGTGAGACGGAAATGTTACGCCCCTTACCATGTTGTGATGCTGTTTCATGGCGCGACGACACAAAAACAATAAAACCCATTATAAACGAGGCATTTGTTGCATCCAGTGGGGACATAATTACTGATTATAATGACTTATACTGTCTTTTTACGTGGCGCGATGCAACGCGATTACCATGTTTGCATTTGTGATCGGAGAAATGACGAACAACAAGCACTACTCTACACAGCTCAAAACTCGTGTTTATAGTACAGTTTATAGAAACAGCCTTTGTGCAAGCCAGCATTGTAGGCTACGCTTCCAGGTTCAGGAAACAGTCCTCCGTAAAATGCGCTGCACTCTAATATTTGGGTTGAACTGTTCTGGAACAGTGTTGTAAATACAACTTAACCACTGATTTCTAGTTGTGTCCTCCTTTGGAAGCCCAAACAAAGTACTTTCGCTTTCATGAAACACAGCGTCTCCAGGACATGACGCCGGCGGCAGCAATAATACTACAGCGAGAATAATAGTTCCGCCTTCTTTCATTGCATACATTTGGGTGGTGTTTTGCAAATCTCCACATCGTGACGTAGACATGTGGGGGCGTGTTTGAATGAGGTGTTTTAGGGGGGCGTGGTCGAGTCTTAACTTTTATAAAGAATATCTCTTTGGTTTTGAGACTTTAGTCTTTGCAACTTCAGGGATCTTATCTATGCACAATCAGCTTGTAACACTCCAAAGAGAAAGGAAAATTTGAAATCGCATCATATGACCCCTTTAATAGAAAAAAATTTGAGCATTTTGCCCATTATTTTAAAACTAAAATGCTGATCTGTAATCTGCTCCAGATTACTGCCATTTACAAATCCTCTAAATCCACTAGTTTGATCCTTAAAGGGTTAATACATAAAACCTTATGTAACTTTGCTCCCTTTAATAAAAACAAAAACAAACAAAAAACACTAATCTGTAATCTACTCCAGATTACTCCAATTCACTCTGGATTCAGATCACTTGCAAATCCTCTAGATCCGCTTGTTCAAATTATGCCTAGGTTCATTCTTTAAAGGTTAATACATAAAACTTTATGCAGCCACCCTTATTTAAAAATAAAATGCTAATGTATAACCTACACCAGATTACTCACATTCACATTTACTCTGGATTGAGATCACTTGCATATCCTGTAGATCCACTGCAGGGCTCTAGACTCATTCTTCCCACTGGTCTCACTTGTGCGACTAACTTTCTCAGTTGGTCGCAGGAGCACATCATTTCGTGCAATTTTAATATTTATTTATTTATTTATTTGATACAACATTTCATTAATCAATGCATGCTGATGAATTTATATCATAGTTTATAGTTATATGGTAACGAAAGTGTTCAACATTCAACCCATTATTTTTCATTAGTATTATTTGTGATTTAAATTTTGTGACAGGAATTCCTTTTTTTGCTTTTACTTTTAAATTCACGATCTTGGTGTCACATTTTACAAGAAAATATAATTGTCTGTTTTACTTATATCTATACACCTTTCACTTTTTAAGACTAAAACAAAAGATGGATTCATTGTTATTCTTAATTAAAAAGCACAACAACAATAAAACAGTATGTTACAATGACAAACTAGCTTACATAACATTTATTAACAAAAATGGCATAGGACACATCACATGCTGTATTATACCGACTAATAAATTACAGAATGTTTAGCAAACACTGAGGAATCAAATAATAATAATATAAAAAAAATTAAGGAAAGCCTCCATAGTGTAATAGTGAGGTAAACAGCAAAGATAACAAGCTTTTCAAAACGAAAACAAAAAGAAAAGTAAAACTAAACTGGCTGTCGCTGACAGGACTTGCATGTTTTCTCTACAAGAATACCAACATGTTCACCTTCTCTGGTTTAAGAAGCGGTCTTTTACTTTAGTTTGAAAACCAAATCCTCAGTTGCGCTCCGTCCTGCGCGCACCTTCGCGCTCGTGCTGACGCTGCGAGTATAAACCAGGCTCTACCCACGAAAAAAAAAAAGCGGCTCTCCTCACGTGATCAGTGAAATCTGACTCCTGCTACAATGTGCTGCAGCTGGCAGCGCACGCTGTATTGAAGCAGACGCTTTGGAGCAGCGCAGACCATGCACTTGCACAAGTGCGACCACTTCAAATTTTTACCCTACACACTCTCAAAAAATGGTCGCAGTCTAGAGCCCTGCACTGGTTCAAATTATGCCTAGTTTGATCCTTAAAGGGTTAATACAAAAAATTTATGACTTTGCTCATTATTTTAAAACTAAAATGCTGATCTGTAATCTGTTCCAGATTGAGTTGAGTTAAAAGTAACACAAAATGTGTTGTCCTTAACTAGACTCAGAGGTGTGTTTAGAAACAACACAGATTGTGTTGTTTTTAACACATCCTTTTTACATGCACACCACAGTGTAATGAAAACATTTATAAACATGTTGTCCAACAAAATACACATTTAATAATATATTTTTACTTTAAACTCTCTTCATAAGGTCAGTCGAGTGTCTGAAATGACTTCCTTTTGTGATCTGATGTGGCTTCTTTTCATATTCTTATCATCTATAATAAAACCCGTCAATTAACATTACATTATAAATATACTTTACGCCTAAATTGCCACAGTCGTGTGTTTATTGTCTTCATATTTGGTCAGCGTTTCTATCCTCTTTTTATTGAGCTACAACGATAGCTGGATGCCTTTTTCCATATTAGGGATTTCCTGGAACGTTTTATTACATCTGTGAACTGAAGCATATGTGAGGCAAATAGAATGCTGTGGGAAACACTGCATACATACAGACATAATTCATACTTAATTTTAAAACAAATTACTACAAACACTTATTTTAGTCTACTTCAGATTGCTCTCATTCACATTCACTCTGGATTCATTCTTGATTCAGATAACTTTGTTTAGTTTAAAATCTAAAGGGTTAAAACTGTTATGAATGCTAAATTCAGTAAATCAAACTACAGTGAAGAATCTCTGCAGCTCAACTCATTTCTATTCAGATGTTGTCTCATCTGATTTAATTTCATCAACAATACAAGGGCATAAAGGGGACTGAAAATCTCTCTTACATAGATTTTTATGAGCAAAGGACTGCATTTAATTTGAGAGCAGGAGAGTTTTATGTCAGCAGTTATATCCAACCAAAATCAAATATTTAAAAAGTGAAAAATGACAACAAGAAAAGTTCTGCTTTACTCCATACTCTCAGCACAAATTGTATCTGGGTACAGAACACCCAGGAGTGCTGCTTATCAGGAATGATCAAGAGTATCCACAGCCACTGCTCCCATATTGATTTGGATTAAATCAACATGCAGATGTGTAAACGCTAGCCCTAATCTCCATGAAACCGCTTATCAAGGGATGAAGAGGAGAGCAGGGGTGTTAAGAGGAAAATAAGAGAGAGAGAGAGATTTCTGTACCACTAAGAGTGGTTTGGGCTGTTTATGTAGAGAAATTACTTGAGGCAGATTTGTCATTAGAATATTGATCGAGTCTGGGCTCTCTAGAGACAAAAGCAAAACTAGATTACAACAAGGAAAAAAAACTGCAGCGTTTGTGAGAAGCGCTCTGCGTATCTAATAAGAAGCTGTTGACCAGACTATACTGTATATCTTTTTCTGGCAGATTCATGTTTATTTAAGAGCACAAGATAGATTTAATGCTGAGTCTGAGGTGAAATGAAATGGCAGCATCCAAAACATTTGCAAGGAAGAATGAATAAAACACAAGCAGAACTCTGTGAAGACAGCATGTTTCCATGTTTCCTAACTCCTGTGATTCATTTCTTTCTTTTTCCTTCACATTCATTGTCTTTTTATTTTTGTCATTCAGTTCATTCAGCTTTGGCATCTTAAACACACGCGCGCACACACATTCATTTATATTTTAATTGCAACATATTTTGGTGGCACATTTGTTTTGCACACAATATTGCCAAAGTAAATAGAAAAAGTTGACCTGAACATTAAGAATCTTTTGTCAGTAAGATATCTTTTGTTAATAGCACCTTACAGACACACAAACACAATGATTGGCCTATATATTAAGTATTATAAGTACTGTGTTGCATGTGTTTTTTTTTTTTTGGCACACAATATTGCAAATGCAAAAAAGCAATAAACAATAAAACCAAAATATTTAATATAAATCAATGCAAATTGCATTTATGAAAATACTAGTTTTGCAGCAACTGATGCATAACCGCTCATCCCCAGAAGCACTTGACTTTATAGCTGTACCTAAATGTGTCATGTACCTTTCTATAAAATACCATTCTTCCTCTAGGCTAGTTGTCATTATCTATGAAAGTAACATTGCAAGACATGTCACAGTTTTCTGCTCAAGGCAACATATAGTCACAACCTGAACAGATTCCTTCTCACAGAAAGCAGCTTTTGCTTATCTCATGTGTTGGACTGTCCCTTGTGAAAAAGAGATATATTTTACCATATATTTTTTTTTAAGAAACTGTACTGACAAACATTTATGACAAACTAAATTATATTTTATATTGAACTATTGAATTGTTCGATAGATTGATTCTATTGAACCTTGTTTGTGTATTTAAATATATTTGTAATTACACATTCATAATGATGACATTGCATTTTAGTACATTTAAAATATATTATCTTTAAATGTTATATTGAATAACACTGCAGTTAAAATGATAATCAATAATTTCACATGTGCTTTGTTAGTTAACACATCAAAATAAGTGTACTTCTTTAAAGCACAGCAAAACATATATAAAAACATAATGTTTTAAAATATAAAGTAAAATGTTTAATTTGACATTTTTACAAAGTGCACTTTTTAAAAGTGTACCTACTGTAAGTGTGTTAAGACTGATGAAAGTGAACACTCTTTATTGGCCTTTTATTTCATTCATCATTATTAAATTATTGTATGCATGTACAGTTTTAAGATTTGAAGTACAAGTAGACATTCAATACAATTTAGTACACTTTTCTTTTCGCAAGGGGCCTATTTAGGACAGTCAGTGTTGTAGTATAGCAGAAAAAATCACTGTGCCCTTTTCATGACAGTGACACCGCAGCCTCCACTGGAGCCACTCCACAATGATCTCAAATAACACCCACACTAGAAACCAAACGGATCATAAAACATCTAAAGTGTAACAAAGACATTTGGCTTGACAAAAAAAAAAAAAAATTCAAGATTTTTTTTTTAAACTATATGTAGAATAATTATTGATCCTTTGTCCAAAGAATACTTTGCCCAAAGATACAAAGATCAAAAATCCATCATGGTAGATCTGTTTCAGTTATACTAGCTCAAGGTGATCAAGCTATTTGTTGAAACATGGTAGCTGGCTGACCAGTTAATGACCAGCTGGAAATCAGTAAATGGGTTTTCTGGCAGGGCTGCTTTTTTTCCCCATCCCTTGGCCAGTCATTTATAACCCCCTCGCATCTCGGTCCATCCTTTTATCTATTGGTTGTCGATATTGTTTTCCCAGCCCCCACCGTATGTGACTAGTCTCCACCTTCAGCTGGTTAAGCAGCATTCTCACCATTAGCTATCAAAGCCTCATCTCACAGCCAATTAACCTCTGCTGACATTGGGACCATCTCTCTTTCTCATTCTCATTGAACATCATGCCATCCATTCGTTCCCAGTTTGACAAACATACACTTTTGTCCACTTCGACCCCTTCTGTCCTGACTTCTTTTGAGGCGAGGGTCTATGGGCCAGTGTATGTGGGCTTTTTTCTGATCTTGCAATCTGAAATAAGATTGCACAATTTACATATTAGTCAAATGCTGTTTTTGTTTGTTTGTTTGTTCCAAAGCTATTTTTACAATGTTTACTGCATGGATAAAAAAAAACTCTATACAGTCAAAATTGCACTGAGAGAGAGAAAAAAAACATTAGTCACCTCTAATTTGGCAGCAAATTATTTACATTTACTGGTATTCAGAACAGAATAATTTCTAAAAAAAATCAGAAAATATAAGCAGCTGTAAAATTATAGTACAAAATTCCACTATAAAACAAAACACAAATTAAAATGGAATTCGTTATAAGCAACAGATACCTATAAACATCAGTGCTATAAATTATATGTTGTGAGCATGTGAGTGTCAGCAGGTAGACACAGGACACAGAGGTAAGTGCAATCATAAACAGGTTTATTCAATAGAGCAGAGGGAAATGAGAACAGTTCGATATCCAGGTGAGTCGGAGGGGAATAGGAATCTTTCAAGGGGCTTATCTGAGTGCAATTGTCCTTACTCTCATTTCACTGCTGGTTATACAATCTCTGTATAGTCGTGTATGTGACAAATAAAACTTGAAACTTGAAACATCTGTATCCAGGAGATCCGGGGGGAGCGGTGGAGCTTGAGACGGCGGAGGACTGGAACATAGGAGCACAGGGAATGGAACACTGGAAGGAAAGGTAGGTAAACACAAGGTAAGCGGGTCAGGTAAGTAAGCATGGAATGTTTGTCTAGCAGTGCAAACTGTAGACCAGACAGTGATGGCTTGGGAGGAGTGCGTTGATATAGTGCTCTGATGATTGCTGGATCTGGTGAGTGTAGTTGGAGACTGCAGTGACTGTGGTGATTCTCTGACAGTGAGAGGATCCAGTGCGATAACGGATATTGTTGTTATCACAGCGGAAAAACTAAAATATTCGGTCACTTTTGGTCATTAAGATAGAGTAAGACATTATTTAAATCTGTAAATCTTAACTTTTTTGTGTATACTCACAATAAGTACAAAACTATGCCTTTGTAAAATAAATAAAAAAAAAAAACAGGATGTGCTTTCAGACTTCTCTGCTTCCTTAAAATTGTGGTACGGCCATAAAAATGAAATGAATCAGACTTGCCCCCCCCCCCCACTATTAATTATTTAATTAATTATTAATTAATTATTTAACTGAGACATATTTTGTGTAGGCCTTTTTATTTTATTCCTTTAAGTCATTATATTATGTTTTTCTTCATTTTCTCCTGTTGTTTATGTGCATGCAGAACTAAACCACTGAAAATAAAAATATATTTATTTTTACTGGGTGTCACATGTATGATCTGTTTTGGTTTAGTTTTCTGTGTTTCCATTCTCCTGCCTAGTTTGTTGCTGTGGTTTTTGATTAATTTGGTCCACACCTGTTTCTGTTTCTCCCTGATTACATTCCTAGTATTTGAAGCCTGTGTTCTCCTCTGTTCCTTTGTCTGCTATCAATTTGATTTGTGTTTGGTTGTGCTTGTTTTCTCCTGTGGATTATTAAAGAACTCTCTTGTATGATACCTGGATGACAGGGGCGATTCTAGAATTTTTTTAATGGGGTGGCACAGGGGGGGACCAAGAACCAGCCAGGGGGGCCCATAGGAAAAGTCATGTAAAAGTCACATAAAAATGGCACTGCACAAGTACCTGGACAACTCATCTCTCTTTTTATAAATAAAAACCACTGATCAGACAATACTTGTTCTCAACTTTGATTGTCCAAACAGACGGTGTGTGTGTGTGTGTGTGTGTGTGTGTGTTTGTGTGTCTGTTTGTGTCTAGTGAAATTTTTGTAAACAAAATTAATGTTCTGATATTCACCCGTTGCTGCAGATAGATGGCTGCTGGTGTAGTCCTCGCTGGCCCTTTCTGATCTGCTAATTTGCTGGCCAACTTGGCCCTGCCGGGTGGATTGGCTCTGACCTGCACTGCACTGTATCTACCTGTCTTTGACATGGTTTCTTCTCGAAGAAACCTTGAATGTATTGCTGCTGTTGTCCCCTTTTCATTTTTTTACACAGAATTCTGTCTAAAAAAAAAACTAAAAAAAACTCTAACTTAATCATCAATATTACACAAATAGTATATTTAATAGCCATATTCTCATCTGATTAAAGACAAAATCATTTAAATGTGAAGCTGTTCTTGGACATTGCAAACGAAAATAAAAAAGACTACCACGCAAAAACTTTTGTTTATTCAATACAAACAGGTGTTTGCTATTCTACATCTTAAAATTCCAAGTGTCAGAATGCTAACATTATTAAAACCCCACATTTTAGTGTTTACCACGTTACTGCAGACTATTTGGGAAAGTGATATTGCCTTTAATCTTTGAAACAACAGGAAGAAACGTAACATAACGATTTCTATTGTAAGCAGTGCAGGACAGGTGCATCGCGGCAACACAAATAAGTACAAACTCTAAAGAGCTTATATATATAGGCCTATAATTATAATTTAATACTTACAATGAACAGAGACGTGGTCTGCAGCCTGTAAAATCGCGCTTCTACTGTTTGAGCTGTGCAATTGACAGCATCCAATGGTGTTGAGCATTGTGAAATTGACAGCACTCTAATCCAATGGCGTCGTATACGGGAAATAATTGTCAGCGAACCAGACAGTGAGTAGGTGTGTTCTACTTCAAGCGGCGCTACGCTACCGATTAGTGTATGACATCAGCGGCAGCGCGTGAGATTTTAAATGCACCCGAACTGCTCCCGGACCCGCACCATAGATGTTATACTCTGATCAGTCTGCGCTGTTGGGGGGGCACAAGGGGGGGCCGAGCATATTTTGAGGGGGGCCGGTGCCACCCCGTGCCCCCCTCTAGACACGCCCCTGCTGGATGAGTACACCAACCCGTGACAGGATAGCAGACCCTCTAATTGGGTATAGTTTGGCGGCGTTTTTCTTTCTTTTTTTTGCTTCATTTCTTTTTCCTCCCCTCTCCCGGAATGGACCTGCCAGCCGTCCAGCTCCTATGCCTGGAGCAGTTGGACCATTCGCTGGAGGACCACACCAGGGACTTTCTCGATCTGGCGTGTCTTACCCACTTCCCGGACCGCTCGCTCTGTGTTTTCTATTACACCAGCCTGAGCGAGCGGTGTAAGGCACGCCTACCAGCGAATGGTCCCAAAGAGGAATTCGCCGCTTTTGTGGAGTGGATGCTGGTGAATTGTGGATCACACTTCACCATCGGCACCGCGGAGGAGGAATTCACCAGCGTGACACCGTGTGACACCGTGGGAGTCCTCGTGGAGATCGAGGGCTTGGAGGGAAGCCCCACCCACACTCCCGCCACTGAGGGTGAGCTGCAGCTGGCCTCTGGACATAATTATTATGAGGAACTTATGGACATTTTCCAATTGGACTTAATCGACTGGTTTGGGGAGGTTCGAGTTCAAGTTGAGCTTTATTGTCATTCCGCTACATGTGGGGACATACAGTGGAACGAAATGTCATGCCTCACAGGACCACGGTGCTACATAAATACAGACATACAACAATGAAGTAAAACACTATAAACCTATACACAACTAACCTACTGACCGATTTTGACTAAGTATACTATATATAAATGTTTACCCTATACAACTAAAGATAAAAGATAAAAAATACAAACTATACGAATGCTTCACATAAATAGTGTACATGTGCAGAGAGAAACATTGTGAGTCAAGCAGCTGGCTGGGGAACAGTACAAGATGATTTGTAGTGCATGAGCATGTAAACATACATATATTGCGGAGTCTTTTGTGGGATTGTGTACACACAGCAGTGTGTGAAAAGTGTCTAGTGCGCATAGAGGAGAGTGTGTTACTACAGGTGGTTTGTATAGGCCCACTCTCCTGTGTGTAGCACACTTTGAATTGCACAAGAAAGTTTCACAGTTTTTTTTTCTTTGGTGTGTTAAGGTTGGGGGGTGTTTGGAGCCGGGGGGGGGGGGGGGGGGTTCCAGGGCTCTCACAGCCTGGGGGAAAAGGCTGTTGAGCAGTCTGGCGGAGCGGGCTCTGATGCTCCGGTACCGTCTTCCTGATGGTAGGAGCTGGAGGAGACTGTGGGTGGGGTCCTTCACGATGCTGTTGGTTTTGCTGGAGCATCGTGCAAGGAAAATGTCCAGGATGGATGGGAGAGGGGCACCGATGATCTTTGCAGCCGTGTTCACTGTCCGCTGGAGGGTCTTGCGGTCAGCAGCACTGCAGTTCCCGTACCAGACAGTGATGCAGCTGGTCAGCACACTCTCAATGGTGCCCCTGTAGAATGTGGTGAGGATGGGTGGTGGGAGACTTGCTCTTTTCAGCCGGCGGAGAAAGTGTAGGCGCTGTTGTGCCTTCTTGGAGAGTGACATGGTGTTGGTGGTCCAGGTGAGATCCTCCGTGATGTGCACCCCCAGGATTTTTTTTTTTAATAATAGGTAATACCCAGTTCTCCCGTGTCTCCGCTGGTTCCATCCAGCTCTCCTGCGTCTCCTGAGCGCCCTGTGACTCTTAAGCTCCCACCCAGCCTCCCTCTCCCGCCTCCTCTAAAACCAGCCAGTTCCGCAGCCCTATCTCTGCTGGTGACAGTCCCTTAGCTCACCCTCAGTCAGCACCATCTGGGCACTCTGATCTGCCAAGGTACTTCCAGTCTCCAGCTCTGCCTAGGCTTGAGGATCCCCTGTCTCCGACACATTAAGCCACGTGCTTTGAGCATTCATGAAAACACAGCACATTGTATAAACAGTCATTTCAGCGTTAATTTAAAAAAAAAAACTTTCTGACATGACTTGAATGCACATTTGATATGAAGTTTGGGCAAATCAACGTACTTATTCTATAAGCATTTCACGATATAAGTGTTCCTGTGGCTCAGTGGTAGAGCATTGCGTTAGCAGCACAAAAGGTTGTGGGTTCAATTCCCAGGGAACACACATAGTGATAAAAAACATGTATAGCCGGAATGCACTGTAAGTCGCTTTGGATAAAAGCGTCTGCTAAATGCATAAATATAAATATATAAATATATTTGATTGGACAAAAATCTGTGTAGTGCAGGATGAGTCATCAACTTTAGTTTGTTTTTGCAGTTTATACAAAGACTGTGCATGTATTTAAAATTTAATTTGAACTCCGTTTCAGTTAAACTCACAGCTAACTCACATGGACTAAAAGCCAAAAATACCCATAAAAATACCCGTAATGTAGAAGTAGGCTTCATGTTTTAGTGAGGTGATCAGGCTTTGACGTGATCTCAGATTTTATATTTTCAGACACAGCACTATATCTAAAATCCACTGACAACTGAATTAGCGACGCTAATTTCAAAGTCGTCTAACCAACAGAGTGCTGATTTATCAGTCTGTTATAGTAGTTGCTTTAGCGTTTTACTTTCCGTGGGCTCCATCACTGTAAGAAAAATGTCAGACTTTTCATTTACAATGTTTGCACACAGTTGCTCAAAACATTCTGTTTTTGTCAACTTCACTAATGAGGCTCATTAAAGAAGTATTCCTCTGAGGAAAGAGAGCGAGAGAGACGGAGATGAGGGATGGAAACAGAGGGAGATGTTTGGACATGGCTTGACAAAACCCAAGAGAAATCAGTCATTTACTACTATTGACCCAACAGATCTGCAGTCATGATAATCTCTCAGCCTGAGGAGAGCTAGGAAACGGATATTATATTACACTCAATAGTCACTCTGTCACAGCTGTCTTTCTATCTTTTAACACGTAAGATCATCTTCTGAAAATAAGGCTAATACCATGAAGTTAATAACACAGTTCATTAGTTCAAAGAATTGATTACCCTAAATAATATTAATAATACACTACCGGTCAAAAGTTTTAAATAATTATGATTTTTTTTTTTTTAGTGTTTTTGAAAGAAGTCTCTTATGCTGACCAAAGCAGCAACATTTATTTGATCAATTAAATTATGCCTGTGTTCAAGAAATTCGTATGCCAACCATCAATGATCATAATATACAGAACAGCCAGATTTAATATTTAATATACATGCACTGGGATTTTGGGCCAATGATATTTTCTGGCTGGCTATTCAGAGTCAGACCAACAGATGCTGAGAGATCAACAAAAACACTCATTGGACAAATCAGTCAGTAATTGGATTGTTTATTCACCATCATATCATTCCAAATCCAGTTTGATTGTTGGTGACAATCAGATATATCAACATGAATATTCAGAATATGGTCTGAATATGTATTTCAATGTAAATGTACTCGGAGAGAAGCAAAGATACAGACAGATGTACACATGCACACATCTCTGCAGTAGTGTCAGGTGGGTTATTTAATGATTGCCTCATCCCCTCAAGCACTAAATAAATGATGAGAACATTGTTAAAATTCTGCTCATATTCCTTCTAGCTTTCTCTCTTTCTGTCTCGTCTGTTGCACAGACAGGTGCTGCAACTTCACAATCTGGCCACAGAATTTTAACCATACAAAAGACACTGGGCACTGCCTCGTGTTTTAAATGAATATTCGGCATGAAAAATACATGGAAAACAACATAAAAATTTGTGTTTGTAAGTAAGAAAAAATCATTAAGCCATTTTTATCTTCAAACTGCTAAACAAATATGTTGATTTTGATTTGAGAGGACAACAGTGTTATTATAAATTATGGATCCATATTTTGGCCAGAAGGTACGGAAGTGATGGTTTAAAGTTAAAACATCTTTAATGATGGATTTTTTTTTCTTGCAAACACATGGCTTTTCATTTCTCAAGACGTTAACTGATGGACTGGAGTGGTGTGGATTATATTGTGATGTTTTTTATCAGCTGTTTGGACTCATTCTGACGGCACCCATTCACTGCAGAGGATCCACTGGTGAGCAAGTGATTTCTCCAAATCTGTTCTGATGAACAAGCAGACTCATCTACATCTTGGATGGCCTGAGGGTGAGTGCATTTTCTGCAAATTTTCATTTTTGGATTAAATATTTTTATTAAAGGCACAGCAGCTGGTGGAAGTAGTCATAAATAAAACAAATGTAATGTCTTCAACATTATTACCCAAATTTTATTGGAATTTACAGCCAAAAACATTTATCATCAAACTACAAACTGCATTTCCATCTGGCTGTGAGAAATATGTGCACTTGATATCTCGGTTCACATTTCCCAATGTGTCTGTGTGTTGATAAATATCACAGTGATGAATCATCCAGCTGTGGGATATGATTATTCCGCTGACAGTTGATAGGCTGCAGAAAGGAGTGGGTGTGGCCTACTTAAGATACTCTATCAATAGAGGCGGGGTAAATGGGCTTTACCTGGGTGTCTTATTGTCTTATGTAGTCTGGGAGCTGACTGAATGATGGGGTGGGGTAGTTTTTCCTCTGCTGTGGGGTCTGGTGGGCCGCCCCGGGCTGCCATGGGCCCTGGTCTGGATGGGCCTGGGCCCCCCGCCCTGGGCAGATTTGGGGTAACGGGGGTGCCTATGGGGGTCAGCGGGGGAGCTGGCTCCAGAGGGGGGGGTATTTTGCCCCCTCTGATGCTTTCCTCCCCATCCCTAAGGCTTCACTTCTCCCGCTCCATCACACCAACACATAGGTAGGGTTTTGAGGTGCGGGTGCGTCGCTGGGATGCGGGGGAGGTGGTACTCCTCTGTCTCCTCGTGGCCGCCTGCATCTCAATTACACATTACAGCTTAGACATTCTCATTACTTACTGTCACATGACACATACATATAGGGCCTTGGGGGTGGGCACACTGAATGGCATCCGGAGGGCGGTCTGTTCATTCAGCCTTCCCTCTGGTGCCAGTGCCCACTTCTCAATTTTAAGTTGCACATAGACATTGAGGGCTCTAGGGAGGGGACGAGCTGACACAAGCTTGTGGAGGGTGCCCCTCCCCTGTTTTAAAGCACCCCTGTTTTAAAGCACCTTAGAACAACACACACCAACACTACATTTGAGCGGGTGGGGTGAAGCATGGGGTCTTTTTTTTTTTTTTTTTCTCACACCCCTGTTCTCTGTTCTCTGTCTGGGGCCGGAGGCTGTGAGGATGAGCTGGCCGCCCGGTCGGGGTCTGGGCTGTTCGGGGTGGTCTTCCTGTCCCCACGCCGGAGCGAAGGGGGTTCAGCTCCGGGATCGGGCGCTGACTACCCCTCTGGGGGTGGTGGTGCCTGGATCTAGGAGTATAGAGTGCATATGTGGAGTGTGAGTGTGGGTATCGTGTCCATTTTTGTGTGTCTACATGTGGGGCGAGGGTGTGAATATTCGTTTGCGTGCATGAGGGTGGGAACGTATGCTTGTGTATATGTGTGCTTGTTCGTCTACGTCTATGTGTCAGGTCGGGCCTTAGACTCCACCTCACTCATCATCTTAGTCGACCCCCACCCCACCACCATGCCCTGCCGGTGGAGGATGCCGCCGGTGCATTGGTGGTTTCTCGCGCCGGGGCAGGATGCTCGGGTGAGCGCCGGCCCGCTCTCGGCGGTCGCTTGGCAGGGCCTGGCCCTACTGGCCTTGCTGGGCCCCGATTGGGGGGCCTTTGGGTCTCCGGGCCCAGGGCCCGGTCTGCCCTGGTGTGGTCGGCTGCCGGTGGAGCCTGCGGGCTTGCCGCCACGGCACCCTGGGGCGTCTACACTGTGGCTGTCGGAGGTCCCGCCTTCGGGCTCTCCTCTGCCCTTTTCTGGGTGGAGGCCGCGGTTGTCCCTGCGGTGGTTCTCCTGGGGGTCCCGTGCCCTGGGGGGCCCCCGGATGTTTGGGGCCCGGGTCTTTTCCATGCCTGCTTCATGCCTTGTGGGATGGCACTGTTGTTCCCCACACACACTATTAAACATTTACATGGAGGAACCTTATGAACACAAGCGCGCTCACACACACAGGTGTACACTCAAGCATTCACATTGGTGTAAAAACAGGTGCTCACAGACACACATTGTCTTGATCTGCTGTTGCTTCAAAACTTATTTTGTAATATTAGTTATGTGTGCTGCTCAATAACATTTAGCATTTAGAATTTATTGTGATTCATACAGATGTTGGTTGTTGCTGCAGTCTCTCGGATGTTGTGTCTTCTGTTGTTTTCTTCCGTTGTTTTCTCTTTTTGTCAGCAGGTATCGAAGCAAATTGTCTGGTTTTGTTTTTTTTGTTTGTTTTATTTTTATTTTTTTTTTTTTCTTTCTTCTCTCTCTTGTTTTCTCTGTCCCCTGGTCTTGTCTGTCATAGTGTGGTTAAATAAAAGGGTATATAAAATTAAATTAATTAATTAAAAATAAAATAAATAAATAAATAAATAAAATAAATAAATAAATATTAAAAAAAAAAAAAAAAGGCTGTGAATGATGATAGCATAGCCACACATACGTACTGTCATGTGTTATCTGTGTTACTGACAGGCCGGGAAAAAAAAAAAAAAAAAAAAGAAGATACTCTATCAAGCACTGGATTACATTACTGCTCATTAGCAGCTGACTGACAGCTCACAAAGACTAAATGGACAAGACCTCTCATCTCTCATGAATTATGGAGCACCTAAAACTACATATAGGGTCAGTTCTATCTCAGACAGCCTTGCTAAAATAATTTCATCCTAATATAGCATGTAGTTGATCCTTCCTGGAAATGTTTCACTTTAGCAGAGTTAAAACTGACTGTTGCTGCTGCTTATCAGTGAAGAGATTTTAAATAGAATGTCCTGGAGGAAGGGTTATCATGAATTCACAGGGTTCCTACGGGGTCTGGAAAAGTATGGAATTTGATTTAAGTATTTTCCAGGTCTGGAAAAGTATGGAAAAAAGAAAGAGTATGGAAAAATATTTGTTTCCAGACTTTTGCCTCTATTAAGTTTTTTTTTTATAATAGAAAATTCAGAATTTTATGAAAATAAATTTATCGTACAAGAAGTGAGGTTTCATGGCAGCTGTTAGTGATTCTTTAGTGATCACCAAATATGACTGACTGAATGAATTCAAGGTGCACTTTTTTATTATGCAAAATGCAGGTTATAAGCATTTTGGGTTTCTTCACCCTATATTCTTAGCACCGTATTTCATAACCTCAAGGACCTTTGCAAAAATAAAAAAATAAACAGACTTTGTGCGCACAAGAAACCATTCAATTTAGCATATATGACAATGCACACTGAACCACCTGTTGTGCCATTTCATGGTGTTGTTTCTTGGTCGCCACAGACTATGCGTTACCTAAGGCCTTGAAATATGGCATACTGCCCCAATGAAAGCCAAATCTTAAACACTTTTTTACAGTGCCAGTCTTTTTTTATAGACCCTTGAACTTGGTAAATGTTATGTTATCAGCCCATTTCATATCAAGGTTTCTCCACCACCACAGAGGATGTGTTAAATTGGACATTATCAGTGTCCAATTATGACTCTTATGATCAGCGGGACCCCTGTGGAGAGGGTGAGCAGCTTCAAGTACCTCGGTGTAAACATCTCCGAGGACCTGACTTGGACTACACACATGCAAACACAGGTTAAGAAAGCCAGGCTTACCATCTGCGACAGCTGAGGAAATTCAGGGTCTCACCAACAATCCTGAAAACTTTCTATTCAGGGACCATAGAAAGTGTATTGACTCAGTGTATCTCAGTGTGGTATGGAAACAGCTCCAGTCAAGACTGCAACGCCCTGCAGAGAGTTGTGCGCTTAGCTGAGCGTATCTCAGGGTCTGCTCTCCCCTCTCTGCAGGACATCTACCTCAAACGCTGCAGAAGCAGAGCTGTCAAAATCATCAAGGACTCAAATCACCCCGGTAACTGTCTATTCACTCTGCTGCCATCTGGTAAGCGCTTCCGCAGCCTGATGGCAAAAACTGAGAGACTTAGGAGGAGTTTCTTCCCCACGGCCATCAGGCTCCTGAACTCAAACTCAGCCTCTTAACATCAACATGACTCCATTTAATAATCACTTAACAATCAGTAAGATATTCATTATTCTCTACCTCATACTGACAGTGTCATTTGCACACAGCACTTTCTGTGTTTTGGTATTTTTATTTTTTTGGTATTGCTGCTACATGACAACTATGTACAACCTGTTTGCACATTCCTCTCTTGTACATTCCTGCTTATCTTAATATTTAAGTCTACAGTATACTGTCATGCACATTCTTTTAGATTTTATATTTTGTTCTTTATATCTTATTTTTTACTTATTTAATTTTATGTATAATTCCTCTGTGTTGTATTCTATAATATTTGCACTGTCCATGGAGCGGACCTGACTCACATTTCACTACTGGTTATATACTCTCTATATAATCGTGTATGTGACAAATAAAAATCTTGAATCTTGAACATTTGGCCTTGATATTAGAGGTACTACCATGAGAAAAGCAAAATTTTGAGCAGGTAGATCTCTGTTAATTCATGTGCATCCATGCTATCGTTTTATTTATAGTAAGATGGCAGTGATGCACAAAGGAAATAGGTTATATAAAACTAGAAATTGTAATGCGTAAGCATGCAAAACATTCCCTTGCACATGTGAATAGTTTCTCGAGGGCACAAAAAAAGTTTCTTGTGTGTGTGTAGAAGTCTGTATTTTTTTATTTATTTAATATTTTTTATTTTAGGGACTCTATGTTGTCACATCGAGAAAATCAATAAAAAAAAAAAACTGAGAAAATAAAAATATTTACAGATGACTGTACTATATACCAAATATAAAGCTGAAAATAATGCTCTTTGAACCATTTATGTTAAATATGGTCTGAAAATCTACCGAGAGGTTTGGAAATTTGAGTCTGGAAAAGTATGGAATTTTGAAATGGAAAATGTGTAGGAACCCTGAATTCAGAAAGCAAACTGTTTTGTATCTGTTTAGGTCACGACATTATATACAACCCGTTTGGACACAGGTCAGCACTTCATATTTAAAGTACATTGTCAAAACAATCTAAAAATGCTGTATTATGGTTATCAAGTACTTGCACTTGCCTATAGACTGTACACATAATACGTGACGTCACTGTTTTCACAAATACACATTTTTGTACTTTACATGTAGGCGATAGTTTTTATGCACAATTTAATTTAGTTCATTCAAAATAAATCTGTTTAGTTGGCTCAACACCCAACTAGTTGGTTTAAGTCAATACATTTAATCTAGTATGTTCAACTTTATTTATAAAGTCGGATCAAATAAAAAATAAATAAATACATTTTCTTATCCTCTAAAAAGTCCTCTGTCCAACATAACTGAACATTAAACACTAGCATGCTTTACTGAAAAGCCCCTAAAAATAACACTTAATCCCTAAATTTACTCTCCTAATGCAATCCCTTGCGAAGCATGATGGGAACTACAGATCCACTGCCCGGTTAGTTATGTCAACAAAAATGATTCATGTAGTTTTTACATAAATTAAAGAAATGTCAATGTTAAGTATATTAAGTGTGCACAACAAAATGACGTTGGTACAAAATGTCATTTTAGCTCATTTGAATAAGAGGCATGTGTGTATGTGTATATATATATATATATATATATATATATATATATATATATATATATAAGATTATAAAAATGTTAATTAAGAATTGTTCACTTAAAATGGTTCTTTGGGGAAACAAAAAATGGTTTGAAAACCCCTTTTTGGACCTTGTGTGTGTATATATGTATGTATGTATGTATATATACATACATATATACACACATACATATATATATGTAACAAGTACTGTTGGCCTGCCCCGACTAAAGATTTTTCTAGTCAACTATTCCCACTTTTATATTAAATTGATGGTTAATAATTTAGGTTATTATTTATGCCTATTATTTAGGCATTTAGGCAAATTATTCCGCGCTCAAACACACGCATAAAGCTTGCCGCAAAGCACCAGCTAAAGTAATGATTATGAATGTATCGGGGAAAAAGAAGACATTTTAATTATTAATTAATAAACTGGTGCTTTCTCAGACTCGCCATCTCCACAGTGGACGTGCCTTTAATAGAGAAATGCACCTATACGGACTACATAATCAGAGAAGATTTGTTTTTTTTTATTTTAATTGGTTTTCAAGCTTTCTGCAGATTTATTTATTATGTCTGTGAGCTGGTTCATTGTTGTGACGTGCTCCATTCATGGAGACTGCATGAGACGACAGAAAGCACATCCAAAAATGACGAGAGTATAAGCTCTTTCCGCAGGAAAAAATAAATAATAATAAAAATAATTGCGTGTGCACCCCCATGCAGTAGGCTAAGCGCGATAATACTCCCACATTCCTCATAAACATTTGAAATGCGCCTATACAGCGATTTTATTATTCATATAAAATAATAATAATAACAACCTGTTTTGGTCATATTTACTATGAATTGCCCAGCTCCCCTGTCATTGATCTAGCACCCCCTCAGCACCTGCATTCAACATTCTCTGTCACCGTCCCTGTCCTCATTAGACGAGCCTTTAGAGAGAAGTGCATCTTCACGGATTATAATAAAAGAGTTTTTGTTTTCGATTTGATTTATTTCGTTAAGTAGTAATTTAAATCTTTCTATAGATATATTTATCATGTCTGTGAGGCATGTATTCGCTGACTTTCGGTTCATTTTTGTGAAGCGCTCCTGTTCAAGACGAGACGGCGCATCGTTTTCTTTATTTTATAAAATTATTTTATATATTTTATAAAAAGTTTTGTTGATATTGTGAGTGCACACAAATAAAAGTAGACCCTTTACAGTTCCGAATGATGTATTACTCTTACCTTTATGAGCAAAAATTATGGAGTAAGTTGTTTCCATTGAAAAAAATGCAATTGATTGCGCTGGTGCCTCCATGTCCTGCGCTTTAACTTCCTCTCTCCGCACAAACTAGGATGCAGCACACATTTATCTAGGTTTAACCTTTAAACATATGCTTGAACTGTATTAGTATATCTATAGATTTTATTTTAGGCAAGTTGTGAGGATTTGAGAAAGCTAAATTGATCAAACATGGCTATGATCAGCTCACTGTCTGCCGCTGGCCGCTTGGTCGTTACTTTAAGAAAGAAAAAACTTTTTAACGAACAAAAAAAATGCTCCAAACGTTTTTCTAAATTAACTTTATAAAAAACTGAAACGAAATATTACCACTTTGCCATTACATACAAACCGAACAATTTTAATTGCTGAAACAGTATAATCTGAATTGGGAGAAGGGATAAAAAAAGACAGCCTCGGGTCGGACTCGGGCTAGTAATTCTGTTAAGCTGTCGGACATGTGCCGGGCTAGGGCCTGAGCGTCTTGGGCCAGGGCCTAAATTTGAGGCCCGTGTACAGCGCTCTGCCGAGAACGCAATCGCGATTTCTACCGAGGGGGATTCTACAGGAACGTGATCTGTACGGAGGGGAAAACCAACAAGACCCCCCCCCCTCCCCGCAGGAGGGCTGCTGTCCAGGGGTCACAGAATCCGTAGCGGCGCCCCTGCTCCCTCATCTAACACACCCGATTCAACTCATCAGTTCATTAGTAGAGACTAAGACCTGAAGTGGGTCAGAAAGCAGCAGCAGCTTTTAAAGCAATAGCAGGCAAATAATAATAACCAGCTGCTGTGATGTCTGTTAATCCAAGAACAAAAGAAAAAAAAGAGGAAATCAATAACTTTTCTAGCTTAAAGGGGTTCATTTATATTTAATTTAGAATTTAGTGTTTGGTAACTATTCATTTTCTGTATATTTCTGCTGAAGGGCACAGGTAGCTAAATATGTCATTTATTATAATGGGTTTGTGTGAAGATTGTTTTAAGTTCACTTAAATTAGAAGTTAAGGCTAATAAATGTTAAAATTGATAGCTGTCAATTATACTGTAATTCTGAATGGCTACAGTCAATGGTTAAATATTAAGGGTGAAAAACATTTTTCAAAAACAGTGAATTTTATAGAGACAGTAGTATTGATATCAGTGATGCTGGCCTTCAATCATAAAAAAAGATGCCATTAAAAAAATATAAAAAATATAATGTCTTTATGTTGTTTGTACATTGTACATTTGAAGATTGAATGTGAAATTATTGGTTATTAGTAATTAGTAATTAGATTAATTAGTTAATTTTTTTTAATCGATTGACAGCACTAATATATATATATACATTTATACACACACACACACACACATATACATATATACTGTATATATATACAGTCATGGCCAAAAATATCAGAACCCTTGGTAAATATGATCAAAGAAAACTGTGAAAATTAATCTGCATTGTTAATCCTTTTGATCTTTTATTTATATATATATATATATATATATACCATTTTTTGTTTCCCCAAAGAACCATTTTAAGTGAACAATTCTTAATTAACATTTTATAATCTGAACCTTTTTCAATCAATGGAAAGTTTCCATGGATGTTACAGGTTCTTTATTGGTACCATCAGTGCCAATAATAATGGCCCATATATATTGATAAACATATGTATTTCCATGATATCTCCCAAAAAGAGGGTAAATTCATCAATTTCATGTGCTGTTATATTTCGTCTGTGTGTCTAGCTGTGGTTCCCTCGGGACAGATTGAAGAGTATGAGCGCTCACACACAATCTGCCCTGCTCTAATCCTGTTACAACCCAACACCAAACCACATTAGTGTGTGTGTGTGTGTGTGTGTGTGTGTGTGTGTGTGTATCTGTGTGTGATCTATCATATTTCTCTGAATTTTCTCCAAATTGTGAGTGTTGCCTCTATATACTGTAAACTGTATTATACATTTTAACCTCTATGAAGTATTGAGTTATAGTCTAAGGACAGGTTGGTGACAATGTAATGTTATTATTTGATAATACAAAGAGGAAATAAGTATTATAAGTATTTATGTTACATTGTTGGTCATCTCTAATTAATTTAAGTTGAAATGTTGCTATTTATCTATTTTAATGGCATGTAAATTTGTGGGATGTTTTGTCCAATGTCTCAGGAATCAGTGTTATGTCAGCCTGGTCTCATGTTTATATGTAGGTATTAATACGTAACATTTACAAGCACAAAATGTACATTTTTGGACGTTTTTATTGATGCTAAAATGTAAAATTTAGACGTATTTCAACGTTTAAAACGTACAAATCGATACGTATTTTTAGCTAAAAAATGTAAAAATATTTACATATCTTTTATATCATTAAGATATTCGTATCAATGCATTTTTATTATTTTATCAATAAGCGATTTAGATTTTAGACCCCTTAACCTACCCCAAACCTAAACCTACCCATTTTATAGCGAATATAAAAGGATATAAATAGCAATTGACCAAAATATGCAGGAAAACAACCATTTTAGTAACAATATAGCATTAAAAATGTTTTTATAGTCGCTAATCCCACTCCTACATCTAAACCTAAACATAGCTATTTCTGTACAGTATAAGAAAAACATGTCAGACAGATACATGCAATTAGTGTTACAATCATTTATTTATTGCAAAAATGTCAAAAGAACTACCAAAAGTAATCCAAATGACGATGCGTTGCAGCCGCAGTCCTCTCTGGCGGAATACAGTAGGTTTGTGTGAGGTGCAGAGCAGAATTTATGTTATTAATCGCTGAAAATATTATCCAGATTATTTTCCTGATCCTCTCGCTCTCAGTGAACTCCTGAAGGCGCGCGCGTGCTCGCATTATTCAAACACACACCTCACCAGAAACACGGCATATCGCAATCTGTGACGAATGCAGCCGAGAGCCAATGAGCGTTCGATTATTCTGCCGTAAAACCTGTCGTTTGAAGCGGCAACATTTGTATTCGTAACGAGCACGTCAGTCAGCGCGGGCTTTGCTGTTCATTGGAATGGCTGCTCAGGATGGAGAAGATGTAGATCACCGAATAAAGGCTTGGTCGTATGGATTCTGAAGATCTGGATTACAGCGTAGGAATAAAATTGTTTCATTTCGTAATTATGTTGCGGTTTTGGTGTTTTTTATGGTTTTATTGTCAGTCACAGCATGTCGGAGAAAACACTTTTTGTGGCCCATGGCAAACAAAGTAAACATTACATGACAAGTAAAGGTTTAAAGGGAAGTCTTGTTTAACATAATGTAGGCCTATTATTGGAAACGAGCTGGCAGCAGAAATCACACAAAACGAAATGTTATCATTTCATATTAGGTACACAATCTAATGATGCAATTGAAAACAAGATAATTGATATGACAACTAATAATAAAATGAATGCCGCGATTTCAATATTCATAAGGATTAATTTTCTTTAGATGTCGTCAATATGTCAGTTTTGTACATTTAAATGCTGAAAATACGTAAGTATTTGTACGTTTAGATGCTGAAAATACGTCTGTATTGTACGTTTTAGTGCCTGTGAAAACGTAAGTAAATGTACGTTTTATAGAACCACATTTTACGTAAAATACATACGAATTATCATGAGATCACGTTGGTTATGTCCATAAACAAGTAGTTCAAGTTTCCCTGCCTTGCCAAAACCCTCTGAGATGCCCTCCCTACACACACACACACACACACTAATTACATTACAGCTCTTGGCTGTTTCTCAGCTTTCATCACGGTCTCACACCTGTTACCTAGTTTCTCTTCTGTGTCTCATCCTCGTCTACTCACTCTCATTTTCCTTCTGCTTTCTTTCAGCTGCTCTTTGTTTCAATCAGCATAAAATAAATAGTCCTTGTGAATTACATGATGACACCAGCACATCTGAACACAGCCCCAGATATTAGGTGTGGATCTTTGATGCTTTGATCCATACAGAAGATAAATGATTCATATTTCAAAAGATCTCAAACCTGAATCATGCACAATATAAATTAATCCATGACCTTATGAATATCACATCCATCCATTAGTACACAGACATTTTAAAAATGCATTATGCAGCAGAAGGGATGAGAGAGAGAGAGAGAGAGAGAGAGAGAGAGAGAGAGAGAGGTGGGGGGCATTTAGAGGAGAATGTGAAGCAGAGTAGCTTTATTTAATTTAAAATAAAATTAGATATTGTCTGTTTCCTGTGATTCATTAAAATTATAGTTATTTATTTTAATGATGTTGTCATTTGTATTGCCATTACTAGAAACTTTTTTTAATTATTATTTTTTTGCATATTGACGCTTTGTGGACATAATTTAATTTGTTGTGAATTTGATTGAAATTACACAATTTGAGTCATGCAATTTGTAAATATTTTAAGTTTTTGCGAATTGGTGGCTAATTCTTACAATTCAATTGTACGTTTTTCGTACAACTGATGGTGAAGTTTAGGGGTGGACATTCATGTTTTCTTTTTTTCTAAAATTCGTACATTTCGTACAGTGTAAATACAATGCGAATACGTTTTCGTATGAGGTTTCATAGAAAATCTCCACCTGGTTAAATAATTTCTCAATCACAACAATGTACTTTGAAACTGAATTTTAAAATGTATAACCTGTCTATAGAGAAAAAAATGTGATGTGGAATGATTGACTTTTCAGAATCTTTTTTCATATTTTATTTTTATTATTATATTATTTTACAATATATTCATTTCATTATTTAACCGTATTGGCACCTTTTTTGTTTAGCAAAAAGATATCTATAGTAATTGAAAATTTCAGTGTTCAGTTTGACTATTTTCTATTTTCTGTTGTTTAAAAAAATACTTTTGTCCTGCAGATAAAGCTGTCTGAATTCAATTCAATTGAAATGGGACATTAATAACCTGCTTTTAACAACAGAGAGTGACAGAGATACATAGAGAGGACAGAATCTAAAGCAGAGAAACAGAAAAAGCAGAGGGGAGAGAAAGAGTGCAAGTGTGTGTGTGTGTGTGTGTGTGTGTGTGTGTGTGCGAGAGGGGTTGGAGGATGTAGATTTCTGTTGCATCCTAAACTATTCCTCCAGTCAGCGCGAGCCCTAGTGTGTGTGTGGCTTCACAGGGCGTTAATGTCTTTGTGTGCCTCTCTCACTCTCTCTCTCTCTGCGCTGCAGTGGGGGAGTTTATTCAGCGGCTCACACGAGGGGACGAGACGGCAGCAACCTCCCCTCACCTGCCTGCTCGCCCCTCTCCCATCCTCCTCTCCTTCATCACAGTGATGCTGCTCTGAACAGGACCAGAAATTCATCCCAAAGCTGGAGGAACTGATCCAGACTGGTGGCTTTTTTTCATAAACACTGCTTAAGGATTTTTTGGGAAAAGAAACATGCCTGTATGGATTACACAAATCCTGGCCAAACAAAAGGACGCAGCACTCTTGGGAGGAAGAAGAGAGAGAAAGAGGGATGACACGCCTCTCCCTCATACCTGACTTTCTTTCTTTGAGAGTCTGATGCTCTTTTTTTTTCTCACGTCCCACGGCTTTGACACACTTGTGATGACTGTAGGGTGTGTTGATGTAGGATGCTGTCTAGTTGAGGAATACTTTTGAGACTGTTGGATTATTTTTTTTCTGAAATCTTTCCCTCTAAGTCTTGCACAAACTCACTGAGGTTGATTCAGGTGAAATACGGCTATCTTCTGTGTTTGCATGAGTGTGTGTGGTAACATTTGACCTGTCTGTGTGTGGGCGTACAAGGGCGACGCCTGTTAGCGTCTCAGAGCGCGCTCAGTCTGTCTGGCACGTTACTGCAGCATGAATGGCTAGCCTGCAATCTCAAACAGCAGGGTGTGTGAAACAACACCAGCCCTTTGACAGTTTAATGAGGTTAAAGCTGTCCGCCGTCTTGAAGCGTGTTCATGTCATAAACTGGTTGGTTTGAGAGCCAACATTTGGACAAATAGTTCTGTTAAAACAAATAGTAGTTTAATAATGAGCAGTGCTTAAGTCAAAGCTTTTTTGGTGATAAAGTTTTGGAATTTTCCTCAGAAACTAAGCAAGAAGTGATGAGAAAGTGTGAAGTAGACAGAAGGAGGAAAGAAAAAGCTAAGTACAACTAGCTACACACTGTTTTTTTGTAAAGACTGCTGCCTCAGATTTGAGCCCGCAATTGGATGAAGATTTAGATGCACCTTCGGACAACTCAGCTTTCTTACAAAGTGTGCTTGCAGAACCACAAAGCGTTTGTTAAACTGAATGTCTGATAATTACATTTCGCAACCCACTGAGCTCCAAAGGCACCCAACTGGTATCTTATTACGAAAAATATTGATTTCTATGTGACAGAGCGCCAATGATCACTATTAAAGGCTTGTGTTATTTAATTGAATTTTCCTTAATTGATATAAATTTTAGTTGTTGAGGAATTGGGTTAATAATAACCGTGATGCACAGAGCTTTATTACAAAATCAATATAAATGCATAATAGTTGTTCTTTTTAGAAATAAAAGTTCAATGTATATGAAGCCGCTCCTTCGAATGCATCCTGCTTAGTCGGATCTGGTGGCATTTGGTGTCCTGAGCGAGTGTAAAGTGTCACAGATAGGTGGCCAGTTGAGTGAAGGATGTTTGCTGTTGTTCGCACAAAACAGAAGCGTTTAACATGTGTATGTAGGAGTGCGTGGGATTTAATTTTCCTCAAGCGTACTGACTCTTTCACCTCGCGCTTTCATGTGCAACCAGTTTTTACCAATTCATCCAGCGTGAAACATGCATGTTTATCCGACTGAATGCGATGTGTGCTACACAGTTCAGCGTCTTTGAGAGATGAGAGACTGACAAGAAACACCTACGTGAATATAGAAACTCAAGCAGAAGCGAAAAGCTACCAGTAAAAGCAGAACAGGTGGAAAAGCACAAAGCCAAAGTGAGGCACTTGAAATCGTTCTGTATGGATATGTGAAGGCGTTAAGCAGTCAAACTCTTCTTCAGTATCCACAGCAGTTTATCGAATCTGGGAGAGAATCATGGATCTCACTGTGAGGAGGAAATCTGTGGACAAAAATCAGTAGCTAGAGTCAAGAATTTCATCCACAGTTCAGTTCAAAATGAAAACACCTGACGTTCATGAGGGCTTCTGCAGGAAATAGTTGTGTTTTGATAAAATACACTGTTTTGACCGGTTGTTATTTTTTTATTTTCCATCAAAAACTTTGGAATTGGGAATTGAACTGACATTTCTTGGAAGCAAAAACCTGAAACAAAGCCACAGATTCACCAAATACTGTGAGGCAAATGTAATTTTTGTTCTTGGAACGCTCCCCCTTGTTGGTCTCTCTTGACCAAACATTCAATCTCTCCAATATCCTTCCATCGCTTTGGAATAAAACATTGAACGTCGCGCAGCCACGTACATGCAGCATTTACTGATTTAGGAGTAATTTGGATGTAGTCCCAGAAAAGCACTGGTGGAAGTGGCCTTGATAAAAGCGTGAGAGCAAGCACAGAAGCGTAATTTCATGCTGAATTCCCTGAATTAAGCACATCAATCAGGACAGAAACAGAAGAAGTGCTGTACTACAACATTTCACTTCAAGCACAAATGGACTTTTTTACATACTGGAATTCATTTGTTTTCACGCTCTACAATAGACTTGAGATATGACAGTTTGGACTTCTTCTGTTTTTTAGTTAGGTAGGATGAAATGGACTGTTTGAAAAGCAGAAAAACTGAATTTTTTTAAAGCCATGAGAAAGACTTGTGCATGTGTCTCTGAACCAGAAATGCTTTGAACTCAGCAGTTCTCCTACTGTGAACCCGAGTACGTTCGTTAAACTCGTTGGATTGCGAAAGCTAACCGAACTGTCTGTTGGGATCTTGGATATGCTGCTTGGCTGAAGTAGCACAGCAGTTGCTCTGAGTAGGTGATCTGAGCGGGTTCGTGGCCTGAAGGTGTGCGGGGTCAGACGTCAGGATGGGGTGTAACATGTGTGTGTTGCAGAAGCCCGAGGAGCATTACAGGGTCATGTTCCAGGTAAGAATCAAACCCAAAGCTGTTTCCTATCTGTCCATAATCCTACTGACTGAGGGGTAGAAACTTGCTCTGAATGGCCTGATACACACATCAACACATCATTTCTCCTTCCATTTTTCTTTGATAATATATCGTTTTTTCGATCTTAGCTTATTGCTAATACATGGGGATCTAAGGCTATGTTCACACTGCTATGTTTTTTTGCTCACATGTGACTGAGATCTGTTTTTCTCATGACAGAGTGAACAGCACAAACCACAAGGAATATGATCTTTTCAATTCTGATTTGTGCCACTTCCATATGTGGTACTAAATCTGATACAGGTCAGATGATTTCCAATGCGACCACAGTCTGAACAGTCATATTGGAATTCATGCGACTTTTACGTCACTCTAGATCAACATTCGTCATGATTCTGTGCTCATGGGAGTCACTTCGAAGATTTTACACACCCAAAGTTCTATCATGACAACTCTCGGAAGATTTTAACATGGTAATGCATATGACAATGACTATGTTTACATGCACATAAATAATGTGATTATTTCCAATAATCAGAGGAAGGACTTAATCGCATTATGATGTTTAAATGTCAAGAGCAAAGCTCTTCACTCCCGTTTACATGCAATTTCCATTATTCTTATTATTATTCGCTAGACTTTTTGAAATAGAAATACTACTTTTCGGTATCCTCTTTGATCTGCACTACACCCAGTAACAGTTGTCTCACATAAATGTTACGGTATCATCCCTTTTTAACATCAAGCACGTAACAGGCACTAATACGTACAATGCTGATGTATTTTCAGCATCTAAACATACAAAACTGACGTATTGACGACATCTAAAAATGAATCCTTATGAATATTGAAATCGCGGCATTAATTTTATTATTAGTTGTTATATCAATTATTTTCAATTGCATCATTAAATGGTTTACTCGTTTTTTTGTGTGATTTCTGCTGCCAGCTCATTTCCAATAATAGGCCTACATTGTTAAACAAGACTTCAATTTAAACCTTAAAATAAAGAACATTTGAAATCATTTAACCTTTACTTGTCATGTAATGTTTACTTTGTTTGCCATGGGCCACAAAAAGCGTTTTCTCCGACATGCTGTGACTGACAATAGAACTATAAAAAACACCAAAACCGCAACATAATTATGAAATTAAACAATTTTATTCCTACGCTGTAATCCAGATCTTCAGAATCCATACGACCAAGCCTTTATTCGGTGATCTACATCTTCTCCATCCTGAGCAGCCAGTTCCAATGAACAGCAAAGCCCGCGCTGACTGACGTGCTCGTTACGAATTCAAATGTTGCCGCTTCAAACGACAGGTTTTACGGCAGGATAATCGAACGCTCATTGGCTCTCGCCTGCATTCGTCACAGATTGCGACATGCCGTGTTTCTGGTGAGGTGTGTGTTTGAATAATGCGAGCACACACGCGCCTTCACGAGTTCACTGAGAGC
The DNA here is from genome assembly GCA_023376895.1 of Aspiorhynchus laticeps. Taxonomy (NCBI): domain Eukaryota; kingdom Metazoa; phylum Chordata; class Actinopteri; order Cypriniformes; family Cyprinidae; genus Aspiorhynchus; species Aspiorhynchus laticeps. The sequence goes on from CM041816.1 coordinate 8,981,582, forward strand.
GAGAGGATCAGGAAAATAACCTGGATAATATTTTCAGTGATTAACAACATAAATTCTGCTCTGCACCTCACACAAACCTACTGTATTCCGCCAGAGAGGACTGCGGCTGCAACGCATTCGTCATTTGGATTACTTTTGGTAGTTCTTTTGACATTTTTGCAATAAATAAATGATTGTAACACTAATTGCATTTATCTGTCTGACATGTTTTTCTTATACTGTACAGAAATAGCTATGTTTAGGTTTAGATGTAGGAGTGGGATTAACGACTATAAAAACATTTTTAATGCTATATTGGTACGAAAATGTTTATTTCCCTGCATATTTCTGTCAATTGTGTTTTATATCCTTTTATATTCGCTATAAAATGGGTAGGTTTAGGTTTGGGGGTAGGTTAAGGGGTCTAAAATCTAAATTGCTTATTAATAAAATGATAAAAATGCATATTTGCTGTAAAATGTGTAGGTTTAGGTTTGGGGGTAGGTTAAGGGTTCTAAAAATCTAAATCGCTTATTGATAAAATGATAAAAATGTATTGATATGAATATCATAATGATATAAAAGATACGTTAATATTTTAAAGTTTTTTTAGCTAAAAATACGTACCGATTTGAACGTTTTAAACGTTGAAATACGTCTAAACTATACGTTTTAGCATCAATAAAAACGTACAAAAATGTACGTTTTGTGCTTGTAAATGTTACGTATTAATACCTACGTATAAACATGAGACAAGGCTGTTGGTGGAGGATCGAATGCAATGCTGTCAGATTACCTCATGTCTCAGTCACCGGGGAGAAAACATTACAGTACAAAGTGCATAATATTACAATAATAACGCCTTTCATTCTCACTGGAACACGCTGATGACGTATCATGTCCAATATCCAGTGTGGTATTTACAGAGAGCTAAGCGCTGTTTTATTTTTATATAACATGGTTACAGTATATATAAAAAGAAAGAGAGCGTCTAAATCTCCACATGAAAAACTGCTTTTTCAAAGGCTCAAAATAATAAAAATGATAATTATGTGTGTAATTTATTTAAAAAAAATACAACAACCAGCCAACACAACAATTAATAAGCTTTGTATATATACAGTATATATATATATATATACACATATAGGGAAATAAATCATCATTTCTGATGCTGCTATTATTGTGGCTGTTCTGAGCAATATGTTGTCTGCTGTGCTCGAACCAGCAGCTATTTTTCCTAGGAAATTTGCAAAAAGGTCTAAATCCATAATGGACCTGCATCTGGCAGAGAGATGAGAAAATTAGCTAGTTATGCCATTCGACAAAGGTCAAAATAAATGAGGAAGAGTGTTGTGAAAAATACAACACCATAATAACATGCATTCTTCTCAGAGGTCAACTGAGTTAAGAAAAGCAGTAGGTAATTTGCTCTGAATGTTTTTCAGAGGTTCTGTGAGAAAAACTCAGTCATGTTCAATTCAGACGAGATTGAAATCACAAATTGCATTTGTGAAAGACAAAGTTACCTGACCTTCATTGGGGAAACTAGTCCCATCTGAATAGAGCTTTTATCCCTAATCACATTCAATACAGACTGCAGACTTACATGAGCAAAAAAAAAAGAAAGAAAAAAAAAGAAATCTTTGCTGGTGGCAAGTGACCAATTTTAATGTCCACATAAAATCAAAATTGACCCTATACTTGCGTACTTGTGCACATTACTAGTCTTGTGGTAAAAAAACTCATACCTACAAGTTGATCCACAGAAAAAAAACTAACTTTTACTACTATGTTCTTGCATTAACAAAATAAATAAATAAATAATTGTTAGGTACAATGTACTTAGTGTGTTCATGTTATATTGCAAAACACTTTTGCTGCTATTGAGGTGGGATACGGGTAAGGTTAGGGCCAGGTTAGGTGGTAGGGTCAACAGTGAAATTATAGATATAATAACATAAATTATTACAAAATTAAATACATACAAGTACAAAGTAAAAACATGTACACAATAAGTATATTGTATCAAATGATTAGTTTAAATGTTAGTACATAGTAGTTAAATACTCTTAACATAAAGTGGAACCTAAATTTGTCTTCATAATCTAAATCTGAAAATTTGCTTCCTCTCTGTAAGGACGTTACTTGTGTGATGACATCAGTCGTTAAAATGACTCAATATCACTTGCAAATACATGTATGCAATACATATTGGGTCAGATTTACTAAAACAGGGCAAACCGCGCCGATGGGTGTGGAAATTTCTGCGGGTGATTTACTGAACACCGACGCAACATCGCTTTTCCATAATGACCAACGCAATCTACCAAGCGCAGCGCAAATTAGCATAAGGATATGTTCGGATTTGGATAATGTGTTCTTCTGGTATTCCAAATAAGTTAATACTGATGGGAAAATTCCTTCCACCACACGCTCTCTGTTCTCTGCGGTGCCTCCTCCTAACAACAATAAATGCAGCCATTTCAAGCCCAAAATAGTTTAAGCCATGCTTTTAGGGGTGTTAAATAATGGCGCAAACGTTAGTAAATCGCATTGCGTGATTTATTTAAACACTCTCTTCCCATAAATTTTGCGTCTGAAAGGGAAACTCCTATAAATGCATATTCAATGAGGTCCGACGCAAAAATAACGGTGTCCACGCCTTTTCAGCGCTAATTCTTCACTGGGTTCTTTGGAGCAACCTGTTAGTAAATCTGGCCCATTGTGATGTACATTCGAGTGAAATGTATTATTGTAAATAATAATAATAAAAAAACAACTGTACAACAGGGATTGTTGATTGGATGGTGGCAGATCTGATTGCAAACTTGCAGCCAATTGTAAGAAGGGGGGGGGTTTAATTGGATTAATTTATTGGAGAAGTCCTGTATACTTTACCAGAGAGAAGTTGACATTTTGATTAACAAAAGAAAAAGAAACATATACATGGATGAACTGTTCACAATAAGATAGATAACATGTTTTTAGAAAATAGATAGTGAGCTTTAAAAAGTGCAGCAAATTATATATATTCCAGGTCACTTACTATTCAGGCTTCTGCTTAAACCAGTGACCCCTAAAAACAGAACGAGTGTGTGAGACATGAGGATGATGACAGGATAGAAAGAATGAGAGGAATACATTACAGCAAAGAGCTGTTTGGACTCCATTACTGCTGGAATCGGATGGAGAGAGGAGTGATAAAAAGGTGAGCTGTAGGATAGAGAGATGAAGGATGGATAGATAGTTTTTTTTCTTCAGCTGTTTGCCCTTATATGACGACAGTAATTGATTTCTACGCATCACAGAGCAGGAATGAATTGGTGGACCTTAGTGGTTCCTCAGGACCCGGCGGGGCCGTCCAGGGCAGTGCCTGACTGTAACTCTCACAGTCTCTGTCGAATTTAATCTCAGTTTCATCTCACTACAATTTCCAGATCTATCATTTGTTGGACTTATTACTTGTCAAAAAAATTAAACATGATCAAATGTCAATTCTCAATGTCTCCACAACTCACAAAACTGAGCCAAATGCACTGATAGAAAAGATATAACTGCATGACAGACAGACTAGATTTTCAGTTAATTAATGAAATATTAGTGCTTGCAACACAGCAAAATAGTTGTGACACTTTTTAAGGCAGCAGTATGTATAAACAGATGCAAGAAAAAAAGCATTACAATGGAATTTCTGCTTATAGTTAGATTATGAATAGTGTTAATGTTAAGTGTGCAAATGTTGAATTAAATGTAGTGCTTCCATTTATGCATTTTAACAGTTTAAGTAAATTTAACAGACACACACACACAGATGATTCATATTCTCAGAAATGAAACCATCCAAGCAGTTCACAACAAAACATACTTTCCTAGTCTATTGCTGTGTTCAATGTCTTTGACAGTCTTTCCTGGGATCCACGTTGCTGAAAGACCCTGCTAATTAAGCTTAATTAGGAGATTTTATTCCCTTTAATCCATCCAATTACTGAAATTACGAGTTGTGCTGTACATGTGAAGTGGAACAGTAACCATAATGATTTGATCCATCATGCCCTGTGCCTCAACCAAGCTAATGTTAATTAAATCACTTACCCTTATTTATTTAGTTTGCTTTTGTGGTCTGTTGTCTGTAGTATTAAACAAGCTTACCATGATGAAAGCGTTAGGCCTGGGGATGGTCATTTCCCTCATATAATTACACTACCATTAATTGGGGACAGATTTTATATATGAAATACTTTAATTCAGCAAGGATTCATTAAATTGCACAAAAGTCAGTAGAGACTTTATATTTATATTTCAGAATGCTATAAATTTGGTTCTTTTGGACTTTACATCCATAAAATGATATAAAAAAATGTATTAGATTCCACAAACATATGTTGTTGTCAACATTGACACAATAATAATCGTCTCTTGAGCTGCAAATCAGCATATTCGAATGATTTCTGAAGGATCATGTGACACTGAAGATTGGAGTAATGATGCTGAAAATTCAGCTTTGACTCACAGGAATAAATTACATTTTACGTTATAATAAAATAGAAAACAGTTATTTTAAATTGTAATCATATCTCATAATATTACGGTTTTTTACTGGATTTTTAAACAAATAAATGCAGCCTTGGGGAGACTAAAATCTTACAGACCTCAAACTTTTGAACAGTAATGCAATTACTCTTTTTAGGGTTAATTAGTGTTAGAGAAGATAAAACATTGCTATTAATTTTACACATTTTGTAAAGAAAAGCACAACATGAATTTGGTGGCAGATGTTGGTTTGTGAAGCTCTTTAATGTGCATGTGGCTCAGTTTGCACACTAATATTACCCTGTGGTCAGGGGCGGCGCCAGAGAATGTTGAACGCAGTGCTGAGGGTGCTAGTTCAATGACAGGGGAGCTGGGCAATTTAATATAAATATGACCAAAACAGGTTGTTATTATTATTATTTTTATATGAATAATAAAATCACTATATAGGCGCATTTCAAATGTTTATGAGGAATGTGAGTATTATGCTCTTAGCTACTGCATGGGCGCGCACGCAATATTTATTTATTTATTTTTCCCGGAAAGAGCTTATACTCGTCGTTTTTGGATGTTTTCTGTCGTTCATGCAGTCTCCGTGAATGGAGCGCGTCACAACAATGAACCAGCTCACAGACATAAGAAATAAATCTGCAGAAAGATTGAAAACCAATTAAAATAAAAAACAAATCTTCTCTGATTATGTAGTCCGTATAAGTGCATTTCTCTATTAAAGGCACGTCCACTGTGGAGATGTTGAGTCTGAGAAAGCACTAGTTTATTAATAAATAAGTATAATGTATTTTCCCCGATGCTTCATAATCATTACTTTACGTGTTTTGCAGCAAGCGTTATACGTGCGTTTGAGCGCGGAATAATACTAAATGCTAAATAATAGCATAAATAATAACCTAAATGGTTATTATACTATCAATTTAATATAAACGTGCGAATAGTTGACTAGAAAAATCTTTAGTCGGCAGGCCAATAGTACTTGGTACAAGGAACCGATCGTTTTTTAAATAAAATGCTGACATTACGTGCGACTGCAAATCACGTTATTGAATTGCAGTATTTATGCATGTTAATGAGTCAAATGTTTTTATTATATTTCATTTTTTATGGTGCTATGGGTGCTTGGTTTTTCTGGGGTGCTGGAGCACCTGCTAGCCCCTCCCTAGCGCCGCCCATGCCTGTGGTTAACTGAAGCTCATTGTACCAGTTTCTGCTGTCACTGATGTGTATGATTTCACAGCACAGTCATTTCATCTGAGGAATATGACAGCTCTTTGAGAAGGTGATAGCTAGAGACTAAAAGATTTAAGCCCAGCCGTGCTTTTCCCATTTGTTTATTCTTGTTTCTGTATGATTTATTCTATTCTCAAAGACAACAATTTATTTATTCTTGATATTGCACAGGAGTTGAAGAAATATGAAAATTGTCATCATTTGCTTATCCTCATGCCATTCTAAACACATGCGACTTCTTTAGTGGAACACAATAGAAGTTTTTAAGAATGTTCACAGTGCCAGTTTCAAGACATTTAGCCACCAAGGACTGTCAAGACCCCAAATAACAAACACATATAAACACATAAGTAAATAAAGAAATAAATCCATGTTGCCTCAAATGGCTTCCATGCTGTACACTTAAGTTAAATTTATACTGTAGCTTTGACTGAGAAAAAGAGTAAACTTTAATTTATTAAAAAAAAACAAAAACAACAACTTGTCATTATGTGTTTAACACCAATATGTGTAAAGTACAAAGTGCAAATATGATTTGAGAACTATGACAATTTTCGTCTCTTTCTCAGTTAGATCTGCCACATGGGGCTTCAGAAGACCTGGGCCCGTATTCTTAAAGATTCTAAGAATCCTCTCAGAGAGCTCCTAATTTAGCTTAAAAATTTCTAACTAGGATTCTTAGCTTAAAAATGATTCAGGACCAATCTGAGAGCAACTCTGAGCGAGGAAAAGACAAAAACTTTTATCTTAGTGAGGAGGCGGGGCTGACCCCGTTGCTAGCTATGACACAGTCTTTTGAAGACTGTGATTGGTTGGTTGTCCAAGAAAGAAGTAAGAGCGCTTTTAAGAGTAGGGTTTATTATAAGCCTTCACTTTGAAATTACAGGCATCATTTTTCCTGTTTTACCATACTCTCTCTCTCACACACACACACACACACATTATATATGTATATCCTGTATATTCTTTATTTTTTATTTACCATGCTGTCATACTTAACGTATTTTATAGGAAATGAACAGCGACACAATAAGGTTCTGAAAGTGCTGTAACAGACCCAAATCATCGCTGCTGCATAGCTGCATTTTTCCAGTTGCCAAATATGTTAATGTAGTGATTACGTCCATTTCTGGCGCTATGGCATTTCAGCATGGTGTCGGAGATGTTAGCATGTCTTTAATAAGTTCGGTCACAAACATGATCCCTGTACGATCTAATGTGTAGCGTCTTATTAACTCACTGTCATGAATTGTGTGCAACACATTTCTTCTCCTTCTTCATGTTTCGTCCATTTTCTCCGCTGCTAAAGAAACTCTTAAGCCCCTTAAAAGTCCTCGTTCGTACTCCTAACAATTTCGGACCTTAAGACCTCTTTTAAGTTTTACTAGGATCTTTTCTTTAATTTTAAGAGGAAACGCCCACATTTCTAAGATTTTCTTAGAATTTTGTTACTAGGAGCAACTCTTAGCACTAAGATTTTTCATGAATACGGGCCCTGGAATCTAGCACACGTCATATGGCTTTTATATGGCTTCTATGCTATTTTTGAGTCTTAAGAATCACTGATTTCCATATGCTTTTACTGTATGGAAAAGAGCAGCATGGACATTCTTAAAAACATCTTATTTTTGTTAAACAAAAAAAGAAAGACAACAACAACAACAAAAACAGATTTGAATGATATTAGTAAATGATGACAGAATATTAAATTCTGGTTGAATTTTTTTTTTTTTAAGTGAGCAAAGAATTATGAACTATTTTCACCATTTTTAAATCTAAAAACAAATTATATCTTAGTGTCATCTTACAAAATCCATTTTGATTGTCTAAACGTGACCTTGCTGTCTTTCCAATATATGCCACAAAGCCATTTCCACATTGCAGATATGATAACATGGAAATGAGCATCAGAGACATCAGAGAAAAGATCCACACACAAATCCTCTCAAAGCAGGAAAGTGTTTTTATCTGATGTGAGTGTTCAGTGCTTCTTCAATGCACTGACGCACATGTGTAGCTTCCTTTCCACTGGCAAAACCAACCGCAGAATAAACACCATCAATCTGCCCAGCACACTAGCGCTATCCAGCACCCCATCAATCATTCTGAGCACCCTCCTCTCCTCTCTCTCTCTCTCTCTCTCTGAGCTGCATTGCAATGGGATGCTGTAACTATGGCAACCACACTCATTAAGCAAGCAAAATGAGTCGTCTTACACTGGTTTTTGAATAGTTTCATTAGTATTAATGAACATATGGCACAGATAAGTGCTCAGAGTGATTAAAGAATCACTCTGTCTCTATCTAACACACACACACAGCTCCACACCTCCGCTCAGCCACACCCTTTCTTTCTGTCTGTGTCTCGTCATGCCAGACGTATCCTCACATCTCGTCTTCTCTCTTACTAGGCCTATCAAACGGGTTTTCTTTAAAGTTACATGAATTTTTTATTAGCAAGATGTTCACCTCTAGTTAGTGGTGCTCGATGAAGTGCAGAGTAGCAGCAGAAAGCTACCCGTTAGCATTCCCATTCTTCTCAGGGGCAGTTGCTGAACCTTTGCAGGACCTTCCAGAAATATTCAGTTTTAAATCTGCTGTCTTTACCCATCACTGGATAAAAACTACATAATTATGATGAAACATTATGTTGTAAGAAAATCAATCAATCAAATTCTGAATGGCCTTTCATTGATAAAAATGCCTTTAAAAAACAAACAAACAAACACACAGCGGTTATGAGTGGTTATGGTATCTACCAGCAGGGGCTAATTGGGCCATGCTTACTTATTGCTGTTTGCTAAATCAAGCAACAAACTTACTATTGCTCATACTGAGAGTTAGTGGTTTGAACAAACACCTTTAAAGGCTCTGATATACTCAACGTGAATTTGATTTTCGTTTTTTTGCTCAGGGGTAAAAGTAAGTTTGAAATACCTGAGCAACGGTTTACTGTTAGCAAACATCCCGATGCTGCCCACAATGCTGAGAGCAGTGTTTAGATGAATAAGTAAATATGTGTTGTGCGCTTTTCTCTCAATAACAAACTAGACATGACAAAATTGACAGTGGTGAGAAAACAGCAGTTAAGAAAGCACCAGATCATAGCAATGTGAACATGTTTGCACCAGATCTGCAATTCGGCACTCTATTAAAGTCCAGTCATGTTTATTTATGAATCACTTTATATAACAGGTTTAAAGCAAACAGCTTTACAGTATTAAACATGAAAAAAAACTTACTTTCAAAGTTCAATTTCTACTAGAAATGAACTGGAAAAGATTTCCACATCAAAGGCAGAGCCCCAGAGCCACACCTATCTATTGCGTAATCAACACTGACCTATGGTGGTCTGAAGGTGTTTTCCAGCCAAGGGAGCTGTTTAAAAACTCCCTAATACAAACTCCAAACATACTTCACTATTGTCTCACTATTTCATTCTTTGATTTTGCTTCTAGGAAGTTTGTGCTGGCGAGCTGTTCTAACCAAATTTTATCACGCCTGGTTTTTCTTCAAATAGCTTGAAGTATATCAGACCTTTAACCTAAGTATTAAACTTTGAATGAAACCTCAAATCACACAGCTTCTATGGAGGGATGTAACATTATTTGTCTACGCGATCATTAAGACTTAATCAGACTTAAGTACAGTTCCATTTTGACATGAACGCTTAGCGTATGTGTGCAGTCAAATGGAGTATACTTTTAAAGTACATTCCATTTGATAGTGTGTGCGAACACAGCCGCTCAACAAATGTCCCACTAGAAAGTATCATCCTTGTCCAGTGTCTGCAGTATTTCTCTCCAGAAGTTATGAGCATTAAAATGTCTTTGTACTCATTTAAACTAAGGATGCATGTATCTCTGAACTCCTCACAGAAGCGCTCGTCAACTTGTGCATCTATTGCTGTTGTGGTCTTGAGCAGATCAATGCTTTTATTTTTTCTCATAAATTTCTTTTTTGACTGAAATATCAAGATGCATGCATAAGTTAAGCATATAGAAGTACAGGTGGCTAGAAAAAATTGGCTACACTTGTACATTATACGGCTACTGTTGAGGGAATTTACTTTGCACACTGTATGCATACCCTAGTGTACATGTAAAAAAACAAACAAATTATACCTTAGTCTTTACAATTTCAGCCTGGCAGCTGATAAAACAACAAAATGACATTGCAAGGCATATCAGAATATCGACTCTTGATTTAGGCCACTAAGCTCCAAGCAAAAGCAGAGAAACATGCTAAAACACTCAGCAGCTCTTAACACTGCATAGCAATCATCCACAACACCCTATCAATGTGGTGTGACTTCTGCACCACTCATATTCTCCTCAGAAAACTTAAAAGTCAACTTGGAGCTGTTTCATCCTTTTGCATAATTTAGGTGTAAGGGATCTCCCAGACCTCTGAACACACACAGAGACTTGTGTGCAGACGGCACATTTGTAGCAGATCATATCACAGGAGCGTGTTAATGAGGGTTCAGCACTATGTGTGTCTAATTAATCCCAGTGGAATTAATCATCAGGGGAGGGATCGAGATCTACTCAATATGGAAATGAGTGTCAACAGTGAGTTCATCCTTCACCTCATCAGTATGTGCACCAACAGGTGTATCATGTGGGTATGTGCAGGATAAATGAGAGGGTCAGAGGTCAAGTCAAAGGACTGCAATACAGATGATCTATGTGCAATAAGTTATGAACCTACTCAAGATAATAGCCTTTCTCCAAAACAGAGAAAAAAAAAAATTCAGTATAGTGGGTGAGCATGAATGTCAATGTAAATATATTCATTCAATAAGAGTTTACTTTTACAACATAATCACATTGTTAGTTTAAAAACATCATAACGTAACACATGCTTAAGGAAATGAAATGTCTGGTGAGTGGCGCTAAAATGATCTATTATGCTTAAAAATAATGTACAGCCCACACTAAACCCTACCCTAAACCCAAACAATAGTGTTAACAAATACAATCTGGAGATAAAAAAGCATTTGCTGCTGCAGCAACCATGCTATTTTACCGTGCTTCTACAAGTCTTTGAGCTGGTGTTCGAGTGTCGGAACTTCTGTTTAAATGGACTGGTACCCAAGAGCTCCACATCTAAAATACAATGGTGTACCACGTGCGCTACCAAGCAAGTTTACTATGTCAGAAAAGCCATACATACGGTCGGAGCTCATCATACAATGAAATGTCAAAATGTATTAGTTTGCAATTTATGCGCTATGGTTAAAGTGTTTTGAGGTCATATGTTAGTGTTGTGCAAGGAACTGTGTGAATGTGAGTCTTTAATTACCTGCTGCTGTAATCATAATTTTAGAGAACAACAATGAAAGTCGTTATTGGCGCCAATAGCCTCGTGGATATTGTGCAGACATATAGCGCCATTGCACATCGGGCGTCCCGAGTTCAAATCCCAGCTCACAGACCTTTCCTGATCCTGCCCCTCCCACTTCACTTCCTGTCTACAATACTGTTCTGTCCTAATAAAAAAGGCAAAAACACCAAAAAAAGAAATCTTTAAAGTAACAAAAAAAAACTTTTTACTGCCGCTATGTTTATTTCACTGGAAACGGTATGTATAGGTACATTTCTTTAGCTTTGCAAAAATGAGCTTAGATTACTTATCAAGATCGTATTTGCTATTACTATATTATAAGATTCGTATTTGCTGCAAACAATGTTAGGGTTAGGTTTCTGCAAGACTCCAAATAAACAGTCGCATGAGAATCTCAAGAGACTTCACACAATGAAGGTTACCATTTAGTCAGGCCCTTATATTTGTGTGAAACATATCAGTGACTGTTAAGATGGTCTCTACATTTGTATAGTGTTCCAAAGCTCATTTGGTTTTCAAACAAAGTAATGTTTTAAATATCAAAGAGAAAGAAATACTGAGAGATGCAGACTAAACAACAGAGATGTTTAGACTCTCTCATGTGCTGAGAGACTACAAAATGAAACATTGAATCTCCGTTCAAACAAAAGCTGATTGCACAAACAATGCCTGTTGTAAAATCATCCAATTGGTTTGTTTTTCAAGAGGCTTTCGTACATAACTTTGTATTTCATTTGAATAAATCCATAGCAGCAGGCCCACAGTAGGAAAGGATTGCTCCGCTTCATGGTGCTTCAGCAGATATGTATTTCCTTGACAAACTGTCTGCAGGGTATGATATGAGTTCTGCATAGTTAATTTTTACATACAAAACAGCCACATCTTTCAAATACATGCTGCATGGGTAATAAAAAAAAGAGAGCATTAAATCATTAATCTCAAATAGTTTACCAGCTGCTTTCTACATTAGAATGGAAGTAAATAAAAAGACATCATGCATGCATTTTTAATGTCCAGATATCTATAAACTGTCAGAATATGCAGATGATTTGGGAGGAATTCTACAGAATGGAAATTAACCAATGCTCTAGTACTATCTCAGAGACAAAGACAAATGTTACTGCAGTTACAGGTTTAATAATTCAACAAAAGTCTTTAAAGGTGCATGTGAGAACATACTGGTGCTCCCAGCTCTGAGCGGTTGTATCTAGAGAGCGTTTACTCTGAGCCGCTGTCAGACGAGAGTCCCAGGAGAGCGAGCAGAGCATTAGTATGCTTCTCACCGCCTGCACACTCTCAGATGCTGTGTGTGCTCCACAAAACAGGTGTCAATATGCCATAGTAACACACACTAGGTACCATTAGATGCTAAATAAACCCTCTTATAAACCCTCTGTCGCGCACAACACAGGTTTAATCCAAAAGACAGACCATTTCATGTTGCTCAATATGGCAGCTGTAAGAAAGTTACGCCTTTCAACTTTAAAAAAACAAAAGTTTCTCAGATCTCACATCCGGAGCATTTAAGCGATGCACATTAATTTTGTTGCCCATATTAACTGGTTCTGTTAGTTTGCAGAAGATACTTCGAAAATGCACTATATGCCTATGTATTAAGGGTGTTTTGAAATATGGGACCTCTGAAGAATTATAAAACGGAGTAACACAAACACACTCTTTTCAGTAAATCTGCCTGAAATTAGATGATTTAAACAGTTTATGGCTGCATTTTTGGGGATTTGCTTTCGGTTCAGTGTAGATTAATTAACATTTGAATGTAAATTTGATTTAAATTTGAAAAAACTTGATCATTTGAATTTGATCATTTATGGCTATTACTGAAGGAAACTTTTACTGATTCCAGTTTGCATGTGCATTATAGCTGGACCAACTCTGTTGGTCTGAATTAAGTTAAAGAAACTATTCTATAAATATTCAGATTTTATTGAACTGTGTAAACCTGGCAAACCATCTTATATATAGCTTCCGCTGGGCATTACCAAGAAGTCCTCTGTCTGTTTTACGCAATAACAGTAAACAATGTTTTTAGGGTTTTTTGGACTAAATTTAAAGGATACTTTTATCCAAAGACAGAAACTGTGACAATCAATCAATAAATAGCAGATTTGTTTATTTTTTGTGTGTTTTGTTTGGTGTTAGTTGGTGTAGAATAGGGATGTACTGTATGTGTGTGGCGAAGGGAGAAGGGAGAAGATTCATTTGATTGTGTTCTGCAGGTAACGGTGTAGATCGCTCTGAAGGGCCAATATCTGCATGAAAATGACACTACACATTCAAGACATCCACGGTTTTATATATTCCAACAAATCTGTCTCCTTGTACCGCTGTGCTTCTGGAGACACACGCTAGTGGCAATCTGCACCCAAGACCATTTCTAAAACCCATCCGAGAGCAGGATAGAACAAGATAAGAGGCAAATCAGCCATCTCACCATTATTACTCATCCCATTAACTACTTCAGCCTCAGTCTCCCCGCTATTTCACTCTGTTCTTAAGCACAGTGAGCTGCCTCAATAGGTAGCATTGGCTTCTGATGCAAAGGCTGTTTTATAAGCAGCATAATTATACGTTGTTTTGGCCAAACAATAAGCACTGCATATATTCATTCATTGTGGAGAAGTTAATCCCAGACACTACAACAAAAATCCAAGATGGCAGACAAAGCAATAAAAATGCTGAGAAACATAATTCACAAAATTCTAAATTTTCACTACTATTTCATTTGATATTTGTGTGTTCTGTGTATTTTCCCATTTGAAAAATAAGTGCACATAAATGTATTGAATGTGCAATTGTAGCCTACTTCTAATCATAAAAGTATATTTCAAGAAAAAATTGTATAGAGATAATATAATATTACTGAAATGTTAATGAAACGATCACTTAAGTGAACTTAAAATAGTATGCTTTCATGACTACATTTTTTTAAATAAACAGCACTTTGTAGTAATGTCAAATTAAAAGTTTTAATTTAAACTGCATTTTAAATCATCATGTTTTAATAATCTGTTGTCATACTGCTTTGATATATAATATACAAATGATGATAGTCAATAATAATAACAAAAATAAATAAATGACAGTTTAATTATACCCATAGGTTGTATTTAATAACCATTTTGACCCCCGAGACCCCCTGTAGAGCCAGTCGTGGTTAAAATGCTGCTCATGCATGCATCAGAGGCTGAGATAGTCTCTGTGTATCTCCCTCATCATGCTCTCATTCCCTTCCCCCTGTTCTGTCTCTCTCTCTGTCTGTTACCTTCTTTGAACTTCCCCTTCCATCCCCCTTCTGTTCTGTACTGCAGCTTCATAAGGAAAACTGAAGACCAGTCGCTGTCTTTGTGTCTTCACTCCACACTTTAGCTCTGTTCCTCTGCAATCATTTATCTGTCTCTGGACTCGTAACCCTGCAGCCACAGGAGCGGACGTGCGGCTCGAGACGTAGTCTGCATTACACCCGTCTGAATTAGAGTCTGGGGACGTGGTTATGCCTCCGTGCTGGAGATGAGGACATCTCTATGTAATAAATCATTGCTTACTGTTAATTAAACCGTCCGTCCGAACTACGCTCCAAGTATGTGTGTGTGTTTATAGCTCTGACTAGAGAAGACGTGTTAAACTGTGTGCATGATTGCGTTTATGAAAGCCAGTGCCCCTGACGGTCGTATCCTTGGAAATGATATGACAGCGGAGAAAAGTGGCCTTTACAGCAAGACTATTAAAAACTGAGAGACGATGAATCCTCAAACCCAGTGTGGCAAATTTGGGCACAACAGAGCAGCAGTAATATTGTGTTGAAATGTATTTTGGAGGGACAGACTGGTTTGTAAAGAAATCTCCAGACGGCAGACAAGGTCATTGTCAGTGAATGTCCCGCTTTGAGTCTGTGCCAATACAATACTGTAGAAAGAACCGCAGATTTCCACAGAATTCAGACATTAAAATCAACGTGAAAAGCCATTCGCTTCACTTTACTTGTGTAATCTAAAGAAAGTCTTCAACAAGAAAAATGTGTGTGGAACAAGACCAGTGATGATTATTGAAGAGATAGTTTGTATTTCAAATGAAAATTGTGTCATTATTTACTCACTTGCATTACTTACTCAAGTTATTTCGAACATGAATGAGTTTTTTTTTTCTATTGTTGAACATATTTTAAGAGAGAAGATATTTTGAAGAATGCTGGTAACTAACAATTTGATGGTAGCCATTGACTTCCATTGTATTTTTTTTTTCCATACTATGGAAGTCAATGGCTACCGTCAACTGTTTGGTTACCAACATTCTTCAAAATATCTTCTTTTGTGTTAAAAAGAAGAAAGAAACTTGTACAGGTTTGTAGTAAATTATGACAGATTTTCATTTTTGGGTGAACTATGCCTTTACGAACATAAAGTATATTAGACTAGTAAGTAGATTATGAGTTTTTAGTTATTTATTTATATTTAATTATAACAAATATTTTTTTATTTAAAATAAAGAAATTCGCAATTACAAGAAACAAAGTCTGTGAAATATATCAGTTTATAACTGGACTGGATTGAAAAGCCCTCATGTAAACACTTCAGTCGCCCAAAATGAGCTCAATTCGGATTGAAATTTCGGTCTGATTTAAAGGGGTGGAGTAAACATGATCTGATTAACAGGAAAAAAAATAACCATGTAAACACTTGAATCAAACTATTTTCTCAATCAGATTTAAAAAAAAAAAACTTGTGCATATGTGCAGTGACTTAATGTGTACCTGTATGTTTGCATACGCATATTTTTATTTATCTTTATCTTACAAACTGGTCGGTGGAGGAGACTGAACATTTACTTAATATTTGCTAACAAGTCAGTTTCAGTTTATTTTTAGGTATGTTGAGATAGCGCCAGTGACATTATCACAATGGTTTTCACTGGTTATGAACGCTTGCGCTGAAGTTTTGTTTAGAATGCATGCACATGTAAACACGTGAATCAGATTGCAAACTTTAGGGTTCATAAAAACAGAATTTCCAGAATTTGGAATCAAATTAGATTAAAATAAATAAATAATAATAATTATAATAATAATACATTCCAATTGATGAAACATTAGTGCATATAAACATATCTTGGCCAGCTGCATAAATTTAGCCACTATGTTAAGACTGTGTCTGAAGAACTAGTTTGACCAACTAGCAGTTAGCTCATGGGAAATCAGTCTTACTTTTGGGATTCAAATTAGACCAAACTATCTTTTTTTCAACTGACTTTAAAGTGTTATGACCAGTCTTGAAGAAAATAATTAGATGACTAACTTTGTAAGACTAGTCTATAAGCAGTTTATGGAACGGGCCCCTACTGTCAGACATAGAGTCACAGCTGGGAGACTATTTTCTGGAGTCTGTTTATAATTATTTGCGGTGTGTTTTGTGCAATAAACGATTATACTTAAAGGGTTAGTTCACCCAAAAATTAACTAGCCCATGATGTACTCACACTCAAGGCATCCTAGGTGTATGTGACTTTCTTCTTTCAGACGAATACAATCGGAGTTATATTAAAAATGTCCTGGCTCTTCCAAGCTTTATAGTAACAATAAACTCAAAGTTATTTCACCGATATTATGGAATTGTGTGTCAGCCGCGGTCTTGATGCGGGAAAACAAGATGGCCGTCGATCAGAAAGTTCTCAAACCGAACCTCGATGACGTCAGTGGTTTACACAGAACGCAAAATTCTTGATTTGATGTGAAGAAAATAGTTTAAATTACACCAACAAAACTTAGTTTTACTTCCAATTAACAAAATTTATTTTAGCTAAATGACAAGACAGAAAAGTTAATTATTTAAGTCAGATGAAGTATAAAATGTTCAATGTTCTTGTTGTGTCAGTTATTGCATTATTATTTCAGTCAAACCTATAAAACCCTTTGTTACCCCAAACTACATAGGCCTATACAAAAGCCTGATCAGTGACATAAAAGTAATCAGAATGCAGCTACTTCTTTTATTACTCATTGACGTGTGAACTTCCCCTTTAAATAAAGTGACGCGCTGCCCTCTATATGTATGACGCTGCTCACTTTAAGCGCTGTTGGAATTTTTTATTTTTTTTGGAAGCGAATTAATTGATTCAGCATTTCGACACTTCCGTCAGGATGCGTTAAATTTGACAAATCGGTTTAATAAAGTATATATTGATCTTGTGAATTAGCGAATTTTACTACACAAATATTTTTTAATTGGCTGTAAAAGTTTTATATGGGAATATTACACGACACACTGAACCTTTAACGATACATTGGTGCAAAAATGCACACCTTTTTAGATCAGATTCACATGAAACATGATTTCTCGAATGCCACAAATACTGCCTAAACAAAATACTGATTTTGTGCAATTTTTATGTACCAATATTTTAAAATGACCTTTGAATGTGCATGGCAAAATAAGCCTTACCTTGCCATTAAACACTGACAGAACCCATTGATCTTATGGCATTGTTGAACGCTCCAAATCCAAATGCAAACTTTGCATGCAACAATCAGAGGCAGCAATTGACAGCGCTCTGATCCAATGGCATACAGGCATCGTCAGAATGACAGTACTCTAGCCCAATGATGTTGGGGATCCAGTGGGGGCGGCAATCATATTTCAGGGTGTCCGTGCCACTCTTGATCAAACCCCTGTTCAAATGTAGTGGCAGTACATGCGCTCATTGGCACCCCCTCCAGCTGGTGGCGCTCTAGGCGACCGTCTAGCTTGCCTATGCCTAGAAACGGTACTGCCTATGATGAGGCAGTACCGTGAGGCAAATGAGGCAACCGAGTACAAATGAGGCAACTTCCTTAAAAAAAGTTCACAGGTTCTGTCCAGCCTATTAATGTGTGGAATAACTTCACCCATACTAATTCTACTACTTGACGCAGTATTTAGAGCAGCAGAATTTAAATCGGAGTCACAGGAGGAGGAAAGCGAGGGAGGAAAAGTGTCTTTGCTCTGGGCTTTCTGGCTGTTGTAGCAGCTCTGTGTTCTTTGATGAAGCCGCCCACTCTGACCTGAGCTAGAAACTCACGCTGTTTCCATCAGAATCCTGCTGAATATTATCACACTAATCCCTAATTACCAATCTCTCTCGCTGCAGGGATTACCAGTCTCATCCATACCTCCACACAAACACAGAGGAATAACTTAGAAGGGATCGCGTTCATACAAACGCTAGTGCTTCGTAAGCCTCTGGGAAAGGTCAGAGAGGCACAGAGGTCAGAGGTCAAAGATGATCTGCAATAGGCTCTCTGTAATCACTTCACAACAGTGAGATGCTGCAATTTAAGACTAGCAAACATTTAAGTGTTTCAGTCTTTTCTCCTCCAGGTACTCGTGTGAAAAAGTAGTGCCCTTAAAAATACTTATAACGTTAATAATATACTTTACATTCAGTTCACATTTCAGTATATTATTTTAATGTTTTCAGACACTTAACTGCATGGTAATTGTAATGAAATGAAAATGTCAACATAGTTTATTTTTTTATTTAATGCAGTTAGTTCAAATTAAGCATGCTTTTTATTAACTTAAGACTTGAGTGTATCTTTATATGTAATTTATGTACATCATTACTTTTCCATTTGTTTCATGTATTTAAATACATTTGTAATGAAGTTCCAATTTAGTACATTTAAAATATATTACATTTAAATATAATATCTAATAACACACTATAGTTAAAATTATAATTACATGTGCTTTAATATGTTAGTTAACATCAAAATAAGTGTTTTTTTAAGATTAATAAAATATTTAAACTTTTTATTTATTCATTAAATATCTGTAGTGCTGTTAAACAATTAATCGCATTCAAAATAAGTTTTTGTTTACATAATATATGTGTGTGTGTGCTGTGTATATTTATTATGTATATATAAATACATGCACCTGAATGTATAGATTTAAGAAAAAATATGTTTAAATATTAAATATATTTATTATAAATTATATGAATATAAATAAATACATGTACATATTTTCAAAATATATACATGCATGTGTGTGTATTTATATATACTTAATAAATATAAACAGTGCACTCACATATTATAAAAACAAAAACTTTTATTTTGGATGCAATTAATCGTTTGACAGCACTAATTATTTGCAAATAGAGATTTTTAGAAATGTTCTTTTAAGATCTGAAGTACAAGTGCACATTAAACACAATTAAAAATATCTGCAATGACGTGTTAATTAAATATAAATACAGTACATCTAAGATGTAAATCAGGCATTCTGTATAAACTAAACACAGTCTTTAATATTTTCATACCATAGGGTTTATCTACAATACTACATCTCGTATATGAAACCCTTAAACACACTTTAAAAGCGTTTTCTCTGCAGATATTGAGTATTGTGGTCATTTATCACCATGAGATTTTATTCTGCTGAGTTGTTTGCAGTTTCTCGACTGTCTCCTCAGCATTAAATGAACCAGGACTTACTTGGATTTGCTTTTTTTCTCCTCCATCTTAATTCTTCCTTCTCTTTCTCCCACAGAGGGGGCAGATAAACGGCATGCTGTGCTCTTTTAATGGGGAGGTTGGAGTAAAGGTTTAGTGTTTTTGTCTGAGTGTTGTGTGTTCATTGCTAGTGACTGTTGTAGATATGTTTAGATGTTATGTTGTGTTAAGTGCTCATTTTAAAGGGATAGTTTGCCCAAAAATAAAAAATAAATTCTCATCATTTATTCAACACCTTTGTTCCAAGCCCTAATGAATTTCTTTCTTCTGTGGAACACAATTTTTTTTAATTGACTTTCATTGCATGGACAGTTAAAACATTCTTCAAAATATCTTCTTTTGTGTTCCATAGAAGAAAGAAAGACATTGGGGTTTGGAAAATGAGAATGAATAAATGACAGTTTTCGATTTTAGATGAACTCTCCCTTTAACTAACCACATCTGTTACATTAGTGTGTTTATCAAATTAGTTTTGTTATGTACATTGATGAGCATCCAACAGCTGCTGCCTGTTAGTCAAACAAATGTCTCTCATTATACTAACAAACATTCAGTCTATGCATTTTCTCACATTTGTTAAAGGGATACTCCACCCCAAAATGAAAATTTTGTCATTTTTCACTTACCTCCATGTCGTTCCGAACCAGTAAAAGCTTCGTTAGTCTTCAGAACACAATTTAAGATATTTTGGATGAAAACCGGGAGGCTTGTGACTGTCCCATTGACTGTCAAGTAAATTGCACTTTCAAGGTCCATAAAAGTATGAAAAGCATCGTCAGAATACTCCATCTGCCATCAGTGGTTCAATCGTAATGTTATGAAGCGATGAGAATACTTTTTGTACGGAAATAAAACTAAAATGACGACTTTATTCAACAATTAGGCACCGTAACGTCTCCTCTATCTTTTAAATATCTTAAATTGTGTTCTGAAGCCTAACGAAGCTTTTACTGGTTCGGAACGACATGGGGGTACGTGAAAAACAACAACATTTTCATTTTGGGGTGGAGTATCCCTTTAAGACTTCTTTCTTAAATGATCTCTTTAAGTATAGATGACATTCTCAGTTGATTCATGTGTTACAGTATTATTGTCTGTACATTCTTAACTTTTTTCTATTAAGTCCACTTAATCAGTGTTTCTTGCTCCAAAAACAGTCACAGCCAGTGTTGTTCCTGTAAACTAAAACATCTATTAAAAATTGTTTTGATAATTTAAATAAAGCTAAAATATAGGAGAAATAATTCATTTTAAATGAAAAACGTAAACTTAAAAATGTAAACAAATTAGAAATGTTACATTTGTAACTGAAATAAGTTTACGTTGAAGTCCTAAAATTGCTAAAAAAAAATAAAATAAAAAATGCTAAAATAAAATAATGCAAAATGAAAATATAAAAAATACAAAATGACAAAAGCACATAACTAAATTACTAAAACTTGCTAATATAAATTCTAAATATTGCTAAAAACTATAATAGTATATAAATAATACTAAAATAACACTGGTCACAACCACAATTGATTAATTAGAATTCATTATTTTATAAATTGTTTTAGATTCTCTCTTTGACCTTTTAACAGGTCGTTTTTGTTGCCTTATATCTATTAAAATCAGCTAATCTTGCTGCTGAACACTAAACAGATCTTGCTAATGTGTAAATGTGGGCATTCATTTGTTAACCACGTTTTTTCAGCTTAGTTTCAAAAATGAGATTTTTGGATTTGAGTTATGCAAAAATATATCTTTCATTTCAAAATATCAAGGAAAATGGATAACATGACCTCTTTAACATATCTAACGTGTTCAAATTGAAAGTGGTAATGTTCTCAGCATGTCTGTGTTTGTCCAGGTGAACAGTGGAGACCTGACTGGGCTCTCTCAGGAGCAGAGCCTGCATGCGCTGCGCTGCCGGAGGAACATGAGGTGGGGTCCGAGGAGGAAAGCAGGTGTGCCTGGAGCTGCTGGAGGGCTGACGGGAACGACGGTAACGACTGACTGCGTGGACAGCGGGACGCAGACAGATATTAGCTTCCAGCACATGGTGACATTAGGCAGACCCGTCCATCACAACAGACCAGCGTCACCTCCTTCCCCTCCACTGCCGCCCATGCCAGAGCCCTACCTCTTCAGCCAGCTGTAAGTGTGGCTTTGAGAACAGATGTCGGTTGTCACGGTTAGGGAACATCACTTTTAAAATCAATGCTATTTTGTACATGATGCATATAATACAAAAATACCTAATTAGACTCCTGTTCAGCTGTCTGGAGTCAGTAAATGTTTAACTTTAAAAAAAAAAAGAGTCTCTTATGCTCATCAAGCATTTTTTTAAATAAAAAAACAAAGAATATTGTGAAATATTATTGCAATTTAAAATAACTGTTTTCTATTTGAATATTCTGTAAAATATAATTTTTTCCTGTGATCAAAGCTGAATTTTCAGCATCATTACTCCAGTCTTCAGTGTCACATGATCCTTCAGAAATCAGTATAATATGCTGATTTGAAGCTTAAGAAACATTTATTATTATGATCAATGTTGAAAACAGTTGTGCTGCTTCATATTTTTGTGTAAACCGTGTTCTTTTTTCAGGATTTATTTGAAATAGAAATCTTTTCTAACATTATAAATGTCTTTACTGTCACTTTTGATCTTTAATACATCCTTTCTGAACAAAAGCAATCATTTATTTCAGAAATAAATAAACTTTTGAATGTTGTTAGTGTCCCTTTTACAGAAAATACTTTTATGTTAGATACTTTTTGTGAGGGCTGTTCTTATGCTGGAAAAAAAAATATTGTACATATATATATATATATATACACACACACTTTACTTTAAAAGTGTCTTATACTCCACTCTCCTTTACAGCAAAAACACACAAATGTATTAACACACACAAAAAAAAGTGATGTATTGTCAAGTATGGTGACCCATACTCGAAATTGGTCCTCTGCATTTAACCCATCCAAGTGCACACACACAGCAGTGAGCAGTGAACACACACACTGTGAACACACACCCGGAGCAGTGGGCAGCCATTGCTCCAGCGCCCGGGGAGCAAAAATCACAGTGTTACATTTTTGAGAAGAAAAAAGCATTAATTGTCATTATGGTGTTAAAGTTTAAATGCATTGCAAAAATGGAAAAACATTATAATTGTCATTATGGAGAAAATTCTACAAATATCAACAATTGTATGCATTACCTCAAATAACGTGTTACACTTACAAACACTAACACTGATTTTCTATGATTTTTCATTTCTGTAGTGGTTAATTATATATTTTGCTCTTCGACATTGTGCTTCTCCTCAGCCCTCCTATTGACCATGTGTACTACGACCCAACGGACTACTTTGATATTAGTCAACATGAGGTGGACAGACAAGATGACCTGGAGTATGAGGTCAGCACTGTCTCTTTAAACTTCCTCTACTTTAAGTTTGTTTTAGACTGAGATACTGCTGGAGAAGTTTGTTTAATTCTCTCACTATCTGTTTTTCTTCAGGAGGTGGAACTGTATAAATCTCGTCAGCAAGATAAACTGGGTTTAACGGTGTGTTATCGCACCGATGATGAAGAGGATCTGGGTATCTACGTGGGTGAGGTGAGAAATGGGAATAACGGGAATCTGCTGACCGATGAATTATGAATGAAGGCTGAGGGAGGACTGTGAACCTACGCCATTATGTTTCAGCGTTAGATGAATCATCCATTTAAATAAAATGTCATATTAAATCCAAAACACTATATTATCTCTCCAGAATCAGTGTAAACACAAGATAATTCTACTAGAGCGTGACAATTACAATGCATATACAGCATGTTATTTAGCTAACAACTGTATATTATCAATTTCGGATGTAACGTAAAAGTTAAAGTTTGAGAAAGCTCAAAAATCTCCTGAAGCTGGTTGCCTTAAACTTAGAACATTCCTTAAATTTTGTCCGAGAAAGTGAAATATTCTGTCTTGTCGTTGCAGGTCAACCCTAATAGCATTGCTGCTAAAGATGGGCGAATCCGTGAGGGAGACAGAATACTGCAGGTAACTGATCGACTTCCTTAAATAACACTAATGAAGTTGAGTTTAAGGTTAGACGCTTGAACAACATTCTTTTTAATAGTGAGCTAGTAGATGTTGATCGTTTGGGGAAGAGATGCACTTTAATTCTCTGCTCAAAAATACCCCTCCAAATTCCTTAAGATGTTTATCAATGTCTTTAAAATAAGAGGGATCATAACCTCTAAGTTAATAATTATTTAGTACTGCCCTGACGAACATATTTTGACATAACATATTTAAAAACTGAAATTTGCATATGATTCTAAATAACATGTTTTACCTCTTCAGGCATCAACTGTTTGCAGCTTTTTGTGATTATGAGTAGATTACATTTAGCAACTTCTTTAGGAAACTTAATAAAACAATTGTATCATCTCTTATTAAAAATGCTAGGTATCTTACACATTCTGCAAGGGTTAGCTATATAAACTTTATATGTGACCCTGGACCACAAAACCAGTCATAAGGGTCAGTAATTAATACATCATCTGAAAGCTGAATAAATAAGCTTTCCATTGATGTATGGTTTGTTATGACAGGACAATATTTGTTCGAGATACAACTATTTGAAAATCTGGAATCTGAGGGTGCAAAAAAATCAAAATATTGAGAAAATCGCCTTTAAAGTTGTCCAAATGAAGTTCTTAGCAATGCATATTACTAATCAAAAATTAAGTTTTGATATATTTACAGTAGGAAATTTACAAAATATCTTCATGGAACATGATCTTTACTTAATATCCTAATGATTTTTGGCATAAAAGTAAATTCGATAATTTTGACCCATGCAGTGTATTTTTGGCTATTGTTACAAATATACCTGTGCTACTTATGACTGGTTTTGTGGTCCAGGGTCACATATGTGATGTGAAATGATGCTAATGTGTATCTGTGCTCAGATAAATGGGATGGATGTGCAGAACAGAGAGGAAGCTGTGGCCATCCTGACCAGAGAGGACAGCACCAACATCTCTCTGCTACTGGCACGGCCAGATATTGAGGTGAGACTTGAGTTATTGGAATAAACCATAATAAATACTGTAGGCCTATATTTGCAGTCAGATATGATCACTTGACTCAATTAAGTTAATCGCTTTGGCAGTGTTTCCTACAGAATTTTCTTATTGCTGCAGGCAGGGGCGGATTTAGTGAATTGGGGGCCCCAGGCAAATATAGGAATGGGGCCCTATACATTTGCACAAATTTACCCAGATCAACCTTGAGGTTTCTTTTTTGTCGTGATGCTTGCTGCTGCACAGTGGTGCCCCAGAGTTGTGTCCAATGTTTCTACATTTTTCATGTACATGTTATAATGGGATTCTTTCATTTACATTTCCATTTATTCATTTAGCAGACGCTTTTATTCTTTCATGTTGGAGACCACGAAATAGCAATTGATTTACCATTGAGATACAAGTTTTAACAAAAATAAATAAAAATAAATTATAAAACGATAAACCTCACTATTGAACCTTTAAACCATTTTTTTTAAGAAAAGGGATGAGTCAGAAGTATAAATTATTATATTATTTAAAACGGGTTTATGTGGGTGGATTTTCGTATGACATGCTTTTGGAATGTCAGAAATATAGTGGTTTCCCCGGTAACGGCTGTAAACAAAGCAGTGCTCAGCTCATAAATGATACTTTATCAGGTAAAATGAAAATGCCATCAAAACTTTTCTGAAGACAATCGGTTCCCTTCAGAGGTTCATTCATATAAAAACTTAAATTAGTGAGAATGAAAAAAGTGTGAAAAATATAGCTTATATTGACGAGGAAAGTCCACTGATGAGTTACCAGCTTAAGCCTACATTTAATTTTAGTCATTGTAACTTAGGGCTGTCAATCGATTAAAATTAAAATATTTAATCGCATGATTGTCATGAGTTAACTTGCGAATAATCACAACTTAATCGCACATTTTTATCTGTTCTAAATGTACCTTAAATTAATACTTTTCACGTTTTTAATAATCTAATCAACATGGGCATGGATAAATATGGATGCTTTATGCAATATATGTTTATCATTAGTGAAACCATAGTCAACATAGAGCATGAAGAGTAGACATGTTTCATAGGTCATGGATGTTTTTCAAAGAACTTGTTCATGTCTATTAGACACATGAAAAAAAGAACATAGAAATACCAGGTTCCTATTACTTCTCTTTCTTTGCACTGAGCAAATTACTGACATTTTCGCAAGACAGGGCAGCTCACTTCTTCTGAACATGCAAAATGTACATTTATTATTTATTATTACATTTGTTTGGTTCTCTGTGCCACATACAGTATTTTGATGCAGCTAAATTCTCAATAAATTTTCATTAATATATTTTACTGTTTCTGTTGTCAGGCAATGGGATGAATATGAAATAGTGACTGAAACGCGATCCATTAAGACTAGGCTACATAACCAGCTCTCCCTTCTAAGATGTTAATCTGCACAAAAATCCTGATTTATAATCGTGCCGTCGTCTGATAAAATCAAATAGGCTACACATAAGATAAAGACAATAACTGTGCTGTGATTTCAGCTATACCTGCATGTAAAATTAGAGGAGAAACATATGCGTTTAACTGAAAGCGCAGCTACTTTCAGAACAGAGCAGACACAGAGAGAGAGAGAGAGAGAGAGAGAGAGAGAGAGAGAGAGAGAGAGAGAGAGAGAGAGAGAGAGAGGTGTGCGCGCGCTGGGAAAGAGAGAGACCTCGGATCTTCAGATGCATAATATTTATATTTGCTACAAGCAGGATACACAAGAAGCACGTTCAACTCGGACACGCAGACGGTTGTCGTGGCAATAAACACAGTAAACAGCAACCGTTCGCGTGTCCGCGGCCGCGCTTAATGCGCATCTCCTATATGAAAAGCATTTTAGGGGGCCCTTGGCTTTTGGGGGCCCAAGGCGGTCGCCTACCTTTGCCTAATGGGTAAGTCCGCCCCTGGCTGCAGGGGGAGTGTAATTGAAAGACATGTTGTCAATTTAGTCTTTGAATTGTTTTGAGGCACCAAGCTTTATCTCACTGCATTCAATTCAAAGCGTGAACTCATAACTCAAGTAAATATAATTTCTTTTGCTGTGGATTTAGTATGGCACAGCGCCACTGCCAGAAAAAAACTGTGGTTTGGTGAATGACAAAGTATTACTGAAGCCATTAAAGGCAACAAATGTGATATTCAGACATTACGTGAAGTGTATTACGGTCTGCTTATTCAAGCAGTAACAAACAAATGTGTTTTAGTGTACAGATGGACACATGGCTTCATTCTGTTCTGTTTACAAATGAAAGCAGACAGGAAAGGTCAGAGTAGGACAGAAACCCCGACGAGGAAATAAATGGAGAGGAGGATGGCAGAGAAAACAAAATCAAGGACACACAGGGTCGGTTCGGCAGTCTTTTGTTCTACTCAAGGTTACGCTTGAGAGAGAAACACACTTAGGATATCCCATAATACACCACCTCCAACAGCGAGTCACCATGTCCATTTAATTTCCTTCGACAGATTTCCATGGCAGCCTGAGACTTCGGCTGTGTTCAGAATGGAATAGTAGCTACTACTTACTGAACACTGTATATTACACTATATAAATAAATAAAAGTAGGCATTACAATAAACAATTCAGACTGTAGTATGCTACATTATCACATGACCACATTACATTTCAGGTTAACTGCGTGACATCAATTTATCAAATTGGAAATTATTTTCCATTTTTATCGCAATTTTGTTTAAAATACCTTAAAATTGGCATATTAATTACTGCAGAAACAGTTTAATTCATCACAATGAAATTGAAGGTCAACTTGAGTGTGCATTGTGGGATATATAGTATTCCATGCAGTGATTGAAAAAGGCTCATTTTGACTAGGTAAATAAAATCAGATGACAAAGCTACAACAGAGCAAAGAGAGAGAATCAAAATCAACAAACTAGTTTGTTTATATTAACACACAAATAATGAACAATGTGTGACACACTGCGTGCGAGTTTCTTCATTGATTGGTCCCAAACCTCATTGTCTGTCAACATGCTTTAACAACCAGATTTATCATCTTTAGCCCATGTGGAAGCCATAGCAACAGTCCGTATCCCACTGGTAAATATTTAAATAAAACATAATGCAAACCCCGGAGGAATGACCCAGTTCATGAATACAAATAGACCGAGTCAACATTTGAAGTCTGAGGCATGTTTATGAAGTTCATTTAGCATGATGCTATTTGACACAAAGCTGTGCAAGGAAAACAAAGTCATCAAGATATCAAAAAATACATCTTATTATAATAATCCTGATATATTAAGTATAAAAAGATGCTGCTCTGGAACCCACAAAGACAGATCATTTATTAAAATGTACAAGTCTATAGGTTATGTCGATGAAAAGGCTTCATATACACAATTGATCTGAATAAAACTAATTTGGGCCCAGTTCTAAAATAAAATTACTGGTTAAAATCTAAAATACTGTCATATGTATTTGGCATAAAGTAAAAATCTAATTGTGATTTTTTTTTTTTTTTTAAGAACAGTTAGTGGAAAATGATTAAAATCAGAGATGAGAATATTCTACAGATTCCACAGTTTTTTAGGATTTGGGGTCAGTAGCACACAAGTGTGTGTGTTGTGTGTTTTACGTGCGCTCCAGATGGTGTGTGAGCCCTTGGGCCAGTATATTCCCCAGCACAGGTGGCTCATTTGAGAAACCTCTCACGTTTAAATGTCTCCTACAACAGATGGGAAAAGACCCTACAATCATTCCAGTATCCAGACTTGGGCTTACTCAGACAAACACTGCCCTCTGCTGCTCAAACAGGGATGTTTTGAGGTGTTTTCTGCTTTAGACTAGTGCACATGTGTCAGACTCCGGTCCTGGAGGACGACTGTCCTGCAGAGTTTAGCTTTTTTTTTTTTAGCTGGTTTAGGTGTGTTTAATTAGGGTTGGTGCTAAACTCCGCAGGACAGTTGCCCTCCAGGACCTGAATCTGACATCTCTGGATCCCAGCCATGTACATGAGAGCAAATAGCACACATTTTACATGTCTTATTAGTCAAACTCACCTGATTGAGTTCATCAGCTCAATAGTAGAGACTCAGAGCTGGGTAGTAACTGATTACATGTAATCTGGATTACGTAATCAGATTAAAAAAATTAAGTACTTATAATTACATTAAATTACATTTTAAAATAATCGTAATCAGACTACAGTTACTTTTTATTGATTACATGATAGCAATAAATTATTCATAATTTATTGATTCTCCATAATTTTTCCTTTTCATCTTTTAAATGTTCCTTTCTAAAATAGCCTACCACTTATGTCAGAAAGTCTTTGAGTTTTGTGGACGTTCACACAAAGACCAGTCACTCGTCAGGTGCTACACAGCATTAGACCACTGGAATTACATACATCATTTCAGCTTTATGAAGTGTTTCAATATTGCATCAACTACTGACGAACACACTCATTTTTATTTGAATTAACACTCAGTGGGTTAATTAACCATGTATTACCAAGTCTGTTAGTATTTTGTCATTTAAACATTCAGATGCACAAATTCACATTATGTCTTACATGTAATGTTGGGATTCCCAAACTTTTGTGTCATCTGAACCTCTTTCACCAAATATATTTACTTGAAGTACCACTGCAATGTTAAAATAAATATTTTAATAATCAAGTATTACATTGTTCAGGGTTCTCTGATGTTGGCTATAGTGGTCACATGACATGCAGTTAAACAAATAAATTATTTCATTTTTATTTTTATTTTAAAACAATTTAATTTTAAATTTTTACATTTTTATGATTTAATCAATTATTAGCTTTTCATTAAACTCACAAACACCCTGTAGTTCTATGAACCTCAGTTTAGGAAATCTTAATGTAATATAATGTTTAATGCACTTAACAATAAATGGAATATTTTCTTTTTGTATTTTTATATCAGTATGGTACAAGATTATCTTATTTAAATCATTGTGATAAATGAGTTAGGTCAAAAGTAATCTAAAAGTAGACCGATTATATTACCTAAAATGTGTAATGTAATGGATTACTTTACTGACTACAGTTTGTAAGTAATCTACCCAGCTCTGAGACCTGAAATGGGTGTCAGACAAAAGAGTCATGCAAAGTGTGCATTGTTGTGAACCACTGCTTTACACCAATCAGAATGTTGTTGTTTTTTCTTCATTACACATATGTAACCCTGGATCACAAAACCAGTCATAAGTAGCACAGGTATATTTGTAGCAATAGCCAACAATACACTATGGGTCAAAATTATCGATTTTCCTTTTATGCCAAAAAATGTTCAGATATTAAGTACAGATCATGTAATATGCATTGCTAAGAACTTCATTTGGACAACTTTAAAGGCGATTTTCTCAATATTTAGATATTTTTGCACCCTCAAATTCCAGATTTTCAAATAGTTGTAACTAAGACAAATATTGTCCTATCCTAACAAACCATACATCAGTGGTAAGCTTATTTATTCAGTTTCAAATAATAAATCGCAATTTCAAAAAACTGACCTTTATGACTGGTTTTGTGGTCCAGGGTCACATTTGTCTGCACACAATTATTAGAATGATTTTAATATTTTACTAATTTTTTTTTTTTTTTTTTTTTTCCTATTTTGTAATATTCCAAACATGCATTCTTGGCAGAATGAGGCTGATGATCTGGATTTGGAGTTGGACGTAGGCCTGGATCTAGAGGACTTGGAAAATGTCTCGAACTCACCCAGTCCTCAGCACCAAAGGAAAACCAGCTCTGTGCTGAGTGATATCAACGGGATCCGAGCTGGTCGGCCCAACTTATGGCACACTGCGCTCAATAACAGCCAGGAGCTGGACAGCGGGGTGGGTCGCACCGATGAAAGTACACGCTGTGAAGAGTCCTCCGAGCTGGCTGATGATGCCACCAGCGCATGCACGACCAATGCCACCAATACCCCTGGCAGTCTGCGCAAGTTTCGCGCTGCTCAGCAAGGATGGGAATTTCACTACAGCAACGACTCGCTGCTGGGGCCGGATGGCGTGGGAGCGGCGGATCACGGGGCTCCTGAATCATTGGGCTCAGTGACGAGCAGAGCGCTGATGCCAGGGTTAACTGAAGAGGAATATGAACGCTACCGAGAGCTACTGGAGATCCGCTGCCTTTACGAGAAGAATGGAAATGCACTTTTTCTTTTGGATGGAAGGAACCATGGTGGAGGAGGTGGAGGTAATTTTGCAGGAGCAGGTGTTCCTGTAGACATGAATTGTAGTGAGAGCCTGATGCAGCATGAGATTGCCCTTCTAGATGAGGAAATACGTCACCTGGAGTTTAAGTGGCGCAATGTTTTGCGGGCTCAAAAGATGCAGCAGTTGCGCCAACGCTGCCTAAAGGTCTGGCCAGCTGACGAAGAGGATGACGAAGAAAAAGGAGCAAAGGCAAGGTGTGGAGGTGCAGAGGCGATCCACCATGATCTATCAGATATCAACGAGATCCCAGAAAGGGAACGCTCTGATAAAGAGAGCACAAGCGCTTATAATACCGGCGGGGAAAGTTGCAGAAGCACGCCTCTGGCAAGTGAGCGATACCCTTCGCCGTCTGCGGCCGGAGATTCCAGTGCCTCTGCAACCATGCGACCTCGGACGCCCCGTCACAGAACAAGCACAAGTAGGGATAAGAATCTAAACGTACCATCGGATGCCAAGAAAAAGAGTGAAGAAACAGCAGACAACAAAAACTCTACTCCAGCAAAGCTTCGGTCGCTATCCCGGCATGGCGGGAGTAGTAGAAAGGGCTTGGATGCAGCACGAAGGGGGTCCCATGCAAATGGGACTCTCACTACCGGGATCGCGAAAGGGGGAAGGAGTGCAGAAAACAGTCCATACCTGTCCCGTCGCTGCTGCAGTACCTCGCTGCCTCAACGCTACCAGAGTTGCATGCAGTTGAGGGATATGTCTACAAACGACAGTCCAGAAGTTAGGGACGCCAATGAAGAGGTTCCTTCTCACTCCAATACCTTAACTAGAGACTCCACAGCTGCTCCTGCAACTTCTTTGATTATACCTCCTCCACTGCCTCCATCTTCACCTCGAATGGAGTGGAAGGTAAAGATCCGCAGCGACGGCTCACGTTATGTTGCCAAACGCCCGGTAAGAGATCGTTTGCTAAAGGCTCGTGCCATGAAGATTCGAGAGGAGCGCAGTGGGATGACCACGGACGATGATGCAGTTAGTGAAATGAAGATGGGACGCTATTGGAGCAAGGAGGAGCGTAAGCAGCAGCTGTTGAGAGCTCGCGAGCAACGGCGACGCCGTGAGTTCATGATGCAGAGCCGACTGGACTTCTTGCGGGAGAAAGAGAAGGATCAAGACTCCGGACCTCAAGGACAGGCTTCCATACTTGAGCTGAGCCAGAAAAAGAGTATGAAGAAACGCAGCAGACGCATCCTGGACAACTGGATCACCATTCAGGAGCTGCTGGCACATGGGACCAGTTCTATAGATGGGAAGAAAGTGTACAACCCTTTGCTATCCGTGACCACTGTTTAATAATTGGTGTGAAATGAGACCTTTTAACAAGGAAAAAGATATTTGGATTACAGAGTTTGCCGATCTGTCCGAGACTGTCTGACAAAGATGCCTTGCAGTTTAATCAAGAAATGTTGATGATGAATATAAATGTACAAGACAGAAAGGCTAATGGAAAATGAATGTACATTTTTCATAATTAACATGAACTCTGGGAGCATCTCTCTGTTCCTATACATTGCTTTGATGCTTGACTCTCAGACTGTTACAATGAAGTGGTGGTCTTGAGCATTTCCAAACTGGATTAAAACATTAATTTCTTTCATAAACACTTTTCAATCTGAGAACATTTCATGATAAGAGAAAAAAAGTTCAGGGGCCTATTGTTTGAACTTACTAGTAGTCATCTCTCTTTTTTTCACGACTAGTCATACGTTTTTAACTTCACAACTGAAGTTAAGAAGCATATTAATATTGGCAGTGTTTATGCAACTGGCCCCAGATCTCATGTCCTTTGAGGACCCAGGTGAAAAAAAGTACACTTCCATAATGTACTTGAAGTGCACTATTTTCACGCACTAATTTTGTACTTAATATACTAAAAATGATTCTTTAGTACTTCTTAAGACAAACTTAAGATAATCTAAGTGTACTCAACTGTGCTATTTTGGAACGCCATGAATATGAACTCAAATGCACTTTTAACATTATCTCTGTATTAAAAAAATGTATTTAGTCACCACTTATAGTACACTTGAGTGTTCTACCCCCGGTTTCACAGACAAGGCTTAAGCCTAGTCCTAGACTAAAATGTAAGTCTGAGCTGTTTCAACTGAAATAAACTTGCAATGACTGATCATAAAATATATCGGTGCCTTTGTTTTGTCTCAAGATGCACCCCAGTAATGTTTTTTCTAAGCATGTTTATAAAAATTACTTAAATGTCCTAATTGAACTATGGACTAATCCTGGCTTAGTCTAAGACCTGTCTGTGAAACCGGGCCCTAGTGTATGAAAGATGGTTCAAGTGCACTACAAGTGGTAACTGAATACATTTTTTTTAATACAGAGATAGTATGTTAAAAGTGCATTTTAGTTCATATTCATTGCGTTCCAAAATAGCACAGTTGAGTACACTTAGATGATCTTATCTTAAGAAGTACTAAATAATCATTTTTAGTATATTAAGTACAAAATTAGTGCGCAAAAATAGAACACTTTGTACATTATGGAAGTGCACTTGTTTTTCACCTGGGGAAGTTAACCTGGTGATTGGTTAAGAATTTGCTGCTGTTGTTTTGGCTCAATATGTGGTTTTCTTTACTGGTAAATGTAAAAAGTTTGCAAAAGAACAAGAAAAGAATGAGCCATTACTTAACTGTTGACTTATTAAATGAGTTCATCATTTTAGAAGCACATGAATCCATTTAACAAAAGAACCAAAAAGCACATTGACAAAAAGTACAAAAGCAGGAAATTTTCTGCACACAAATCTAGGCACAACAAAAGGTAATGTCAATTGTCAAACAACTGACATTGTCCAAAGAAAAAATATTTGATTGTATATTTTTGTGGAGCATTTGTCAGCATTCAAGGAACAAATCAGACGTTATCACTCTTAAAATTATTTTGTCAGCTTGCAACACCACATTTCAAACTGACTCTTTGATATTGTAAAAATATTGCATGTTGTTGTCTGGGAAATGTTTAAATTACGTTGTGTGAAACTGTCGAGTTTGGTTTTTGCTGTGTCTTCTGTAATACTTGTCAACAGGACATTAATATATTGTGTCCAAACGTTCATTTAACATCTTGCAGGTCTAAAATGAAGGAATTTCTGCTCCTAAATGTTTTTGAATAAAACTTTTGCAACTTCAATATCGAGTTTCACCCAGTATTTGCTAAAAGCTTGAAAAACTTTAATACAGAAATCAAATGTAAATCAAAACACTTCGTCACACAATGGCTTTTTTTTAGCACATTCATGTTTACACTAAACAAAATGAGCTGAAGACGTTTTGTAAATCAAATAAAAATATACATTTATATGTAATATTCTTCTTTAACCACTTAAAGTTTTGGATTAAATAAAAAACGACAGGACACTGGATATCATCTCTTCATTTATTGGATGTACAATTATGAAAAATAATAATCATAAAAAAGACTGGAAGCCCAAGATTATTTACAATCGCTCTTTGATTCTGTGGCAAAGTCTCTCAGAGATTCCATTGTCAGTCTCATGCTCACTTACATCATGATATGTTGAGCTTTAAAAAGATGTTCCTCTCTAGATATGACAAAAACATGGCCAAAAAGTTAAAGGAAAAAATACATACAGTACATACATATACATATATAGAGAGAGATATCTATAAAAGCAGAATCATTCAAGTATCAAAAGACAGACCACCCAGGATTACTTTACAATTCAATATCATTTATATTTTAATCATTTAGCCAAGAATATGATCCGAACTGTCACTGTTGTATTTGCTAGCGTGATTAGTTGTGCAAACACTGCGGCTGTTACAGGTGCTAGCTTTAGCATCTGCTTGTATTTAGCACTGTACCCATTTTTAACGTACCATGTTAAAAATGAAAAAAAAAAAAAAAATCTAAATAAAAAGTACCAGACTTAAAATCCTTGTAAACTAGGGTTAAATGAATACAGGAATACTTCCCATCTACACCTCATATTTATGTATTATTATCTACACAAAACATAAGCACAGGTTCGTCCATGACAGATGACTATGCAAATTTCAATTTTTAAACCTTTTCATCTGTTTCGTTTTTATTTTTTAGACATACCCTGCTTTCTGCAACTTAATCATCAAAGAAAAGACACAAAACTCTAGACATAAAAACAACTCGCTGTTGTTTGTAGTGTCACATTAATGCAATTATTTTGTATAAGAAATCACAGTATACGTGTAAGAGTCACTACAAGTACCAGGATCTGGACTGTACCATTCTCATGCCATCATAAACTTATTAACTTATCATAATAGTGTACCATAAGACGTCACAACACAGAGTATCTCCCACTAATCTGGCACCGAGTTTCTGTCCGTGACCTTCAAAGGCCAAACCTTTCCTATTGAAACTCATACCGTAGTTCACAATTCTTATGTTTGAATGGTCTTGCCCATATTGTTTAGCTTGACAAACATTTGTACTAAAGCCTGTTGGTCACCTGACTTAAAATACTGACAGTAATCAAACTTACGGATGGATTGATCTTAATTGGACATCAAAAGACAAGACTGTTCTCTCTAATCAGTGTTATGCTAAAATGGAATCAGTATTTCTAACTTACTGGATTTATTTTCAAAGTTATTAGACAAAATAAAAGCATCTACACTTTGTGAGATGAAAGACCATCAGTTTAGACGACAAAATCACAGACAAAACAGGAGCGTGTAGACTGTCGCTTCACAATAAAAATAAAACAAAACTCAAAGAAATCAAAGCAAAGGCAACGTCAACACTGGCTCTTGTTATTGCGGGAGAATACAGTGACTGCTGTGTTTCCAGTGTTTGAAAACTTAGTCCTTGAATGCGTCAGAAATCTGATAAAAGTAAGATGTTTTTCAGAGGGAGAGGGGTTTTGTTAAGTGTGTTAAACTGGACGGGACGCTTTTTGTACGTCTTTGGCTCGTGTGTTTGTGTGTTTAAGGTGAAAACCTGCTGATGGATGGGAGGAGTTCACTGCAGGTGTGAGGAGACTTCTGACACTTACATAGATCTATATAAACACACACAATACAAGTGTTTCATCCACAGTCATGCTGTCATTGGCATCCCAACTTTCCTTTCTGTTTGGCATCCGACACAGCGGTCAGCTACAGGGAGACACACACACACACACACACACACACACACACAGGGATTAAAACAAATCAAACAAATAAATGTGGGATACCATTTACAATGGATCTGACGAAAGTTTAAAATGAAGGTGAAGAGAAGAAAGACGCTGTTGTGCCAATCATTTTTCCCTAAAATCATCTCCCCTTTGGACCCCAAAGACTCCATTGGCTAATAAAAACTTCTTGATATTCTTGGCTGCTGTACCATTTGCTGATGTATGTTGTACGCAAGTCTTGCCCAACTGAATATGCAACAGTATTCTTTTCTTACCAAATATCCATTTCACTTTGGATTAAAATGGACTACAAGTATCATTTCAAGGTGACTTTTCAAATATACATAACATATGCTTCACATATAAGTTAAGAAGCATATTAACATATTGGCAGTGTTTTTGCAACTGGCCCCAGATCTCAAGTTAACCTGGTGATTGGTTGAGAATTTGCTGCTGTTGTTTTGGCTCAATATGTGGTTTTCTTTACTGGTAAATGTAAAAAGTTTACAAAAGAACAAGAAAAGTATGAGCCATTACTTAACTGTTGACTTATTGAGTTGAGTTCACAATTTTAGAAGCACATGAATCCATTAAACAAAAGAATGTAACATGTGATATAACATATGTGATATAACTAAATATAATAGTTCTCTTTGTGTTTTCAGTTAGCTGCTTGTTAGCATGCTAACCGATTAGAACCTTAAGAAATTGAAAACACTGCATGAATTTATCCCAGATTTTTGCTAAGATTTACAGTCTTTGAATCAACACTATTTGGCAGAGCCAGTCTGCAAATATTGGTCAGTCGTACTTTCACAAAGACAATCAGTGTATGATGGGTACAGACCCTGATCTTCAGACAATATTTCATATCTATGCATTAATGTCACTCTGTTTTGATTAGTGATCGACCGATATTGATTTTTTAGAACCGATACCGATAATTTGTTTGTTTATGTGCCCGATAACCGATATGCAGAACCGATATTTATTTACTGTTATACTTGTGTTTTTGACACAATGATTACAACACCACTGAACTGAACAAACCATTTTATTTATAACAATCACTCCCTCCTTGCATAGAAAACAAAACAAATCTTATTTATACACCAATAAATAGAGGGGTCTGAGAGTACAAAAAATAAAAAAGTGCACTGTTACTAAACGGTTTTTGTTTAAAAATAAAATCTTCGATGAGGTAAAAAACAAACAAACAGGTAAAATAAATAAAGCACATAAAAGTAATTCTCACCAATTAAAAAATAAATAAAACTTGTGGCGGCATGTGACATCACGTTAATTTGCATGTCATTGTGTCAAGTTTGCATTCAGACGAGTTTTGGCACTTAAGATCTGTTCTAAATGTCACATACTGTAATTAATACAACAATGCCAATAAAGCTGTTCACATTATACTTTCTGTTGTCATACATAAAACAAGTATAAATAGTAAACAGGAACCATTAATTTTACATGTTAACCAGGAATCACTCTCACTATACTCCTTAAATCCTGATTTATAATCGCAACATCGTCTGATAAAATCAATATACATCTAACTTACACTAAAAAGCGACTATATGCGGTGGTTTTGGCTCTATTACCGTTTTGTCTCATTCAGCGCACTGTCTGCGTCTGAGTAACAAGCTATGCGCATATTAACAGACGAATTATGTTCATATTTAAAAGTCCAAACAGTCAGTAAGGGACAGGTGCTTGGAAACGCTGTTTTGTAAATGATTTACTGACGATTTTGCTGCGTTATGGCCAAATTAATGCGCTGATTCTCTGCCGCTCACTGCACAGAATAGACGCCGAGAGAGGCGACACTGCACCGGGAGAGTCAGATCTCGCACTCGCGGGGCAGTAACGTTACTGGAGACAAATTCCAACTGAACGATAGCTAAGGTTTTTTCAAAAAAAGTCACTAGGTTTGTCAGTATGTACTTGTTGTGGGAAAAAAGCCGCCAAAAGGGTCTGAAAGTTGCTAAATACTGAAAGTCGCGCTCTTGTGTGTGAGAGGCGGGAGCTGATGGCAGCAGGCGGTGGATATTGTTGCAGCCCGCCACAGATAAAGAGAGAGAGCTCATCTGTGGGAGTGTCTACAGTTCTTGAGCACACAGAACGTGCAGAGCGAAAAGCGTCGGGCGAGGGGAGATTCCTCTAGTTAATCGATCGCGGATGGTTTCATTATCTCGAGCGGATAAAAAAAATAAAATAAAAGTGTAAGATTATAATAGTAATAAAAACAAAAATGTGTCACCAAATATACTTGGGCGGCCGTTAATATACCTGGGCGGCCCGCCCAGGTAAAGTCTATGTGTGGGAAACACTGGAGTTGTGTTTAGTAGGTCGTTTATTAGGGAATTGATGGTTATATAGTAAATGTTTATATAATTACGGTGTTTTAATCGTGAATATTTTTAAAAGTTACATGCGGTGGCCGTGCTGTAGCATTTCCTGAGCATCAACCCACTGAGTGAACAGCAATATGAAGCGGCTTCACGAGACTAATATGAGCAAATATACAACAGAGAGAGAATTCAATTCAGCGCTTTTACTGCCAACTTGCGCTCATTCATGGCTGTATTATTTAATTCATGCAAAGTTACGTCTTTATTGGGACAGGACTTGACGGATTATCTTACGTGACTCGTCTATTTCTTAGAGCCAAGCTGCATAAACTACATCAAGCATATGTATCACATCTAATTTGTGCATTAATGGCTGTTATGTTAAATAAAATGTACTAATTACAGCAAAGCAAGTAATACTTTACCTGTGCACGCCATTGTCTCGTCTCCCCTCAGATGCGCTGTAATGGCGATCATGCGTGCAATTCTTAAAACGCCCACAAGATGGCGCTGTTTATCGGAAAATCCGATATTACAAAACCGATATCCGATTATGGAAAAATGCTTAAATATCGGGAAAAATATCGGTAAAACGATATATCGGTCGATCTCTAGTTTTGATCATATCAGGCTTTATTTTGAGATGATAAACAGACATACAGCAGACTATTAGACTATTGATTGTCCGCTGTGAAGTACTGTTTATGACTAATTATGTGATCTGCTACAAAAGGATGATGCCACATTGTTTTTTTGGCCTTTGGGGTCCAGGGGAATAGGATTTTGAAGAGAGAACTGAATATTGCAAAACAACAGAAGCAGCAGATGGAAATGAGATCAAAACCTTCAGGATGGAGAAAGTAGCAGCCGTTAAAGTGATGTTAGTCTGCATGAGATGCTGATTATAGGTCACTAATACAACTTTATCCATATTTGACCTTTGACACTGAACTGTGTTATCTTTTTATAATAGTCCTTACTGTAGTCTTTACTGTAATGGATGCAACAAATAAAAATAGCTGCCAGTGTGTCATTATATGGAAGACCATTTCCACCACAGAAAAAAATAAATTAAAATTAAATTAAAATTAAAACCATGCTTTGGTAAATCATAATTATGACAGAAAATAAATGTGAAATTATGAGATACTAAATCATAATTATAAGATAAAAAGTCAAATTATGAGATAAAAAGTCAATGAGATAAAAGGTTGAAATTGAGAAAAAAGGCATAATTATAACATTAAGTAGGGAACAAAGTCATTATGACTTTTTATCTCAACTCTGACTCGTCAATTTCAATTTATGTCACTTATACATGTCATAATTATGACTTTTTATCTCATACATTCAATTTTTTTTATATCAGATTTGATTTATGCCAACTTCCACTTATCATAATTGACAATTTCACCTTTTTATATAATTTTTATGATTTATCTCATAAAGTCATAATTATGACATAAAAATACATTATATATCATATTTATGACTATGTCCAAAGTATTCTTTTACCAAAACTATTACCAAAGCATGCTTTTTTTTTTCTTAAGCAGCCGAAATGGCTTCCATATCATCATGATATATGCTGTGCTGTGAGTTTTTCAATAAATGCTATGAATTTGTAAATGCTTAAGCACCCATAGGTTCACGAGATCACATGAGGATTTTTAAGGCTTGTGAAGAATATATGCATATAATTCCACCTTTAAATCCCTACAAGAAGAAAATAAAATCCAAACAGATTTTCCAAAACTCGAGTGATATGGCATTCAGACTTGTACAAACTTGTGTTCACTACAACACTGATTATAGTCTGCTTACTGGGCACGTGTCACCTGATAAAGCCTAAAATAAGCAGTCGATGTTACTTTGATTCCTTGACATCAGACACATTTTGAGCAGGCGGTCTGCTCAGACACCTCTTTGTGATTTGGTTCAGACGTTTAGGCCCAGCCTAGTTTGCCAACTCAGACTTAAGACAACACATAATATCACAGTGCTAAACGCAAATCCATAAACTGGCAGCAAATTAAACTTACAGTGAGATTCCAATTCAATTAACTTCTAATGCTTCTGCCAGCTGTCTAATGACTTATCTGGATATGAGGGATGGGCAGAATGTATATCATCTATTAGATGTGCATAGTAACATAACAGGACTGATAAAAATCCATCTAGTCCTCACAGCTCATAATTAAAGGTTTAGATGCCAGGATGCACGCTAAAAGAAGCCCAACAAATGCTAACAAAGCTTGACATCTGACAGTCTGCTGGCACTTTCCACAAAAAGGATACAAAATGGGGCTTAAAACCTGTGAAGTCATTTGTTTTCTTCATAGCAAAGTGAAAAGTGGTGCTTAACCTTCAGAAAACTTTGTCCATCAACCAAATACTAAGTACTGTGCCGTTATTATAAGATGATTATACAAATATTACTTTTATCTGAATTCCTGTTTAAATAGTTTTAAAAAAACGTATTTATTTATTTGTGTGTTTTAAAGAAATAAACCAAATACAAAACAACAAAAACAAAAATAAAATAAATAAATAGAGATTCAATAAACATTAATAATTACATTCACAATTTTTTTTAACAAAAACAATAAAATATAAAAACAACATGATATAAAAACGGTAAATAAAATATAAAAGATAAATAAAAAAACAATAAAATAAAGTAATAATATAACAAAAAACGATATTAAAAAAATAATAAAATAAAATACTGATTCAGCCTAAAATAAGCTGCCGCAGTTATCTATTTTAACTACTGATAAATTTACCATAAGTTAAAGAAATTTATTTGCCGCATATTTATTTTTCTCCTTACAATAACTTTGGGTCAAATAGTTTAATTAATTAATTATTAATTACAAATTTACTAATTTGTGCAATAAATTGAAAATGGAATGAGTTATTTACTTTTCCCCATCATGCTGTAGAAAAATGCCTAAATTATGTTACAATTTTAAGAAAAATTCTAAGTAAAGATGGACAAAAAAAAAAAAAAAAAAGTAAATCAGATTGCACTAAAATTGTGGGACAGTATGTTTTTTTTAAAAAAATATACTTAAATATGTAATTAAAGTCAATTAATTATTAATTTGGTAATTTATGTTTTAGGTTAATTAAATCATTGCTATAGTCTTTCAATTGTTGGTCATAGTCAGAAAGCCAAGTCCTCTTTCCATGCTATGTTATTTTTATGGTACACAACGTTTCATCAAACATATTTATTAGTTTCAGTTCTAAATATGTAATTTGTGCCTTTATTGTGTAAAAAATACAGGATGCCAAAATGTACCGTATTCTATTCATGGAAAGTGCCTTTTATCGTAATCCTTGGCGGTGTGGACTGTTTTGATCTGATGCTACATGTTTAGTGGAGTCCAGGTGTTTTAGCTCAGACTGAAGAGGAGGAAGAGGAAGTCTTCATCAGTGTCTCACTGCGGTCGACGCCTGGTGGAGACGAGCACCACAGAAGGGGAAAAGAAAGAAAAACAAGTTAAGAGAAAAACCATCAGTGTGGATGATGGAGGGAGAGTCCATTGAGCAGAATGAGAAGGAAATGTTAGTTTCTTCACGTTTGAAACAGGAAGGTTAAATGACGAGATGTTCTGGTCCTCAGCAGAGCTTTACTTTGGTTTCAGGCCAGTTATGATACGACTACAGGTGAGAGGGGATCCTGTATCAACTTAAAGGGCAGAGAATCACGAGTAAGAGTGGAGGTTTGTTTCAGTCTCAGGAAAGGGTTGTTGATCAGTCAGAGCAGAACTAGGCTTCAGGACTGTGCGAGACAGACGGAGAAGAAAGAGGTGAATGGAGAGGTGGCTTCTGTGTGGAGGAGAGCGAGGGGAGGTCAGAGTCTATCTAGAGAGTGAAGGCACAGAGCGAAAGGAAAAGGTGTGAGGGGGCGGGACGCAGAGGAGAGGAGCGTCCAGTCAGAATATGGTGGTCTCGTACTTGGTGCTGACGGTGCGCTTGGGATCTTTGGAGTCCAGGATCCAGGTGGCGCTGCTCTGAGCGTCCACGTCCATCGCTTCCACCTAAAACAGCAGGGAGGAAGACACGTAAATACTCTTTGTGAGATATTAATACCATGTAAGGTGATCATATAGCTGATGGATGTGAAACGTTACAGCGGTTTATGAAAGACTAGTTCCTCTCACGAGAGATATGATTATGAGAGCTTTGGGTCGGGTTTCAGCTTTAGGTTACTGTTTTTAAATGAGAACTGAAGCTTTTAAAGAAATATTAATGGTTAAAAATGTTGAGATTA
Organism: Aspiorhynchus laticeps; assembly: GCA_023376895.1. Lineage (NCBI taxonomy): Eukaryota > Metazoa > Chordata > Actinopteri > Cypriniformes > Cyprinidae > Aspiorhynchus > Aspiorhynchus laticeps. The sequence goes on from CM041816.1 coordinate 9,024,309, forward strand.
GACTAAAATAATTTTGTGTTAACTGACAAGTCTGTATAACCCAGAATATTCAAAGAAAAAACGTTCAGTGACTTTAAAACTGCTGTACATTACCGTTCAAAAGTTTGGGATTGGTATGATTTTTTTTTTTTTAAAGAAGTATCTTATGCTCAATAAGTCTGTGTTTATTTGATTAAAAAATACAGTAAAAAACAGTAATATTGTGAAATATTATTACAATTAAAATGAACTGTTTTCTATTTGGATATATTGTAAAATGTAATTTATTTCTGATGTAAAGCTGAATTTTCAGCATCATTACTCCAGTCTTCAGTGTCACATGATCCTTCAGAAATCATTCTGATATGCTGATTTGCTGCTCAAGAAACCTTTGATTATTATCAGTGTAGAAAACAATTGCTGCTTAATATTTTTTATTGTGAACAACTGAAAACATTTTTCACAATTTTTTAATGAATAAAAAGTTTAAAAGAACAGCAAATATTTGAAATTGAAATGTTTTGTAACGTTTATTTTCACTTTTGACCAAATTAATGTATCCTTGCATGTTAAAAGTATTTCGTTATTTCAAAAAATTCTTCCTGACCCCAAACTTTTGAACATTCATATACTGTATATACTGTAGCCACATTTCAATGTGTGATTCTTCAAAGAACCAGCAGGGAGCTCCACAGTACTGGTCAAAAAGATAGATATGGATCTGGAACTAGTCATAGAAAGAGAGGAACCATGGGAATCTGAGCTATTGAAGTGACAAGGTGAACAAAGGATGAGCTGGAAGAAAGAAAAATGGAAACAGAGTGATGGAAAGAGTCAAGAATGAGAACAAGAATACAGCAAGGTGAAGCTGAATGGAGAGGATGAAACCAAAAGAACATCTAAACATCTAAATGTTTTCCATTTCAAAATTCCATACTGTGCAGGAACCCTCAATTAATACTTTAATTAATAATACTTTCAACTGGCAAGGATACATTCATTTGATTAAAAGTGGAAAATTAAATTTTCATTACAAAACATTTCTATTTCAAATGAATGCTGTTCTTTTGAACTACCTACAAAGAATCCTGAAAAATATTTTCATTTTTCCACAAAAATATGAAGCAGCACAACTGTTTTCAACATTGATAATAATCATGAATGTTTCTTGAGCGGCAAATCAGCATATTAGAATGATTTCTGAAGATCATGTGACACTGAAGACTGGAGTAATGATGCTGAAAATTCAGCTTTGATCACAGGAATAAATTACATTTTAAATATATATTACATTATAAAACAGTTACTTTAAATTGTAATAATATTTCACAATATTCCATGTTTTTTTTTGTTTAGTTTTTTTTACTGTTTTTGATAAAAAAAACAACAACTGGTGAGCAAAGGAGACTTATCTTAAAACATTTCAAAAATCTTACCGACCCCAAACAGTACTGTACTTCTGATTAAGTGTCTCAAACAAAACTCTGGAATATTTTTGTAAGATTTGATGTTTAAAACTTCGAACACACTGTCAAAATACTTCTTGGAAGGCCACCTCTTTTTAAACAAAACTGTCATTTGTTTCTGGTAACCATCTGATGTGCACACTATGTGAATGTGAATGTATGTGAATGTGTGTGTGTGTGAGAGAGTGTGTGAGTGTGTGTGTGTGTGTGAGTGAATGTGTGAGTGTGTGTGTGTGTGTGTGTGAGTCAGTGTGTGTGTGAGTGCGTGTGTGTGAGTGTGCGTGCGAGTGAGTGAGTGCGAGTGCGTGTGCGTGTGCGTGCGAGTGTGTGAGTGAGAGTGTGAGTATGCGTGTGAGAGTGTGAGTGCGTGTGAGTGAGTGAGTGAGTGAGTGTGTGTGTGTGTGAGTGTGAGTGAGTGAGTGCGTGTGAGTGAGTGCGTGTGTGTGCGTGTGAGTGCGTGTGTGTGTGTGTGTGTGAGTCAGTGTGTGTGTGAGTGCGTGTGTGTGAGTGTGCGTGCGAGTGAGTGAGTGCGAGTGCGTGTGCGTGCGAGTGTGTGAGTGAGAGTGTGAGTATGCGTGTGAGAGTGTGAGTGCGTGTGAGTGAGTGAGTGAGTGTGTGTGTGTGTGTGAGTGAGTGAGTGTGTGAGAGAGTGTGTGTGTGTGTGTGTGTGTGTGTGTGTGTGTGTGTGTGTGTGTGCTCTCACCCCTGACTTGCGCATACTCCCTCGTGGTTTGGGGACGGGTCTGCTGCTCTTGGTCTCGATGATTTCCGTCGCTCCGGCTGCGCTCTGCTGCTGTCTGGTCCTCTGGGCCTGCAGTGCCAGCTGATAGGCCACTTCAAACGCCTGTCCCAGCGTCAGAATGATCTCATAGGTCAGGTTCTGTCAGGGAGGTGGAGACACGGTAATTAACAATCATGATGAGGTGCTTAAACTGCTATTAAAAATGATCAAAGAGTTCAAATGACCTCAATCCATCTTCAGAAGTTTCTTTAATGGCCTCGTCAACAGAATCATATATCAATACATTTGTACAGGCCGCCAACATTATTCTGCACTTAAGATGCATTTCAACTCATAAAATATGTAATAACAAGCTTAGCTATGTCATATAGTGTAATGAAAAGCAGCTTTTTACATCACTGAGTCTCTGTAAAGGGACACCAGGACAGCTGTAGATACTGTAATGTGTAATGAAGGATATGAAATCTCTTTGGTGTTTTGTTTTTTTATTTCTCTTCTATGTCAAAAACAAACACCACAATATTGAACAAACTCTCAGATCCTCCACAAAATAATCAGGCTTCAGACTGTGTTTCCTTTTTTTCACAACAAGCTTTTGAAGATACAGAATTGCATATAGGGGGAAAGGGAAGGGAAAGGGAAGTGGTGTGTGGCCAAGTATGGTGACCCATACTCAGAATTTGTGCTCTGCATTTAACCCATCCAAGTGCACACACACAGTAGTGAACATACACCTGAAGCAGTGGGCAGCCAATGCTGCGGCGCCCGGGGAGCAGTTGGGGGTTCGGTGCCTTGCTCAGGGGTCTCACCTCAGTCGTGGTATTGAAGGAGGAGAGTGCTGGGTATTCACTCCCCCCACCTACAATCCCTGCCGGACCCGAGACTCGAACCCGCAACCTTCGGGTTACAAGTCCAACTCTCTATCCATTAGGCCACGACTGCCCTTGATTTGGCATGATATCTAACGTGGTATACAATTAACATCATTTGACAAACTTTGCTACAAGGGATCAAAACTCACATTTTAGAGCATCTAAAAAGTCATTCCTGGCCCTTTTTATGCTTTTATATGCAATGAATTATTCATTAAATCTAAATTAATAAAGCAGCAGGCTGTGCAAATAAACAAACTCTGGAATCAAGATTTCTCAGTGCAGTCAAGATGCATGCATATATTATAAGTATCTTTAATGTCAATTTTGATCAAAACTGAACTGAACTTTTTATATTAAAAAGTAATTCAAATGTATTTTCAAAAGATGGTTTCGTTGTCTAATACAACCTCTTAACTAACAGAAAAAGCTATTTATTAATTGTTGCAATTGTCACCTGATCAGTCAATGATCAGTTCTAATAATCGCTTGATTTTTGAATTATCAAATGAACTGCTAGTTGCAGCTCTACTAGAGTCTGGCTTTTTGATAGGTCTAGTGTGTGTGTGTCTGTATCATTCAGGCAGTGTATGATCAATGTAATTTTAATGGGCTGCTGCTCACAACCTCTCCTATAAAACTCTTTGTGATACTATCAGAGGCCTGGCAATCGGCCCCCGGCGCTCTGCACACCACAGAAAGAGAGAAAGATACTCTCAATGCCCAGAAATATGAGTATTTCAGCGCAGTAGTCCCTCAACTGGTGGGTCATTAAACAGGTCTGTTATGATTATCACAGACAGACATAATGTGAAATGCAAATTTGGCAGTTTTCAATCCAATTTACATCTGCAAAAAAAACAATTTGCAGTTTGATGTTTTTTTCTTTCAAAACCCTGTAAATCAGCATATAGAACTGAAGCAAAGCAGCTGAGAACCACTGATGGAGAAAGAGCACATCTCTTATGCAGTGTAATGATGGTGGTGTTTGTCTCACCACATCTACGGTGCTGAACACATGGCAGTAATGATGGCTGCTCTGCAGATCTTTAGTGATATAAGCAAACGTGCAGAGGTCCTCTGGATCCTGAGCCGCACACGAGATGTTCCTGATCTCATGTTCTGCAATGATGTTCTGCACACACAACCCAAGATGACATTAGCAAACAGATTGAAGTACTTCCAAAAAAACAAAAAAAAACAAAAAAAAACTTAAAACAGAAACACCTTACTACTACTATAGTTCTTACAGGAATAGTAAAAACAATCATTATCAGTTGATACTGAAAAATACACTTAGATGGATGAGACAAATTGGGGGAATGATGGGATGAAGCAATAAACTGGATGGATGGATAGATGGAGGGGCTGATGGATGAGATGGATGGATAGGATGGCATGGCAGGGCATGGGATGGATGGATGGATGGGTGGGTTGGATTGGGGGGCTTGGATGGAGGGATGGCATGGGATAGCATAGGATTGATTGGGTGGATGGACTGGGAGGAGAGATGGATGGATGGATGGATGGAGGGGTGATGATGATGGAATGGAGAGATAAGATGGATTGAGTGGATGGAAATGAAAAGGCATGGCACTGGATGGATGGATGGATTGGACAGATGGGATAGATTGAGAGAGAGATGGATGGATGGATTAGATGGACGGATAGGATGGATGGGTTGGATTGGAAGGCTAGGATGGAAGGATGGCATAGGACGGCATAGGATAGATTGGGATGGATGGGATGGACTGGTTGGAGAGCTGGATGGATGGGATAGGATGGATGGGATGGACTGGTTGGAGAGCTGGATGGGGGGAGGGAGGGATGAGGGATGGAATGGACAGATAGGATGGATTGGGTGGATGGAATGAAATGCATGGCATTGGATGGATGGATGGATTGGAAGGATGGGATAGATTGAGAGAGAGATGGATGGATGGATTGGAAGGATGGGTTAGATTGAAATAGAGATTATGGATGGATTAGATGGACGGATAGGATGGATGGGTTGGATTGGAAGGCTGGGATGGAAGGATGGCATAGGACGGCATAGGATAGATTGGGTGGATGGATGGGATGGGCTGAATGGAGAGATGGATGGATGGATTAGATGGACGGATAGAATGAATGAGTTGGATTGGGAGGCTGGGATGAAATGGCATGGCATTGGATGGATTGTATGGTTTGGATTGGATGGATGGATTGGAAGGATGGGGTGGAGGGATGGCATGGGATAGTATTGGATGGACTGGGTGGATGGATGGGATGGACTGGTTGGAGAAATTAATGGAGGGAGGGATGATGGATGGGATGGACAGATAGGATGGATTGGGTGGAAGGAACGGGACGGCATGGCATTGGGTGGATGATGTATTGGAAGGATGGGGTGGAGGGATGGCATGGAAGAGCATTGGATGGGTTGGGTGTATGGATGGATGGATGATAAAACAGACAGACAGATAATCTCATTGCTGAAATCAGTTTCCCAAATCTACCCAAATTATTTTAGAATGTTGTTTTTTAGAATAACAATTAATGCCAATGCAATGTCTACGGACTCAAAAATGAATAAAACTTTAATAAAAACAAATAAATGAAATTAGGAGCCTCTAACAGACACCCATGACTATTAGCAATGAGAAAATGACAAAGAGCTCAAGATCAGCCAAGAGTCACTCAATAAATCTGAGGTCCTCAGTGTGCCTGTTTATCAGTCATGTGACGTGATGAGCACACAGAGACGCCCGCGGGCCAGAGGGCTTTGGTTTAATGACCGGCTGTTTATCTGCCCGCTTGGGGTGAACGACAGAGGAGGATGATGTCATCACCTTGTTGGCAGCATCAATGAATTTCACACCCTTGTACGTGATGGAGAGGGCGATGATGGGGATCTTCCTCATCTGTTCTGTCGACCTCTGAGAGAGAAAGAGAGAGAATTATAGGATGTTTGTCAATGTCATATACATAATATAATGCCTGGAATATTTAAATACAAATGGATTAATTGATTGATTGACTGATTGATTGTATGACACATTTTGTCCCAAAATTTTCATTACTGTAAAATAGGGCCCCACTGGGAGGCCTCAGCAAACATCAAAAATAGGCACAGGTTAGCTTAAAAGTATTTAAATGGATACTAATTAATACTATTAATATACTAAATAGTCAGTACTGTAACTAAATTAAAATGTAAAAAAATTAAAAATAATATTCAATTTTCATGTAGCTTCAATACTTCTGGAATTACAAAATGAATATTATTTATGTTATTTAACTTAATTTATCAACACTTCCATTGTCTGTTAATAAAAAAAAAGTATAAAAAAAGAAGCTGTCACATTTACAGGGGAAAAAAGAAAGAAAATATATTTTATCCATATATTGACACCTTCAAATATTATGCCGGACAACTTTGAATATTTTTTTTTTTTATAACTGCTGCTGTTAAAAACAAACAAACAAATATGAAAAATCTATTAAAAAAATAAAAAAATAAATAAACCGTAAACATTTAAAAATAGTATTAGGCACCATGACAGTATTTGTTGTACTAAATTTAACTTTAAAATTGTTTATTATTATTATTACTCATTTATAATTAAATATACATTTATTATAGTATTTTACATTATGGTAATGAGGAATTGAGGGGAAAGGGAGTGTTTAATTATTATGAAAATAAATGTCAATGCTAAAAGCCTTAATGGTCCTTAAAATGTTGTTTTATTATTATTATCATTAATATTTAGTGGTGAGATGTGACCAGTTTCATTGTGAGATTCATCAATAGCCAATGCTAATATTTAAGGGACAGATTTCTTATGCCCTTTTTTATCATTTACTCAAAGAAAACATTTGTTAGTTCTGACTGTTTATGCTATGGTCTTTTCATTAAGTGCCTGGCCCAACTTGACAAGACTGCACCTCTACACTGACCGGCTGAGCAAACAGTTCTGCTTGATTATTTAACCATTTAAACACCAACATAAACTGCTGCTTATCAGAACAGCCTTTGAAGAGCAAATCTGCAGTCTGTCTCTCACACACAGGACAGTGCGATGAAGCGGAAGTCCATTTTCCACTTTCTGGACAGACCTTGTTAGTAGTCTATTATGAAACTGTCCTTTTTTGCGCTAGTGCCCCGTAGAGGACTCGCATGGGTGGCATTTTCCCTGACAGTGCTGCTTGCTGCCCGTTCCAAAATATAATAATAATCTCAGCGTCCTGGCATGACTCCTCACAGGAGACCTTGAGCTCTCATTGGCCGAAGACTCTGTGAACACCTACCCTCATTTTAGCACAGGCGTCCTGCGTTGACTCCGTTCCTCTTAGTTCTTTAATGAGCATTGAGCCCAGATACTGCAGAACGAGTGAGTCGGGACAAACCGGTAAAGAGAGAGAGAATTCAGTTGGTCTCAGCTGGCAAAAGCAAACAGTTAAATCACATTATCTAAACAAGGTTCGGATGATTTCATAAACCATCACCTAAATATGAATTATGACTTTATTATTATATAAAGGGGCTGTTTTATGATAGAAATATTATTACGTTGGCCTCGTAACCGCATGATTCGAAGATGAGCTTCTCGGGCTGATGGTGCCAGTTCTGGACCGGTGTGTACGGTGCCGCCAGACTCGGGGGTCGTAAGGTCAAGCGAGGTTCCCGTTGACGTTCCTCAAATCTCTCCTGTAGGAAGGAAACACGTTTTTAGGATAAAGTGACCGAAATGTGCATGACTTGAGCAGAAACGGAAGGATTCGTGAAGTTTGACTCACTTGTGGTTGTGGTCTGTCATTGGGCCGCTGTCGAACAGCCACGTCATATTCTGAGTCGGGACCTCTCCTCCTCCCAGAATCACCAGCAGGTAACAGGGGATCCATGGAGCGCGTGTAGGAGTCTGAGTGACTGAGAGGAGACGAGGTCTGGGACATGAGATCCTGACACTGCAAAAGAAGCATTCAATGAGGGAGATCAGCCAGCCAGAAAGATGTCCTTGCTCAGAAATGAGAGAGAGAGAGAGAGAGAGAGAGAGAGAGAGAGAGAGAGAGAGAGAGAGAGAGAGAGAGAGAGAGAGAGAGAGAGAGAGAGAGAGAGAGAGAGAGAGAGAGAGAGAGAGAGAGAGTTTACAGGATACTGCACTTTGTTATAGACTGTAATCAGGGTTGATGCCAGATTTCATTTGCTGTGAATAAAAATGAGGCTGTGAGGGACAGAAGTGCAGTCTGCTCAATAAAGCAAACTGTTTTCAACCTGGGAGATTGAGCAGAGGAAAACACAGAAAACACAACTTCCTCTAAATTTCTAGTAAATTAAACTCTGGAAGGCATGGTTTGCGAAAATAAGACGTGACCCAATTGTTAATCTTTTGAATTAACAAACACAACTTTTGAATTTTTTAAACATAATTACATTAATACACATTTACAGATCAAATATTTGGTCTATTATAGTTTGACTTTTTTTTCTCATTTTGCAAATTATTATACTCAACTAAAATTACATATGCCATTTCAACAAAATTAATCAATTTGTCATGCCAAAATATTGATAATATTTTCATAAAGAGACCAAACCTACAACAAAAAAACCACTACATTTTGAATAAACTGTAATTCCACCCTCAGTCTCAGAGTTTTTGTTTACTCCTAATGGTCTACTTAAAGCCTAAAATCTATTCTATAATATGTAATATAAGATATTATAGCATACAGCAGTACTTACTCTGATCTGAGAAAGGCGGGGTGGTTTGACCGGAGGCTCCTCATACGGCCGTTCAGCTAATGATGCAATAATCCTTTTCCTGTGGCCCAACAACGTGATCTTCAGCACCTACAAACAGACAAAAATTACACAATGTCTATTAAGCAACATAAATACCCTGCTCTCAACCGAAAAATTCAGAGTCAAGTAATTGAATTTTTAAAAATAAAGTGAAAGCCATCTATGTAAATACTTCATATAATACTTGATATAAAACAAACAAACAACAAAAAAGTCTATACTGTAAATGTTTGAATGCATCACATTCTCACATTGACAATCTCCAGCTCCCACAGGTTCTTCACACATTCTAGCGTGCGATATCCGCTGGACAGGAAGTTCTGCAGGTATTCCTGAAGACCCAGGACGTCCAGCCATGCAGCGAGGGATGTGCTGCCGTCACAGCCTAATGCTTTCACCTGCAGAGTTCAAAACCAACAGAGAACTTCAGACCCAGTACAGATAAACTACCGGCTGACAAACAACAGATATTATTAAAATTATGGAAATCTTACAGAATAATACTGTTAAAAGCATAAAGTGATTATAAGCATGTGACAATCCTCGGCAAAGCATTTTAGACTCACACAAACCTTTGGTAGAGAACGTGCAGCACTGAGGATCTTCCTGCGATGTGCCGGATCTGTGATGCCAATTTCTCTCAGGTCTTGCTCTTCCATTACGTCATTTCCCTACACAAACATACATACACACCTATCAGGTGAAAAACAAGACAAATATACAATATACACAACGCCACAACACACGACCTACTGTAAATGCACAAGCCCAAATCAATAGTGTGTGGCAATAATGCACCACTTGGTAAATTCATTTTTATATGGGAAAAAAAAAGGTTTAATTCACTGTACTGCTAAGCACCTTAAAATACAGCAGCATCGATGGTCATCTCTAAACTAGCGCTACTTTCATTAACAAACATACAGAAGGTCTCCACTTTATGGATTGAGGACACAATATATATCGGGTAGGACAGAGGCACACATCTCACATTGTTTGTATGAGTATGTGTGCTTCATGTTTCTTCATTGATCAATGCCATATACTCTAAACACAGTGTGTCTACCACAGCAGCATCTGAGCGATCGATGTAAGACAGCGCAGAGAGCAATCCGAGGTGCTGATCTCACAATGAGACGCGCACACACACACACACACACACACACACACACACACACACACACTCAATCCCTTTATACACTCCATTCATTTAGCAGGAAACATTGTGCATTACACTTCATGTACCTGAAGTGTCTATCAATCAAATGACGTCTAGAATATAATAAACTTGATTCAGACAGACAGTGCATGACAGGAATTTACAGTAGTGAGTGCTGTGTTTTGAGATGTTGAACTGTGATTTACAGTGAACTGACCGATTTACAGAGCCCAACAAAGTGTGCTTCAGTGTTAGCGTGTGCCCATTACATGAACCACAAACTGTATGCTGTGGAGAAAATAATGACTCCTTTGAGCACTGGCTGTCATTATGTGCCGATTGAGAGAGAGAGTCCATTCTAACAAAGACACACACTGAAACAAAATCATTCAGTTGCAATCCCCACTTCAAGAGCATTTCACTGCTAAGCCAAAAATAAAATAAACTCATAACCATACCAAAACAAGCACTACAAAAACAATCCATGAACCAAAACAAACCCAAGGGGAAAAAATGATGATTATTATTATTATTATTATTATTATTATTATTAATAATAATAATAATAATAATAATAATAATAATAATAATAATAATAAACAACAACAACAACAACAACAACAACAACAACAACAACAACAATAATAATAGGCTAATAATAATAAAATAAGGCAAACCATTAAAAAACAAACAAAAGAAACGAAACAAAACCTATAAAACACAAACCAAACCATAACAAAACCAATAACATGAGCAACAAAAAGCAAAACAAAAAACTAAACTATTTAAAAAGAATAAAACAGAAAAAAAAGCAAAACATAAACAATAAAACACTGACAACAAAGAGAAACCACAAAAAAAAAATCTATAAAATACTAACAAGAAAAAACCAAACCACAAAATAAAACCAATAACAAGAGGCAAAATAAAAACTCAAACAAAGCAAAAAATAAAAACAAAAAGCAAACCACAAAACAAAACGAATAAAAAAAACTAACAAAAAGCAAACCACAAAACAAAACGAATAAAAAAAACTAACAAAAAGCAAATCACAAAACCAATAAAAGTAACAAAAAACAAAACACAAACAAGAAAAAAGCCAACCAAACGAATAAACAAAACCAATATCACGAGCAACAAAAAGCAAAACACAAAAAACTAAGCTACTAAAACAAAGAATACAATAAAATGCAAACAACAAAGCGCTAAAAAAATAAATACTCAAAACAAACAAAACAAATAAAAAAAAAGAACAGACAATAATCAAAAGCTCATCACGGTGTCCTAACACTACAGCGTGATAAAGAGATAAGTGATCACGTCATCTGTTAATCGATTATCAGTGTTAAGAGTTCTTGTCCTAACTAGCCTCCTCTTAACTCTGTATTAAACATCAAATACGTTTTGATCGGCTGTGATTTTCTCTTCGCACAGCACTTCGGTGGACAGGCAGAACTGTAAGTCATACAGTTTTGGCTGGTGCAAGAAAATGGTGCCATAAGTAATAATCATAAACGTCCTGTGCATCAAACTAACATTTTCTGATCCAAGACATACACTGAAGGAAGGTGCAGATCTGCTCCGAATCAAATAAGAGACATCTAATGCTTGGATGAATAGATCTACACAGACACACACAAATCACGTCACTGTCCGTCATCATTCACTCCGCTCAAACATGAGCGATCTGAACCACTTTAAGTCTCATCTGCTCATTCTGTGATAAAGTGAGGAGGAGGCAGATGGGGAATAAGCTCGAGTAAAACTGCCCAAATCATTTAGAGAAGAAACGGCAGCTGAATGCAGAAGGGGTGAGGTGGATCAATCTGTCTCCGTCCACTTTTTATCTCTCGCTCCCTCTCTTTCCAATCCACTTAACTCTTCTTCTCTCATTATCAGCCTTCAGTATAGACTGAAATCAGATCTCTGAGAACAGCACACATAGATGTATTCTTGTACGGATGGGATAATGTGACAATGAAACAAATAGAGGTTGCACATTCAGTTGCTCCAAAACTTATCTGGACACTACACAAAGTTGCATCCTCAGACTTTCTTTAGCTATCTAATGTGTCATATTTCTGCATCATTTTTTTCACTGACTTTAGGTATCATTCATGTTCAAACCACAAGCAAAATTTTGTATACTTAGTGTTTAAATCCCAAACGCAAGTATGTAACGGTGATGTTTGCTTTAGTAACAGCAGTAATAAAAGCTTGTATGACTCACAGCTCCAGAGACTTTGCAAAGTTTGCAAAGAAATAATGTTTTTTACAACTATCCAATTTCACAAAGACATCTGAGAATAAAACTTTGATTCCAGTTGTGGAGAGAGTCCTCATGACGGCAGAGGAGAAAATCAGCCACTAATAAGAGAAAGCCACAAAACAACAGCTCTATTCCAGCAGCAGCGTATGAGCAATCAAAAGATATCTGCGCGCTTGAGCCGTGGAAATCCTCAGTGGAAATCTCCTTAATGTAGAGGAACTTGAATTAACTTTGAGGAACGATGCAGATGCTTTATGACTACAGAGGAATTCATAATCATTTCACACGCTAGCAATCATGTGAATGACATCAAGTGATGCCTTATCCATAAGCACCAATTAAACGCTTGCTAGTTCAGAGCACCTGCACTTCTGGGTCAATGATGAATGAACAGACATGATGTGAATCCATGTGCAGAAAATGTCACTTAACACGTTTAAACATGGATGTGATACAACATTTGTGAGCCAATATCCAATTATTTAAGACAACATCTGCTGATACTGTTTAGTGGTTGCTTTAAGACACTGATTAATGACACAACTTCAAAAGGAACTTATATATCAATTTATTCTCTATAAAACTTTTCACATTTTATTTATATAATACAAAACTAAAGACCAGCTAAGAAAATTAATCATAATAAACTGCATAATAATAAAGAATAAAGTGCTCTTAAATTATGACAAATGTAAATGTGAACCAATAGACTGCCACAATTAACAATGATTAACTACTCATTCTTAAATATATTATATGAAATACAAAATTAATATTAAGTTAAAATGTTTCTTAAAAAAATGAAACAAAATAACCAAATTAAGGTTGCACAAATAATTGATTTATAGCCAATGCGATCAACTAACAGTGAAACGTGCTGATCATAGCATCCCATTTAAATACACTCCTGATGTGTAAAGAAATATTTTTTTAATATTTTTATTTTATTTTGCATTTATATGATCAAAAATACAGTAAAAGCAGTAATACTGTAAAATATTATTACAAATGAAAATATCTATCTATCTATCTATCTATCTATCTATCTATCTATCTATCTATCTATCTATCTATCTATCATTATCAATGTTGAAAACAAAACATGTTTTTTGTGGAAACCATTTTTTTCAGGATTATTTGATTAATAGAAAGTTTACATTTGAAACAGAAATCTTTTGTAGTATTATAAATGTCTCTACTGTCACTTTTGATCAATTTAATGCAAATTTACTGAATAAAAGTATTAATTTCTTTAAAATAATAATAATAATAATAAAAAATTCCATACATGTAACTGTAAGTAAATACACAATACTGTATACATATGCAAAAAGATCTATCACTTTAAAATGATAAACAAAAATATAGTTACAAAATAAAAACAAAACAAAAAAAAAAACAGTTACAATACAATTAATTTGCAATCATTTCTGGTGTTTGCTGTTAAATTAGCTGTTTATCCGCAGTCTCTCTCTTGCACACACACAGGTTTCCATGTTTTATGGGGATATTCCATAGACATAATAGTTTTTATACTGTACAAACTGTATTTTCTATCCTTTACCCTAACCCTACCCCTCACACAAAACTTTCTGCAGTTTTAGATTTTCAAAACACTTAATTCTGTATGATTTTAAGATGTTTTCCTCATGGGGACCAAAAACATGTACCCACAAGGTCAAAATTGACTGGAAATACCATCTTTATGGGGGAATTTGTCCCCATAATGTATGGGAAAACCAGGCCACACACACACACACACACACACACACACACACACACACACACACACACACTCAGGCTACACATGCAGCTAGTACAGGTGGTGATATCTGATCATGATACCAGCTCTGTTCTCTGGCCGGTCAATCTGAAGTACCACTCACTGACCCCAAACGTAAAGCTAATTCCACTTCTCACCCTCCCTTTGAGTGACTTTGTTAGTTGGTTGCACACGGGGTCAGTGGTGAGGAGAATGCCAACATCCTCCGGCCCTAAGACTTCTGCAGCATTATATTTTTAGGTTTTTCTTGCACCAAAAACAATAATTTCGTTTTTGCTATTGTTATTGTACCTTTAAGATGTGTGTATGTAAATGACATTGTTCTGATTATATACATATATATATATACACACACACACACACACACACACATGTATATATTTAAAAAAAACATGTTACCTTTATATACTAAATATATTTATATATAATATAAATTATATGAATGTAAATTTATACATGTAAATATTTTCAAAATATATACAGTATGTATGTGTATTTATATATACATAAATATACACAGTACACACATGTAAACAAAAACTTATTTTGGATGCGATTAATCGTTTGACAGCACAAGAAAATATGAATATAATTCACACTGTATATCCTCAACAGGCTGAACAATATTGAGATACAATTCTTCTTCAAACAGATGCATCTCATTTATTTAAACTTCACTCCCTTTCCAAAAACACTACCCTTGTTCTCACAGGTATGACACAAACAGCTGCTGAAACAAATGCATGTAATAAACACACTTAATTAACCTGTTTAACTGAATATTATGCCTCTACCTTTCACATCTGACATCAGCAAATTACAATTCCCATAATGCACCTCTTGAAATCCACTGTGTCCTCAGATTTTCCTTTAATTTTAAATGTCTTTTAATACTCAAGCATGAGTAAAAATAGCAACGTATTAAAGTCAAATTGGACATGGAGTCTTAATGCAAGACCTAAAAACACAGCAGACGAGCTCATCTCAATTATTGATCAAATATCTCACCAGTGATCAAAGGCGGCCGCCTGCTTTGGGTGAATTTAGGAGAAGTGGAATGCAGGGATGATGACAGGATGGGAAGATGGAAGGGAGCGGGATATGGGAGGTAATGCACTTCTGGAGAGATGTAAGACGACCTCACCACAGGTATCCGAATGAAAGCGGGACCTCTGAGTCTTACTCCTACACTCCATCTCCATGTAAATGCATTTGGAATTAGTTGGGAAAGGAGGGTAATGGGGAAACCACCATGCCTTGGTGAGCACACAGACGTGTCTCTTTCTAGTACAGCAAGTAAATTGCTCCAGATCTGACTTTCAGAAACTCTTTAATATGCATGAAACCACACTGGTTAAAGAAGAGATGTGAATCCTGAAATCCCATTTTCCAAAAGCACATTCTCCAAATAAATGAACACAGAGTAACACTTGCATCAGTTCGGGCAAAATTTGGGCAAATTCCAAAGTATTTTCCAAAGTAGCATAAATGGATATGCAAATAGCTATTTGGCAAATAAACCAGCATTCAAAAGTTTGGGGTTTTTAATTTTTTTTTAAATTCTCTTTTGCTCAACAAGGCTGCATTTATCTGATTATAAAATACAATCAAATTTGTAAAAAAATAATATTATTGCAATTAAATAACTTTTCCATTTGAATATAATTTAAAATATAATTTATTACTGTGAATCAAAGTTGAATTTTCAGCATCATTACTCCAGTCTTAGAAATAGCTGTGTTATGATTGTGGAAACGGCAAAAAAAAAAAAATCCAGGATTGTTTTATGAAAAGAAAGTACAAAATAACAACATTTATTTGAAATTGATTATTTTTTCTTACAATGTAAACATTTTGCATCTAGTAATATGTTTTATATGTAGTAATTTCCTATGTATATAACTATATAACTATATTTAATACAAGTGACAACAGTCACAAATAAAAAGTCATTACATTTTGATGAAAGAAAGATTATGAAAATCAACATGCAATGCTTTTCAGGGGGAACCAGACTTTAAAAAAAAAAAAAAAAAAAAAAAAAGAGCCACGTGACTTTTTTGAACTAACAAATACTGTTATATGAATAAGTTAGTAAATAAACGGTTGCAAGTCTCACAAACCTAAAAACATATATAGGAATGGTTCCTAGTTCATTTTAAACCAGACACAACTAAAAATGGACTTTTGGTTCATGGCTCTGAATGATTTAATCACTCACAGTCTGATTCAAACTGTCCTGCGAGAATCTTTTTGACTGATGCATTAAAAAGAACTAGGCTCATGAGAGTAATTTTTTCATCAGTTGGCTCAAGTTGGCAGCTTACAAGATAATATCTGAGAAAATATATATATATTGACATGCATAAAACCTTCCGGACTGTCATCAAAGGTGACTAGATTTTTAATTATTGCCATAAACATTTTGTTGCATTAGCAACCATTAAAGTCACCACCTGGAGCCCTGCCCTGTCTTCTTTTAATATAGTGAGGAGAATTCTGGAAAACTAAGAGGAAAGAGAAAAGAGCGGAAAAACTACAAAAGAAATCAAACATGTTTATGCATGTCAAAAAGCCAAGCTTCCTGCACCAGCCTTATCTGAGAGAGAACATATACTCAATCCTCCACTCTGACATGAAAAACAGAGTCAGAGCACAGAAAGATGAAGTCTTCATCTCCAAAAAACACGGGGGAGGAAGTGGAAAAAAGACAAAGATGGGAAGGAGCTTTACAGTGATGTTCAAAGCGTTCTGCAGCTATTAAACACATCGACAGCTCAAGATGCTAAACCCGCTGAGCTATTAAAATAGTCATGTGAAAAATGCCTGCCTCTTTCCAATCAGCTCACTGTAAAAAAAGACTGACCTTTTTTGAAATTTCAAATGCATGGAGATGAAATTGAGGCTTTTGCTTAAGAAGCTCAAAGCAGCTGGGCTACAGTATGATAGGTACAGACCAGCATATAAACAAATCTAAGCTGAATTCATTCCTCACTACACTCCACTAAGACATTCAGAGTTAAGTATGTAAGAGAGTACAGCAGAACGGTCCAGCCGAGATTTATTAATCCTGCATATATAAATCAGAACAAGTCCACAAATGCATTCAGGCAAGGCAATCTGAATGCAGCAGAGAGACGTGACTCCTGTATCAGTAGAAGTGTTATTGTGGAGTTGTGCTGAACACTCAAATCCAAAGGACGTATTATGTGATTATGTGACCGCATCATGCCACGCCACTGATTTGGAGTACAGCGTCACATCATGAGCTGACTAACTGAATAAAAAGAAATGAAATGGCATACAAATATAACTGCATATTGAGGTTGGTAAGATGTTTTTAATATTTTTGAAAGTCGTCTCTTCTGCTTACCAAGGCTGCATTTATTTAATCAAAAAACTAACTAAATTAACTGCAATCTACTGATTAAAAAAATAAATAAAAAAATAACTTTTTTCTACTTAAATACATTTTAAAATGCAATTTATTTCTGTGATGTAAAGCTGAATTTTCAGCATCATTACTCCAGTCTTCAGTGTCACATGATCCTTCAGAAATCATTCTAATACACTGATTTAATAACATTTTTTATCATCAATGTTAAAAACAGTTGTGCTGCTTAATATTTTTGAGGAAATGTATTTTTTAAAGTTTTTGATGAATAGAAAATTCAAAAGAACAGCATGTATTTGACTTTTGTAAAATTAGAAATGTCCCCTTTATTTGAAATGAATGTGTCATTGCTGAATAAATGTATTGATTTCTTTAAAAAAATGAATGAATGAATGAATAGTAAAGTATTTAGTATAAAGTGTTTTCAAGGTGTACACTTTTTTTCAGGTACCAAATTTGCTTAGAAAATTTTTATAATTGTATTGGTATCACTATAAACTACTTTATGCATCAGTGCTAAACTGAGCTTCAGAGTCATTACAAATAGCTAACCATGAGTATTAATGGATTGGAGCCTCATGTTACATTTTTCTATCTATGTAAGAACATCTAGAATGATGTTTTGAAGCATCTGCAGAGATGGATGATGCATCAGGACGATGCATGCACACACACTCACCTACTGCTGACCAGCTTGGCTATAAAACCTTCATTACTCCTGCAATGAGGTGACGCTTGGCGTGGAACAGAGGGCGACCAGGGACCCGTCTGTATCTCTGATTTACAACACACACATTGCCTCCCTCGGCCAGCTGAGGCTTTCAACCGCATCACCATCAATTCTCATTACCTCACATGGTAAAAACAACACAGCCCCTTAAAAGGCATCAGGCTTCTTTCATAAAGCCTCAAGGGCTTCTCAGTCTGATGAAGAACCGGTTTGTGGGCCATGTCCCAATATATGAATCCTCAAAAACATATGAATCAACAGCCAAAAAGAGAAGAGCTTCTTTAGTGTAATCAATTGCAACTATATTTATACACTATTTGAGAAAAGACTGTTATAAACTGCTTAAGAAAATGTGTTCTAGATTCTGGATGCCAAAGTCTCGAAAGATCTCAATGTCAGTCTATGATATCCTGCTCCCTAGATATGACTTGAGTCTGATTTCAAAGAAAACTTTCGACCTGTTGTATCTTCCACCAGGTGGAATTCATCAAAAGAGTCACTTAGAAAAGTATTAGCTCACCTTTACTACAAAAATCATTCTTGGTGCTGAAACCTGGTGCTTAAAAACACATTCTTTATTGAAATGGCCAAAACCTATTTTCCAGAGGCTAGTGTTTTTATAAACTTCTGTTGTCTATAGTGTGCAGTTATTGGAAGTGATTGAGCTGTCTAAATCAAACTTCCACGTAGCATCCAATCTCATAACAACGTCCTAATTAGGTTGTTAATGATTGATCATTCAGGGCCTGGATAAAGACCAGGACATCCGCCTTGATTAAGTGCCTATTTTTGCTATATGGCAAATCATGTTAAGACCAAAGAACGCTCACTGTTCATTTGACCTCCTAGCTTAAGAAGAATGCTGACAGTTCTGCTGCTGCTACAGAAGTGTGCTTGGCTGTAGCTTCACTCTGCTACAGCAGCATACTTGTAAACACTTAATGCTTATTTATTCAAGGTACTAGAAAACTCTCTTTCTGCGTGTTTGAATGAAGGCAACATCAGAGTTACTGGCCAAGATCCATAAGCACCAGAATATCAAAACTCGCATGCAAAATATACAAAAGCTCTTTGATGTAATAAGTAATGTATGATCATTTTCTTAAAGACAATCAGATTTGATAAAAAAAGGATAAGGCATAGAAAAAATTTAGGTAGCACAGTACAGTAGGGTACAGGTAGAGTAGCAAAGTGAAATGCTTTTATTTGAAGGAGACAACTAGGTAGGAGTTACTCACCATGAACCGCAGGTCATCGAAGCCGTTGAGCAGTAGCTTGCTCTCATACTGCGGAAGGCCTATATGCTCCAACCAATCCCCAACCGGCTGTTCAAGAAGCCTCCCGGATCCACCTGCAGACAGAGGAAGGCGCTTGAGCAGCGAGAAACCATTGAGACGGTAGCATCGGCACTCGGAGGAAGAGACCTGGCACTGCCACATCATCTTCGGCCAACAGTGCCGAGAGCACAAACACCAGGATGGCAGAGGCGACAGGATCCCGGCCGAGAGGTGTGGCCGCTCCCACAGCAGGGGCGAAACCACGCTAGCTAAGAATGAAGTTTGCTGTAGCTGAAGAAGATGGGGCCCAACGTTGGGACTGATCACAGATTTAGACTCCACATTATGTCTCTGTTGAATCAAATTACATTTGAGAGGTTACTATGAAGTACAACTGGGTGCCAAGACCAGCAATTATCAAAGTTTCCATTTGAGCCCAGAAATCACCCTATGAAACAAAGGTTTGATTTCACAACCCAAAAAGTCACAGAAGACAATGTGCACCATTGTAATCAATCCAGTTGCCTTATAATCCCAAACAGGCTAGCTCCTGGAAATGTGAGTTTGCAGATCCACCTTTGCAAGCCCTAATTGACTGGTGTGTTTAATGAGGAAGAGCACAGTAGAGGATCAGACGATTGAAAGTTGGTATTCCCTCATAGGTGTCCATGTGGAGGTAGATGCACAAGTAAACTTCTCAAACAGTCATTACTCCCAAGCAATGTCTACTAATGTCACAATCTCCTGATCTCCTAACCGTCTGATCTCCTATCCGTGTGACTAAAAATTTCTATGGGACTCTGCTGTAAGCCTGGAAACTCTTAACTTGCGTACTGCACTCCTCATGCAAATGAACTTCTAATCCAATCTCTACGATAGCGCTACTTAAAAGCCAGGCAGCATTGCATGACTTGCATTGCACAAAGTCACACTGTGATTCTCAGGATCAAAAGGTACATGAGATATAGGCAAAGAGCAAAAAAAGCTTCTGAGTCTTCGCTCAAATAAAACTCTTGATATCAATTTTATTCCAAAACAAGAATGTCTGACTTTGATTAAATTTAGATGCAGAAGATGGCAAAAAAATGTAAGCCTCACCAATAAATGCGGTGTAATCAAAACCGAATTAAAAGCAAAAGCAAATGCAAAAACCAATGAGAAGTAGTATCCACCCAAGTCATTCAACTTAATCAGGGACACCCAACTGCAAAAGTACAAGACTTGCTTTTCCAACACGACAAAGTCTCCCAGAGTCCTACAGAAGTCCGAACAGAGAAATTGGGTGCTCGTCCCACATCAGTCAATCCTCAGAGTACGTTGCAGACATCTCGTTATTCCTCTAGTTCCTCGAGACGTCGTGGCTGCTGTTGAATTAGTAACGCAAGGTCAGTGGGGTGTTTGCCTGCTCCAGAGAATGCCGGTAAAACTTGACACACTTGCGGAGCGGACGAGTCTGGATGTTTTAAGAAAAGCAGCAGCAATCCGAAGGTGCGGTCTCCTTGTTCAACCGGACGCTGTCAATTCTGCTCTGCAGCGCTCCTGCTCCGTCGTCTCCTTTCTCTCCCTCGCTCCAGCTCCCCCTCCCTCTCCCTGTCTCCTCCCTTCCCTGTCTCACTCTCTCTTCCCCTAAAAGAAAATGCAGGCCTGCTGTCCAATATCTAAAGACTCATCAAACCTTTGTCCCGCTCATTGACCCAACTGAGGACCATTACTCTTTCATAAGAGTATTGTTGACTATGGTAACAATATTAGAGGCATTGATTAAAGAAACAAAGCTTAACAGTGTTTACCCAGAAAGCAAAGCATAAACACAGAGGCATATGCAGAGCTTCTAGGCTGGAGGACGTAGCTCTGGGTTTAATGCCAAGCTGCAGGGCAGTTCTTCTTCTAATTCCCCTGACACTCATGCATGTTAATATTTTAGCACCTTTATCCACATAGACAGAAACAAAGCGGAAAAACTCTGCCAACAATCCTGTTGCAGGAGTTTATTAATGAAATACTGTGTTGTTGATGTGACAAATGCCTTATAAATGAATTGCAAAACCACCAGTTACAAGTCAAAGTTCTGTGTAGCTCAAAAGATGATACATTTCCACACTTTAGATTCTAAAAAAAGCATTATGACTAGTTAAATGGTACAAGTGTACCAAGATAACCATGCTAGAGTGTTCTCTGAGGTATTTAGATGGTGGTTTGCTGGCTTTGAACAAAACGTCCCCAGATTTATTTTCCCATTTTATTGCTTATCCAAAAATCTTAAGGCTGAGTTCTTAGAATAAAAGCACCGCTCCTCAACAAGCCACATGATTTATGGTATCATTTATATCGAAAGCACAAACAGTGCAGGGCCTTCGCAGTATAATACTTTGTTTACAGTTTTGTTCAAATTTCTAACGTCAGTCCGAGCAAAAGTAATAAATGCTGGCTTTAGTAAGCACCACTAATAAAATTAAAAACCAAGAGTCATGTCCAAGTAGGATGCCCGCAGGAAACAGGAAATGAGGTCAGAGGCAGTGCCATGTGACCAAGGACAGAGAAAGGACTGGTCCTCTAGCTAGGCTTTGCACTTATATGGGCCAATGAACCTAGTTGGAACACAAAGGCCTCCTTGCAGAGACACACACCACTTGAAATGTTGCTTACAGGTTTTAAGATACATTGATGTGAGAAGGGTGCTTTATTCAAGGCTTACAGCAGCTTTCCCATCCGTTTTTGCAGGAGCTGCCAAACAGGAGCGGATGGTACAGCAAGCGTGACGGCCCCTCTGGTCTCGATTGCTGTAGTTTGGTTAATTCCAGAGGAAGGTCAATAAGCTGCCTCCATACAGAACAAGGTCATGCATCACCAAGGCGGAATCGTCAAGCGTCTCAGCGTCCATTGATTTAACTCAAGTGTCCCCTCGTCCTTCAACGGCACACTGGGATTTCTCATTCTCCATTTAAAGGGCCAGCCAACCTCATATCCTCCGTTCACTAATGTAACTCTTCTGGACTTGGCCTTCGTCTTTCTCTTACCCATCATTAGGTTATTGAGTTTCATTGCTGGATTGCTTGGTCAGGTCTCTTTTCATAGGGGAGCCGATGCGAAGGCAGATCCTCATTTAAAACATCCAGGAAGACACTTGATGGTCAGCTCCAACTAGGAGGCCAAAGCTTTGAGTACAATGAGAAGTAAATGAACAAAAACAAAACATTCTTTCTTCTCTTCTCAATTAAAGACAATCCACTTGATTGTGACATGTCGAATACTGCTTCCGGGTCCAAGTTTCTACTCTGTTTCAAGTGAGAGTGCCATCTCAACAGCCATTTATAAGAACAATTCATTTATAGCACAAGCTTTTGAGGTCATGATTTTTCAGTAGTATTTACAGAACACCATGAGTGCATCCTTGTACTGTTGGATGTTTGCTTTTGGTACTTGAAGGAGCATTTGGACTTGGAAATGACAGCACATGATGTTAGACTTATCATCCAGATAGATTTATTTATTAAATGGCTCTCTGGAATACTTGACTCTGATTGGTCAGTCCCAACATTCTGCGGTGTGTTATTCCACGACAACAACACACTCATCTCATCTGGGTATTTGAGGTCAGCGCTTCTTTCACATCTCTCATATCTAGGTTTGCAAAGGGTGGACAATTTCTGGTAAATTTCCAAAAATTCCCAGAAGATTAAAAAAAATCTTGGAACGTTTCCAAATTTTCTGGAATATTTCCAAAATTTAATGGAAATTTCCACCTTTTTGCAACCTTACTCATTTCACACCGCCATACTCTATCGTTTCATTCAAAAGCATCTGCTATCTTCTTGCGCCTTAGTTATTGACTGTATTTACTGTAAAATGAAACCGGAAGACTTAATATAACAGTATGAATACAGTCTCATCCTTTAAGAATATTACAATTCAGAACGCTTGTTTTGTACACTATAATGGATGTAGGATAATAAAAAGGGATGCGCCGTTTTGATACTCATATTGGGTATCGGCTCCGATACTGCTATTTTCTGCCGGATCTGTATCGGTCAGACAGGGCTGATCCAAATCCAATATTGTGCATACTATTCTGTTACTGTTAAGCCGCACAAAAGGCATAAATGCATTATAAAGCACAACAAAGTTTTCGTGCACCTTTAATTATAAGCTGACAATTATTTTCATGTTTTTGCCAATAACCGATAATGGTCGATCTCTTAAAAACTAATTATCAAAAAAAAAAAAAAAAAATTGCCAACTCTACATAATAATGTACAAATAACATTTGATATTCATTTTGAGATTTTCTAAAGATCAGATTGGAAAAGTGTTATTTATTTATTTATTTTAAACCAAAGAAAAAGATATACCTGAGGCAGGGCACTCCTGGTCTTTGGAGAAGTCGATGCCGGCTCCAATTAGGGTCATGATCTTCTCAATCTGTAAGAAAAAAACAAACACAGTGAAACCAAATGAAGACACTAACCACAGTGCAGTGTGAAAAAAAGCAGCTGCGATTTATGTTAAAACTTTGCATTCATGATTTCCCAGCAGCGCAGACGAAGCAGTAATGCAGCAACAAATCCGACTGAGAAAACACCATCTATCATCCCAAGGTTATAAGAATCATGCATAATCCAAATAAGAAACAGTTAAATATTTGGTTGCACCAGTCCTGACCAATACAGTCACAGGTGAGCTGAGTGTCAGTCTTAACCCAAACTTAACCATGAAAGACAATCTAGAGTCCAAAAACCCAAGAAAGTAAACACCAAGACATACAGGTAAACTTGTAAACATGCAGGAGAACAAGAGAACAACATGTCCAGGATGTCATTTCATATAGTCCCCATCATCAATCACTAGTCCAACCAGTTAAATGTCAGACTACAAGACACTGTCTGAAAAGATATAAGGGTAAAAGTATGAGTTCTGCCTTGCATCTGAATATATCAATGCAATTTAGCCAAGCAGGACATTTCTGAAAGTTAGCAAAGTCTAATGACATGTAAGCAACTCTTCACTTGGAGTCAGCATTCATTGATCATGACGTCCACACCCTTCAGTGATTGGCAGACTGCTGCGGTAACTGAAAGGACACTGATTACATAACATCAGCACAGTCTGGGTTGTCATTTTAGTGTGGCAATTCATTAATTCAATCACTAAAAATGAATTCAATAACATCAAAAACAGGCCGTATCCGAGTCAGTGAGATTAAGATCTGTCCTTAGCAGTTGATGAATCTACTGATGTGTGGAAGCAGCTCCTAATTCTTCATTACAACAGTGGAGTTATGTAATACAAAGACAATGGAGGAGGTGACGAGGCATTTGAAAATGCCGCACAGAAATTCTTTTAATTGGGGGATAATGCGTCTGTGTGGCTGATATTAAACACTGGCAGAAATTTGAAAAGTAATAAATTATGAGTTAGTAAAAGAAAACGGTTAATTTTAATGACAGCAAAGCTGCCGAGCAATTGCTTATCCAAAGTAGCGAGGTTAAAAAGACACAGTGGACAAAAAAAAAAAAAATGAGAGAGAGCTTGAATCCTGGAACCACCGCTAAGAAAGGCTGGCCGAGATAGAGCTGCGAGAAGACACTGGCAAGGTTTCCAAACTTTTAGTGACAGACAAATATTGAACCGAATAAATCACGAAAACAAAGTTATATCATTATTGACTCATCCTTGTGTTGTTCCAAACCTGTATGACTGACTTTCTTCAATGGAACACAAAAGAAGATATTCTGAAGAATGTTTGTGCTGCTCTCTTCCATAAGCATATACCATAAGCATATGTGTAATGGTAAAGTTTTTCAGTGAGTGATGACTTTAATTTTGCTCTGTTTTTCACACAAAACTATTATATGACTTTAGAAAACCATATGGGCAACTTTTTCTACTTTCAACATACTTTTATTTGTTTATTTATAGGTATGGAAAAGAACAGCATGAACATTCTGAACATCCTTTGTCTCTCACAGAAGAAAAAGACATGCTGGTTTGGAACGTCACAATGTATTAACATTTTGAATGAGCTTTTATTTAGCTTCTATTTATTTCTAATTTCATTTCAAGTTTTAGTATTTTTTATATTTCAATATAGCTTGCTTTATTTATTTATTTAATTTTTAGCAATTTATTTCAGTTAGCTGCCAAGGCAACTTAATAAAAAAATTATAATAACACGCAATTGCGAGTTATAAAGTCAGAATTCTGAGAAAAAAAGTCAGAATTTTGAAAAAAAGTCAGAATTTTGAGAAAAAGTCGCAATAACCTTTCTTTTTTTTATTCAGTGGCGGAAATGGGCTTCCATAGTTTTTATTTTATTAATTTTTTTAATGGAAAGTTAATTTTTTTTTTTTTGGGTAAACTATTCATTGGCAAAACACGTAATCATAAGTACACCTCCATTTAACTTTGCTTTCAGTAATATCTGTGTAGAAGGGTTGGTTCTGCAGAATCTGTAATAACCGGGCGAGCAGCAGAGCAGAGGAACAGCAGACGTGGACAAGAAGCCAGAGGGACGTGTGGAGGGTCTTACTCTTTGGGGCGGCCGCTGTCTCCATGGAATAGAGAGGGAATGCCTCTGTCTCTGCAGAAAGAAAACCAACTTCTGTTCAATTGCTATTTTTTGCTTAAAGGGAGAACAAAGTGTGACCCTTGACAATGGCACAATTGAGAAACCCTTTAATACAGTTAATGGGAACTAAATATAAACGTGACCTCCAGGTTGGTTTGACACCTCAGTGACCGTCTTTCCAGGAATAAACCCTTTGAAGATGCACAAACACTTGAATGGCTGTCAAAAAAAATGAATAGTCTGGGAAAGAGGAAACGCTTTGATCCCGATGCTCTGGCTCCATGTACAACAGAAGAGTATTTTTGATTTAAGGATAAGCTGTGTGAAGTTCTCATTCCAGTCTCGTCCACAATCCATCAGAAGGCAGACGAGTCATCAGTTATGTCTGACATCTCTCTGTCCCACAGCACAGTTTTCTCATTTTAAATATAGAGCGCTCACCGCACATGAACGGATATTCACTTCCTGTCTTTTACAAATTCTCACACCGTTATAGCTAGTGATCAAACAATAAGAGTTTGTCAAAGACGGCTAAAATAATGCTAACATAAATGTAGCAAAAAAGCTGAAACAAGGCGTCAGTATTAATCAGTCCATACTGACTTCACCTTGATTGATAAAGAGAAATCTAGTGACTTAAAATATGTTAATTTATGAACTATGAATATGTTATTTATTGAAACGGGGAATCTTATTTTTTTATTTTTCTGTCTTGAATAATGCAAAATTCTGTGCAGTGGGTTTTAAACATGACAAAGCATGCTCAATCAAGCTACCTTTCCGGTAGCGGAAAACATCAAAATATGAAATAAACAAGCATATACGGGACAGGAAAGTGTAGAACCTGTGAAAGACGACTGCTAATGCAACATTTAAATAAAGCTCTGACTTTTAACCAGATTTCAGTAGCAAACCCCAAACCAAATTCCTCTTTGCCACAAATGCTTCGCCCTTGTTTGAAATGCAAACTCTCTCATATTTATCTACATCAGAATTCTTCAATATAATCAATGTGTCTGCTGACCTTATCACACAATTGGAAAATAAATTAAGATGAATAACGAACTGATGTCTATGTCAGCTAGTGATATATTTCACTGCAGATAAATGCATAAGTATAATTAGCCAGGGCAAATTTTACATGAACACTTACATAACTGGGAGAATCAAGAACATATCCAGGTCATATTTCACCCCAAAATTGAAAGAAAGACATTTGATTTAGCTTTTTTTGGGATGATTAAGTTATTGCATTATGACACTGACAACTAAGTACATTTAACCCATGATACTATGAGTTTTTACCATATGGATTTATTAAAGAAGTGTCTCATTTCTATTCCACCAAACATAAGTCAAAATATAAGCTGTGATTAAGAAAACAAAAGAAGAAAACTAATATCATTACATGGAGCCATCTAGATGCAATTTAACACCAATGCCGGTCCAAATGTGATATGACAGCTTCCTAAAATCAGAAGAAAAAAATCTCTCTTAAAGGGATAGTTCACCCAAAAATGAAAATTCTGTCATCATTTACTCACCCTCAAGTAGTTTCAAACCTGTATGAATGTCTTTGTTCTGCTGAGACACAAAAGAAGATATTTTGAAGAAAGTTTGTAACCAGGCTGTTTTGGGGCACCATTGACTTCCATAGTAGGAAAAAAAAAATACTATGGAAGTCAATGGTGCCCCAGAACTGCTCTGTTTCCCACATTCTTCAGAATATCTTCCTTTGTGTTCAGCAGAACTACAGGTTTGGAACTACTGGGTGAGTAAATTGATGACAGAATTTTCATTTTTGGGTGAACTATCCCTTTAAGTGTAGCTTCAGAAAACACACCTGAGCTTACTTGAGCTTCCTCAAGCATCTCTTCCAGTCATTATCTCTGACTCTCTAAACAGAGCCGGAGATCTCGAGAGGACGACTCCACAGGCTGACAGGTTTAAACTTAGTCCAGATGAACTGTGCTGCATGCAAATAAGGCAAAGTGTGTTATAATCACACATGCATTATGCACGGCTCAATTAATGAACCAAACTGAGAAATATTGCATGCAAAGTAAATAAATGAGTGAATAAATGCTAAATAATTAAATGTTTTCTGCATCAGCAGCAAGAGAGCTTGCATCATACAGTATACTGCTTGTGTTTGCAAAACAGATCACCCCCCCCCCCACACACACACACATCTAAAAATAACAAAATACTAGCTATAAAAGGAATACAACAATAGAAGTGCACTGGTTGTAAAAGAATACTTCTCTGGGTCAGTGAGGGTGAGAAAAAGTCAAAATCTGCAAAATTCTTTGCAATAGTTTTTTTTTAATATGATAAAACATGCTCAATCAAGCTGATCAGTACCTTTCTGGTAGCAGAAAGCATTATCAAATTAGTCAAAATATTAAATAAACATGCAAATAACAGAGTAGATCTTGTGAATGATGCACTGTCAGAAAAAAGGGTACGGTTGGGGTCCGTTTGTGAACACTTAGGGTACAAATGGTGAAGTTGTACCCTCAATGGGTCATAGTTGCACCTTAGGGTACTCATATGTACCATTTAAGGGTAAAAAAGGTACAAATATGTTTTCAACTGTCAGAGGGTCCATGTTTGGACCATTTAATCCCCAAACAAAGGTACAATCACTTGTGTGACAAAAGGAGTAAGCCAAAGTGTATGAAACGGTCACCCAAAATAGATTAAACATAGCAAGATAATCATTTTCATGAGTTGTTGGTTATTTGGAAGAGATGCACAAAATAACCAAATATATTTAAGAGCCCACGTACATCTTTACTGACTAGTTCTGAACAGTACACAAGCACATGACATTTTATTGATTATGCAGAGCATCAAGATAATAACTTTTAAACAAAGTGAATGTATTAAAGTATGCCTGTATTTTTAATTGTAATTTTAAACTGATATAAGAGCTGTTTTAAGTTTTGCTTTTAATTTAGAGAATACATGTACTAATCTTTCTTAGCAAAAGCACAATGTAGACAAAACTATTTCACGTTTATTTAACATGATGTGGTGTACTTTTACTTTGCCTCAAAGTTCAAGTATGCATTTTCGCTGGCCTTCTTTAAATTCGTGTCGTCCAATGGGATTGTAGCCCGCGCGGTGCATATTATGCGCGCAAAGAAGAAAAGATTGTGCACGTCGGTTATTCGACATCATGGCTGTCTCACTTCAGACGTTGTCGACGGAGGATCTTCTTGAAAAATTGAAAGAAGCTGGAATACGTCACTGAATACGAAGAACAGAAATTCAGAGGTAAGTTTAGTTTTAAGTAACGTTACTGTGAAAATCCATTAGTTCCCTTTCGATTCATGTTTAACGTTACTTGACATTGCGTCTGTAGCTAACGTTAGGCCTACCTGGCGCGTGAGGGAAACCTTTCTTCGAAAACACTGACCTGACAAAACCAACCCATTGTTATTACATTTTAAGCTTCGTGTTATTATTACAATTATTTTATTATTTAGCCCGAGATTAAGATATAACTTTTCGCATAACTTATACTCTACCGCGAGACAGTGCTCGAGACGCTGACAAAACAGCGGTGAAACGGCCATAGAAACAGTTCAAACCCATCGCGTTTTGTGTGAATCGGCTTTTACCACAGATTTATAAATTTAGTTTCCCAGAATTTTCTTACTAAGTTACTCTAACGTTACCCGTGTTCACTCCGGATGCGAGCGAACGCCTCTCCTACCTAACGTTAGTCAGTCTGAAACTATATAATTTACGAATATCATCCGTGTTGATTTATATCAGTTTTATTTGGTAACGTTACATATTTGAATAACGTTCTAACCGTAAGTCCAGGAGAGTCCTAATCATTTGTCCTGTCAGATCGAGGTCATTTTGACCCTCCTCTACAAAATAGTGCATTACTCAGTCAATATACATTCATTACATTTAATATTTTGGCTTTCATCACTATTTATGTTAATAAATATTTAAATTAATAAAAATATTAACAAAATTACAAATTTGAGCCATGGAAGTTTCTGAAATTTGGTTGATTTGACATGGAATGATCCATTTGCATAATAAATATTTTTAAGGAATTCATTGTGCAGCCTTGAAATGAATATCTCTCTTTGTCATCATAAAAATGTAAGGTAAGGAAATAGTGAATGACATCATGTGTTTTTGAGGTTTAACTTTTCTTCTTCTTCGTCTTCTTCTTCTTCTTCTTCTTCTTCTTCTATTATTATTATGGACTTTTAAATTTGATCCAATAGGCGATTGCTGTCATTGGTCAGGATGCATCATCTGTTGAGGGTCATGTGAATGTCCTGCATATCCAGTGCAGCAAGGTGCGACCAGACATCTTGGTGGTCAAAGACCGAATGCAGCGAACTTTTGCGTGGCGAAGAAGGGAGATAAGAGATGGAATGACTGTGGAGGATATACTTAAGAAATACCCTTTCTTAAAAACACCCTCAGGGGTCAGTGATATCACAGATTTTTAATCAGTTCTCAGCTTAAAATAAATGTTGAATGTCAATATATCTTTTGTAAAAACAGTGTAATTTTCTAAACCTTCAGGTAAACAAATATATGTGCATTCAAGCTTAGAAATATTTGTACAGTGATATTACTAAAGGGAAATGGCAACAAAGAATATTAGAATGTCTGATTTTTTTTTTTATGTGAATGATTAACTTTCTCTTTTTGTAAATTTTCAGTTGTGTGATGAAGTTGACCGAATGTATTCATCAACTGTCAGTTTAAGCCAGCGCTTCAAGGACGGCTTTACCAGTATTGTGCCAAAGGACCTGCTCCATTGGCCAAAGTCTACAAAGAAGCAAGAGAAGAGATGCTTGCAGAATATCTACCAGGTATTGACATAAAACATAGTGGTTTTGTGATAATCTATTTCTGAGCTTTTTTAAGAACTGATAGTTTTGTTAATTAAAAGTATAGGTGCTCAACAAATATATTTGTTGAAAATTTGTGCTTAGTGTCCATACAGTATCTCCATGAGAAACTGATCTAGCAGTGGGTGACATGACCAACATCTTATATCACGATATGAGTAATTTTGTTTCATGATAATAATACATCACATTATTATGTGTTATTCTTGCATATGCTATTCTTGCAGGAAAAAAAAAAGTTTAAAGAAGTTCACTTCCAGAATAAAAATGTACAGATAATGTACTCACCGCCTTGCAATCAAAGATGTCGTAAAGAAATTGTTTTTTGAGGAAAACATTTCAGGAATTTTCTCCATAAAGTGGACTTCTATGGTGCCCCCGAGTTTGAACTTCCAAAATGCAGTTTAAATGCAGCTTCAAAGGGCTCTAAACAATCCCAGCTGAGGAAGAAGGGTCTTATCTAGCAAAATAATCAGTTTGTTTTTTTATTTTTTTTACAAATTACAATTGATATACTTTTTAACCTCAAATGCTTGTCTTGTCTAGCTCTGTGATGCGCATGCGTACTCTGTGCACTTCAAGACAGTTAGGGTATGCCATCTCATTTTCTCCAACTTCAAAATCGTCCTACATCGCTGCAGAAGTACTGACCCATTGTTTACAAAATGAACGTGCAAAGAAGGTCAAACGCCCTTTACAAAAAAAGGTAAACAGCGATGTAGGACGATTTTGAAGTTGGAGGAGAAAATGAGATGGGAGTTTTAACTGTCATGTATCGGATTACACAGAGTTTGCATGCGCATCGCAGAGCTAGACGAGATGAACGTTTGAGGTTAAAAAGTATATAAATTGTAATTGTAAATATTGTAATATTTGTTTTAGAAAATAACCGATCGTTTCACTAGATAAGACCCTTCTTCCTCGGCTGGGATCGTTTAGAGCTCTTTGAAACTTCATTTTGGAAGTTCAAACTTGCGGGCACCATAGAAGTCCATTATATGGAGAACATTCCTGAAATGTTTTCCTCAAAAAAACATAATTTCTTTAAGACTGAAGAAAGAAAGACATGAACATCTTGGATGACAATGGATTGAATACACCACATAGACAAAATATCTTCAAAATATCTTCCTTTGTGTTCAGCAGAACAAAGAAATTCATACAGGTTTGGAACTACTTGAGGGTGAGTAAATGATGACAGAATTTTCATTTTTGGGTGAACTATCCCTTTAAAACCAGCTTGTAAACAATTTCATGCATTTTATTCAACATTTGTTGATATTTCCAGTTAATCATTTTATTTTATTTTTTTAGCAAATTTCTGAAATATGGCTAACAATGAGTAAAGGAAACCACTTATGGAGGGTATTTTATATTAAATTATTGAAGAGTACTTTATGTATTTTTACAATAGATTCTGACTTTCGTGCAGCACTGATTCTGCTGCCCCACATCTTTAAAGAGAAAGTTGAGAGCTTAATCGCATTGAGAGAGGTATGGAACTATTTGTTAAACTCTCTCACTTTATAATACTCTGATACAGGTCTGGTTATGCAGTTCTGGTAGATGTTGCATTGTTTTACTGATAGATGTTTAACATTTTCTTTTCTTCTCACAGTGTGATGCTACAGTTGGTAGAAACTGACTGGAAAATGGCTTTCTCCAAGAGTATTCAAGTCCTTGTCAAAGTGGATGGTGTGGAGGTGTGCAGGGGAATAGGAGTTGAAGAAGGGATAACTGCAGCCTTCAATGCTTACTATGTTTTCAACTTGGCTTATCCACCCTACATGAAGAATACACTGACCTTCCTGTAGCATGCCATAGCAAAGATTACTGAGGGGGGTGGCAAGACCCTTCCAATAACGGTCACCCGAATAATGAATATTCTGTGCTAAAAATGCCACAACCATATCGATGCACAAGGTGTAGAAGAAAAACCTTCACCTTAATGAAACTAATTCAACATGTCGGTCTGGTTCACAACCATGAACCCAATTTCAACATCACTTGTGGACTGAATAACTGCAAGTCATCTTTTACAGTATATGAGTCTTTCAGGCGTCATGTCTATCGAAAACATAGGAAGCTTGTTCTACCTCATGATGATATGGATGCTACTGAATACATGGACAATGACAATGATTTTGAAAACATGGACTATCACAATGATCTGGAAAATACCAATGAGCTACAGCCTAGGACAGATGAAATGCATCCACCTAGAAGGAATGAGCTTTTGGCAAACTTTAAAGAAAATCTCTTCAGTTTCATTTTTAAATGTAGAGAAAAATCACATTCCACAGACTGCCTAGCAAGAAATAGTGAATGACACAATTTTTATTTTGTTATTTTAAAGAGAATTACGACTCGAATTACTTGCCATCTTCAAAAAAAAACATTCAACGTTTTAGAATGTCCTGAAATGAGAAATGGTACAGTCAAGGGATTTTTTTGAAGAAGCTTCCAAAATTGTTAGCTCTCCACACATATTCTTACAAATATACATGGAAATTAAGATTTTGACATTCAGCTTGTTTCAAATATGTTGACAGTGTGAAGTATGCTTTAAAAGATGTATTCATAGTTGACTATGTCCATGCAGAGGAAATTCCTCTATTTTTCCTAATTAAATACATTTAAAATGTCAATACTGTATGATTTCTGTGTGGCAAGTTTTTAATACCAGTGTCGTATGATTCACACTTCCATGCAGTAAAAGTTGGCTTTGAATAGAGTGTTATAAAACCAGGTCAAGAGATGGACTTTCAGGCCCTTGGCACATACTCTGTTGATGATAAATTGTTTGTGATCCTCAAGAATGTTTAAAGAGTTCAAATTAAATGTGTATTGCGGTGTTTGATGAAATGTGTGTTTTTGTGATAATGTTTTAAGGATATAAAGTTACAATTAATGAAATGTGTACTGTTGGAAAAAGATTGCTTGATATTCTTGATGTTAACTGTTTTTAGAAAATGTAGAATGTAGTAGGAAAAAGTACTTAAAATGAGATCTAGTGCTGTATTGAAAAAAGTGAAATTACTTGGTTACATGTTTTATTACTTGGTTAATGAAATGCGATTGTACTGATTTTGAAAAAAAAGTTAGAGTATAAGCAAGTTTTTGAAAAAAGTAAAATTGCTCAGTATATGCATCCTGTTGTGACACATTGTGATAGAGCTTAAAACGTTCATCCTGTGAAAAATGTGAGAAAGTAATAGTTTTGAATGTTTAAAAAATATGCGTTTGTGATAAAATGTTATTATGGGTATAAAGTTACAATTAATGAAATGTGTATTGTTGGAAAAATATTGCTTTTTGATTCTTGCCGTTTACAATTTTGAGTTTAAAAAGGTAACTTTTATTTATTTTTTTTAAATAAAATTGCATATATGTATTCTGTTATGACAATGTGATAGAGCTTAAAACATTCATCCTGTGAAAATGTAATGGTTTTGAATGTTTAATAAATGTGATAAACAAAATTCTGTCCTTTTTAATGTGCTGTATGGAGTACAAATTTGCCATCAAAAGGTACAAAAGGCTTGTCACTGGGGCAGTACCCTTAAAAGGACAAATTTGCACCTTTTTTAAAGGTACATTATGGTACCATAGCACTATAAGGTACAATTTAGTCAGCAGAGGTACATATTTGCCTTTGAAAGGTACATACTGCAAGGGTACAGATACGTACCCATGTGAAAGGGTACAACGGGTGTACCCTTGAGGGTACTGCCCCAGTGACAAGCCATTGTACCCCTGAAGGTACAAATTTTGCACATTTTTTCTGACAGTGTGGCTGCAAACCGGACACTGAAAAATACGACGATACTAATAAAAGTAAATTTGAACTCTGATTGGTAACCAGATTGCAGCAACAAACCCCAACCAAGAAATTTATTTTTATCAGTATTATTATAGCTATTAGTGTTTATTTTTTGCCTTTCTGCCACATTGATTAATAGGGATTGCAGTAATGGCAGGAATAGGGTGAGCATCCATCCCACATTTTGCGGGGCAGCCCTGAAACTGAGAGCTTTGTCCCGCATTTTAATTTTACCTATATTATTTTTTCCCCACAAATTACAATACCATATTAAAAAAAAAATAAAAAAAAAAAATACAATAAATAAATGTCGTAATTATAAAAAATGCGCTTGGCGTTTATAAATCAATTTCCGCAGCCATTATATTCTATTTAGAACAGGAAAATAACCAGCATTCATAAAGAGGGTATTTTGTTTGACAGTTATTTCCTTTTTGCTGTGAATATTTCATACTTATGAACATAATTATGTGCATCAGGATTTTGGACCAATGAGATTTCACTGTGGGCAGATCTACTGAGTACAATGTGAAATAAACAGAACTCAAAAATGCTACAAACTCAGAATCAAGTCAATCATATCATACAGCACCTGATTAAAACATTAATTAGGAAGCATTATTAAAAAAGTGACTATTTACTGTAATGAGAGTTTGTTGGTAAAGCTGCCTGTAGCTGTCAATAGTGC
Organism: Aspiorhynchus laticeps; assembly: GCA_023376895.1. Lineage (NCBI taxonomy): Eukaryota > Metazoa > Chordata > Actinopteri > Cypriniformes > Cyprinidae > Aspiorhynchus > Aspiorhynchus laticeps. The sequence continues at coordinate 9,059,742 of CM041816.1, forward strand.
AGTTCAGAGAACCAGAGCTGACAGACACTAGTTGAGGGGTATTAGTTTAGTGAAGTGCTCCGCGGCCTATGAAATGTTAATGAAATGTTCTGTTTGATCTTCAGTCTGACACATTACATGCGACTCATTGACATGCATGAAGAATATGGCTCACGTGGTTATCCTATAAAATAACTCCATCCCATGACCCACATCAAACCCACAAGGAGTAACAGAAAATACATAATTGAATACAATCAGCCTCTGAGCAGACAGTGTTCACACACACACACACAGCCTTGAGTCGCAGACCACTCTCAACCAATATGAAAATTGTACTGAAAACAATTTGGATTCCCAGCAGCAGACCGCATTAAAGAAGATAAACCAAACCTGCGAGTCCAGCCTGTGATCCCCACGGGTTCAAACACACACACATACGCAACACACACACACAACTAAACAATGTTATTGATTCTCAGGGCCTGTAGTCAGTTTCTTGAGATAATGCAGAGAGCGATTCATTGTGAAGGGCCGGTAAGGGCCTCTTCATGGTAAACAGCTCAAACAAAAGTGGAGTCAAAGGCCGCGGTGGAGTCACCGGTCGACAGCTGAAGTATAGCCGAGCCGTGGGGTGCATACGGGGAGGACTGTGTGTTTGTGGCCCTCTTCAGAATAGATAACCGCTGTGCCACTACAAAGACTCCAGGCATCTGGCAAGGCTGGCATGGGCGAACAAAAGGGCAAAAGGACTAAGACCGAGTGGCAAGAACCAGTCACAAAAGAGCCAAGCTGCCATCCATTCAACAAGTCCAGACTCCTGCCAAGACAGGTGCCAGTCGACCCAGAGCCATTCAGATCGCTTCAGTGCATTCTCTGTAAACACTGTTATATCACAAACACTGGCAAAAAGTTTCCAGGCACAACCAATGAAAATATATTTAGTATGACAATCTTTGAAGCATGCAAAATTGGTTTTACAATTTGTAGCAAGTTTAGAAATGTGAATTTAAATCAGAGAAAACACTGGTTTAAGTGTTCTGTCAAAACAAATGGAAACCCTGAATCTTCAAAGTATGTGACGAACTCATAAGTTTCAAAACCGTAGCAAACATTGGCAAAAACATTTTGGCACAACAAGCAGAAAATTAAATTTATATAAATCATTTTGTATGCTAATTGATAAAGCATGTGAAATTGGTCTTACAATTTGTGGCAAGTTTACAAATATGAAATCAAAACACAGCAAACCGAAAAAGTGTTTTGTCCTTATTTACAAAGCTATTTTTGCATGCTAATCGTCAAAATATGCAATATTTGTCTCACAAATTGTATAACGCTTAAGGATAAAAAAAAAATTATATATATATATATATATATATATATAAACATTGGGGGGGGGGGCAACAAATGGAAAATCTAATTTAGACAAATCTATTTTTTTTATTATTAATTTAGTCATATTGGTTTATCAGCTTTTAAAAAGTTTGGGGATTTAAATTATGACAGACAAAAAAAAACTGTTCATGAACAACAACAACAAAAAATCTGTATTGATTGGTAATCATGTTTAAATATGCTCTTACAGTCTGTAAAAGGTTTACAGAAATAAATCAAATGACCAAACACTGTGTTTTGTCAGAAAGAAACATTAATTAATAAAAGATTATTTTGCACAGTAATTGCACAAATGTGTGACATTAGTGTTAGTCTTAAAAATGTTCAGGGAAAACCTAAATTATAGCAAACAGTTCTGCAACAACAAACAATTATATATTGGTTATATATATATATATATATAAACATTATCATGCAATTTTAATGTCAAATTAAAACACAAATAAATAAATAAATAAATATTTAGAAAATAAATCACAAAAAAAAAAAAATGACCTGAGATTTTTGGAGGATTTAAAAAGTGTCAACGTTTGAGTAAACTCTCCCAGTAAAAAACAGTGACCAAAACAACTGCTGGAAGAGAAAAGATGTGTGAAGATGCCAATGGCATCATTCTTGCTAAGCTTTCTAATACATCCATCTCTCTAGAGCCGAATATGCTCTTGGATCCTCTCAAGACATTCACCGCTGAGAATTTGTGGACGTCAGCGATAAATCCCACGTACACGATAACTGTTTTAAAAAACAACGTCATCATGCGTTCAAAGCAGCTGATAGGTAGAAAACAACCGCACTCACAAACGCTGGTCGGGTGGTAGCCATTGGGCCGGAACGGGACGGCGGAGGGACGAATGCATAGACGTACGACTCACTCGTTTAACTCACTCGGGCTGACTGCATCTCCGCATCCAGACTAGACCTCCCCTTCCTAAACATGCTGGCCCATACAGAGAGCTTCCCACACTGTCTAATCCTGGGACGGCACAACCCCCTGCCACACATACCCTCATGCAAGTCAAAATCTCCTTTGTATGAAAAATTAGACTGTGTAAGATTGTGTGTGTGTGCGAAGAGGAACAACACACACACACACAGACAGAGGGAAAGTGATGGGTGTTGTGCGTTCCTGCACCCACATGCTGTCACTCAGGGCAGCGAAGTGTCCCGGACCAGCCAGCCGTGACCGCTGGGGGAGGAGAAAGAGAGAAACAGACAGAAAACAGACAAGAGAAATGATGACAGACTGCTGTTTGGACATTAGGGACTACAGGACTGACTGTCCAAACACAGAGACAACATATGGATAGAAATTCTGCTGCGACAGGCAGAAGACAGAGAAGACGCTGAAACATTTGCAATCATTTTACATCTGAGATTTGAAGTATTTCAGAGTGAAATAAGATACTGAATGACATTCTTAAAGTAGAGAGAGATTTTTTTAATTTATTTTTTTACCATCGGGAATTGTTTGGAGCATAAAAACTTAGTTTCTCCTAGAAAGTAAATCCTTTTGGATATAATGGGGGGGGGGGGTATTTAAAATTATATACTTTTGGTAGGTGGCTAAAAAGTCCTGTTTTATTTTTTCTTAAATTCCACCCCCCCCCCCATTTCATTTTTCAATTACAATTTAACGATTTAATTAAATGTTCATCATTTTTAGTAAAAAGCATGTCTAATTAATTGAAATCATGACACTTAAACTTTTAATAAGTAGTTTATAAATTGTGTATTTTAATTTCATTTTTTCTCAAATTCTGTGTCTTCCGTTTAATTTTTCTGAATTCTGTATTAATGGTTTAATTACAATGTAATAATCAAAAATCATGTCTAATTAATTGAATTCTATGAAATGTCTAATTGTTTCTGAAATTCTGCGTTGTCTGTTTTAATAATTTATTTATTTTTGGATTTATCATTGAATACAAATGTATTAAAAACAGCAGTAATGAAATGAACATTAGCAATTTAAGTAATCTTAAAATTAAAAGTTCCTCTTAATTTTGAGCAAACACAAGTACATGTGATGCACAACAGGTTTACTGTTAATATTAACACATGGAAGAAACAATTTGCGATTTTCCTTTAAAAAAAGAACATTTCATCTCAATTCATATGCATATGATAATGTTACACAGCAAAGTTTAAAAGTAACTTTGAATCCAAGATTTTCAATGTGGACTTTGGATCCCCAATGTACCAAGAAAGTGAATTTGATTTCATGATGACTCCATCAGTTGATTCCATCATTTGCTATAAATCAAGCAATAGCTGAGGCTCATCAATAAAAGCGTGTTCATTAAGAGCACAAATCCAATGGGAGCAAAGTGAATTAAGCTTCGTGATTCACTCTGGGTGCTTAGATTGCTGCTGCAACTCACTGAAGCGGCAAACAAACAGCTCTGCACATGAACCGCTGCGGCTCTCTCACGTACACACCAGACTCAAGCTGCAGGACCTTCAATCACAACTGCTACAAGAAAACAATCAATTACTGTCATCACAAACACTACTTCTGTTCCTTTACAAGCTCCCGTTTCTTAATAATATGTGGAAATGATATGTTAATCATGCAGACAGACAGACAGATAGACCGACAGACAGATAGACAGATAGATTCCAGCAGAGGGCAGGAGAGAGTAACAAACATGGACACAGAGTATGAAAGAACAGAGACAATGTGTGTTTTATAATGACTCTTAACACTGGAAAAATTCCACACAAATCTCAAATGTTTGGCTCACAAGCAACAGAAACATGCTGAACAACGTGAGAGACAGAAAGGGAGCAGAAGACAAGAGAAAGAGAAAGAAAAGATAAGAAAATGGAAAAACAGACACAGAACAGCTCGACAAGAAGAAAACAAAACTGTTATCAGCAGGTGAGTTTTCTCTGCTCCCTGACCTCTCGTCATTTCACATCCAATGTCTCCGAACAGAAAGCAGAAACACCACAGGTGTTGCTACATCATACTATTTCCAGAATAAATTGTTATTGTTATAGGACATGTCTCCTGACCCACTGAGTAAGGTTATCCACATGGTGATAAGGTCATGAAAAAGAGAAACTTGGACACAGCATTGACTTTTAGGAAAGCGAAAAAAAAAGAGTTTAAAAGTATAACACAATTTCACTTTTTAACTTTGTTACAAAAAAAGATGCATAACAAAAGACACTTTCTACAAAAAGGCTAAAACAGGGCTTAAAGACTTTTCTTTCCTTTTCAACAAATGGTTAGTGACGGGAGGTAAATTCATGTCATAGACCATGAATCAATAATTAAAACAGTTCTTACTAATATCAACTGAATATCAATGGAATTGAATCATTTCAACAGATTACGCCAAATACAGACATTTGATGGGTTTCAACCAGCTACTTTTCATGTTAGGTCATTTTTGTGTGTTAGATAAGAGTCAAACATAAATTGAATCTCACAATTCTGAATTTCTCGCAATTCTGACTTTTTTCTTGCAATTCTGACTTTTTCTGACAAACTCGCAATTATGGGAAACAAAGTCGGAATTACAAAAAAAAAAATCTGAATTGTGAGAAAAAATGGCAATTAACTTGTTTTATTGATTTATTGGCGGAAACAGGCTTTCATACAAACATGTCTAATAAGCATCAAGACTAAAACAAAAATGGCATTTTAGCCTCCGATACTTCTCAGCAATTCATCTGCGCACTTGAGTGTGTTGGGCAACAGTCTTTTATTACCTGCGACCGTCTCGCCTGTAAGAGTGTAAGCCCGAGTGTGATGGAAACTGTGCCCTCTGTCCCTCTGTGTTTGTATCAAATGTCTAGATCTTCAGATTGAAGCCAAAGCAATGGTTATACAGGACGCTTAACTCTGATTGGATTACAGACATTTCTTTTGACATTTTTCTCAAAGAAATGGACATATGTAATCTTTAAAGGAACGTTCCATGCCGAGTTAAGCTTAATCAACAGCATAAACTGCATTTAGGGTTAAAAACTTACAATGGAAGTGTCCAGAAGGTTATGTAGCCAGAAATGTGAAGCTCATAATTTATTAAAACACTTATATTAATTCTTCTGTTAAAAAAATGTGTTATTAATCAAACTATCACTTTTGTGGTGAGACTACTGTTCTAAGCATATGAGGCTTGTCATGCACCTAAACGTAGCAGATGGCTTTTGTTTAGACTGTTTCTGGCCATGTTTCATCATCTGATATCATGAACAGGAAAGAAGACAAGTTTATGTTCTTTCCATGCTTGGACACTGGGTGAAATTTACCTGGTTTACAGGCATTAATAACAATGTTGTCACGACAATGTTGAAAAACTGGAAATAACGTAAATACCAAAGACAAGGTGTATTGAAGCCAAAGCATTCCTTTAACACCCCAGAAATGTGCAGCTGTGTGGTCTATGGAAAGAATTCCTGTTTCAAATTCCAGAAAAACTATCAGACAACATCAGATCTTAAACTAGAAAAGAGGATGCTTGTATGAACCTGCTTTTGCATGCACATTTCCAATTAAGTCACTACGCAATGAGAAATAACAGACTGAAAGGTCACCATTTACCATTCATTTCCTGCATCTCATAAATTCCCAACGGACTCAGCTACTAACAATGATCTGTGCCATTACTAACAGATTCTGTAAATTGCATCAGGTTTGATCACTTGCAATTAAAGATTTACTTTCAGCGATGCACCCAAATTAAAAATGATATATGATTATATGGTATTTTTAAATGAGATGTAAAAATGAAACAACTTCTAGAACATTGTATAATATTTTATAATGTAGGTTGAAACATTTTTTTAAGTACTGCATATTATTTTAATAACAGCTTATTAAACCTTAGTAAACCTAAAAGTTCCTCAAATGCAACCAACCTATTTTCCAAAACAAATGTTCCTAAACTATGATCTTTACGAATAATGAATTATTATAGAATAATAATCTTTCAATAAACCTCAAACTGACTTTAGTCTACTGTAAACTCTCCAGTACGCTACAACAACAAAGTGCTAAAGAATACACAACAAAAGACAAATTTGTTTAGTATTTTCTAATCTTTCAGCCAATGGTATTTAAAAAATTTTGGTGTTCGAGATTCCGATTTATTCTTATTCATTTGTGTTTGTGTACAATGTAAGAAGAACAGTACATCCAGGCCACAAGAGGGCGCTCTTACCTCGTCCCACTCTGAAGTGAACGAAGGTGATTTTTCCAGTCTTCTCTTGGTGGTGCTACAGTTGGACACTGACTCACTTCGGCCGCCCAACCCCGTCTCTTCCTCACCGGGTGGAGAAACCAGCAGGTCAGAGTCGGACTTCGAAAGGCTACGCGCCAGCTTGAGATCGCCCGGCGGAGGCATCCTTCTCGTCAGCAGAGGATCGCGGGCCGGTGAGTTGTGTTTCGACGAATCCCGTGGCTCTTTGTGGACCGTGGCGTAGATAGCTTTGGGGTCAGTGTCCTGGAGAATGGTTTCCATGGTGACCGCTGATTTGGGATGGGGAAGGGGGGCGGAGCTGGCAGATGTTGAAGTGTTGGAAGCCTCGCCGGACTTCACTCCAGAGGACGGCAGTCTGAACGCTTCTTCCTGACAGTCGACCACCGGCGAGGAACCGTGAAGCAGACCAGTGAACTGCTCAGGAACGGCAGCGCTTTTATCCTGACCGTGCGATGAGCTCTCTGTGAAGAGAACAGAGGAGAGAGTGAGTTACAGATGGACTGTGGAGCCGTATCTAGTCCAGATAACATGAAACCGCCCACTCCACTACTGTCCAGTGCCTGAAACAGATCTGTTTTTGTTTTCTGACTGGAAAAGGGAGGGAGAAAAAAATGCAGAGAGAAAGAAAGAAAGTTGGGCTCACCAATTCCAAAGTGCATGTGTTAAAAAATTCCAAGCGCTGGCTATGAGCAGCTGACTTTTCTCCATAGAGATCTGTTTGTGACTCGTTGTTCTATTCCCTGTTTCTCTCTCTCTCGCTGTCGCACTGCTAACAAGCAGACAGCTTTATAAGGCTTGTTTCCAGAGAAGTTATGCCTCACTAAGGATTCCCTTCATTATGAGTGGCAAGCTTGAAACAGGATACCACAGAGATGACTGTGAAAGAAACACACTCGCTCTCTCTTTCTCAAACACCACTTTGCCACACCGTTATGCGTTGGGTTCTTAAAAATTAAATCCCTGCTTTATGATTATGAAAAACCCTTCTCCCAGAACAGCACACTTACAGATCTCTTCTTACACTCTCTCTCTGGGCTAAAACATACTATAGGCAAGTACATTAATACTTCTATGCAAGCTGGATTTCAAAGGGAGTTGCATTCTCAGCGTTGCCACAGGGGGCGCTACAGTGTACATTAGCAAAAATTGTCTTCTATGCTCACTTTTCTCTTTTAGGACAACTACTGTCATGCCGGAAGAAAAGTTTATACAGAATCTTGCTGAACAAAGTTATTGTTATATATACATTTTATAGAAAAATAACATCAAAATTCAACGTGAATATTCCTACTTCCCTAATATATAGCAGGTGAAAAACGTATGAATTCATAGTATATAAACACTGTCAGAAAAAAAAGTGCAGTTATTGTACCTTTAGGGGTACAACAGCTTGTCACTGGGGCAATACCCTCAAAGTGACACCTTTGTACCATTTTTACCCCTAAAGTGTGCATACTAGCACCTTAGAGTAGTAATATGTACCATTAGTACGCACTCTTATGGTACTATAATTAACTTTTCAAGGATAAATAAGTTACAAAGGTGTCACTTTGAGGGTACTACCCCAGTGACAAGTTGTTGCACCCCTAAAAGTACAATTTGTTGCACATTTTTTTCTGAAAGTGAACAGTAGGCGATGAAAGTGAAAGTGACCATGTACTGAAAGTGGCATGAAGTGTTTCTTGGAGGTTATAGTAAATAAAAAAATGATCATGTGATTTTTACGTACGCCAGGTGACCTGTAAATGCGAATGGTAAATATATTGCAGTTTTACAAAATATTCCTTTTTTCGAATTGCTGGAAAAACCACTTCATGCGACCGTAAAATCTTTCTTGCGAAGTTTTTGCTAAATTGACGCGTTTCCATTGGCCATATTTTCAATTCGCAACTTCAATTTGCACAATTTGAAGGGTAATGGAATCACAGTTAATGACAACATGGCGGATGTAGTATGTCCAAATTTCATTCATACTAGTCATATTCATACTATTTAGAGCATGCTTTTTTTTAAAGCACAAAGTTCTTCATTAAATGTAGGAGCTACTCAGACCATATGTGATTTTGCAGCTAGACAGACATTTAGGAAACTCTATCGCCCCCTTTAGGACTGGGGTTTACTATCGCTACAGAAACGTAAGCATGTACAGTGGGCAATTGTAATTTGTTGGCCCACATTCCCGTCTGTTTCACGTGTGCTCTTGCAAGGATGGCTTCTGGCGAGAATGTTGAATGAACTACAAGGACAAACACTCCAAGTGTATATTTGCAAATGCGACAAGTGAAAAACACTCGTCTGGTTCGGTTCTCTTCTGTATATGCACTGCACTTGCCTGAAACATCTCCTCTGGCAAACACACACATACAGACCAAGAGATAAATCCAACCCCAGGTCCGTGATACGAGCCAGGCGGCTGGGCAAACGGCCACCATACCAGAGATATCCTAGTGTCACGTGCGGTGTTTGGTGACAAGAAAACCAAGTCAGCCATGTCAGAGCCTAAGGCCAGAAACATTGTGTACACAAGTACACAAACACATTGCAAGCACCTGTAACATTGTACATAGTTGTACATAGTACAATCTTGCATTACTGAGGTGGTAACAAACCACCAAACCAAACAAACCAAACTGTCTCCTAGACGGCCATCGGGACAAGACCACAGGATCCAGATGAGTCCTTTGCACAATCTGACTCTGCTTTAGCCTAAATTTAAACTGCTAATTTTGTCTGGCCAGAGGAGAATGACACTATTTCGACACACTATTTCCCCGTCTAAATACTGTAAAGCTGATGTAAAGCCACCCAGCTTTATATCAAGCTGATGTAAAGCTGCTTTGACACAATTTGCATTGTTAAAAGCGCTATACAAATAATAGTGACTTGACTTAAGGAGGCGACACTGTTACTTTCAGATGTCGGTGTCAATAAAAATGGATTTATTTTTATTTAGATATTTAGCTATAAGCATGTCAACAGTTAAAGAAAGTCCAGCTTCTGTCAAAATGAATGGAGAAATAGCGAAAATGTTGCCCCACTTTCACAGTAATTACCTGAAAGAGCTCCCCTCCTTGAAAAGAGTGCACAAAACTACATAAGGAGAAAAAAATATATGACCAAGACTAACCTTTGGGTCGCACTTTTAAGTCCAAAGCAAAATTTGGATCTTGAAGCAAAATCAGAGCATTGGGACCTTTGTGGCAATGTAAGTTTTTGTTCAAGTGAACTCAACTCGGCTCTAATATTTGGTTTACGATAAACTACAATGCAGCAACTCTCTCCTGAGAACTTCATCTCTCAAATTTTCCGAGGCATTGGGACTGAATAAACCGCCCACTCCGTGAGGCACTGACGTATGCGCTGGAGGAACATACAGAACCATGAGTCCAATCACTTTCCTCATGTAAGTGACACACCTAAAAACATACACACACAGGCAGCTCAGGACTCGGGTCTGTGTTTGCGTTTGTGACCCGAAGCCTAACCTGTGACGTCAATTTAAATCAACAAGGCCCTTTGGAGAAGATGAAGTCAGTGCTGTTCTCCATCCAAACCCAAGGCTTTAGCCAGCATTTCTCCAAGAGAAAATCAGGTGTTTACTTACACAACATGTCCATTTCCAGTAACTACAAGCATGCACTGGTTAAATCATTCAATGTTCAATGAAATAAAAGCAGTGTGAGCATGTTCCAAGCCAAAAAACACCAAAGCTCTGTTTCTAAACCTAGTACCTTGAAGTCTTCTGTCTAAGCAATGTCTTAATGTGTGGTCACATTCGTGAAATTTCAGAAAAATTGTATACAAAAATTGTACACTGTCAATATTGTAGTGATGTATGAAGCACTGCTCACACAGAAGTCACTTTCAAAGAAGTTCACAGAGGTTCACTTTTATCGTGGTGAATTTTTATGACCCAATTTTAACATGAGCGAAATCTGCATTGGGAACATTTTTGCCCTCATGTGAAACTCCCGAATATACAGATTTCTATTGAATCAACTGAAAAAAAATGCACAATTTTGCCAAACACTGGAAAATGTGACCACACACTAAAATTAAACTGATTTAAAACCCTTTAAACAGGAGAAAAGACTCTCTAAATGGTTACTTGTACATGCCACACAAATAGCGCACAAGGCTACAACACTTAGTGAATTCCAATAGAATTTTAATTTAGCATGTTACAAAGTCAACAATGCAATACTGTAACATTCTTACAAATTCAAAGCACAATGTGTAAAATAGATGGTCTTAAAGGGTTGATTAAAAAATAATAATAAAGTCATTATTTTTGTTTTCTTTGTGCACAAAAATTATTCTCGTAGCTTCATAAAATTACGGTTGAACCACTGAATTCACATGGACTATTTTAACGATGTCCTTACTACCTTTCTGGGCCTTAAAGTGATAGTTTCCTTGTTGTCTATGGAGGGTCAAAAAGCTCTCGGATTTCATCAAAAATATCTTAATTTGTGTTCTGAAGATGAACGAAGGTCCTACGGATTTGGAATGACATGAGGAATTAATGACAGAATTTTCATTTTTGGGTGAACTAAACTTTTAATTGGTCTCCTATCTTGGTCAGACTGGTCTGCCTTAATTTTTTCATTTTTCAACTTTCTTCATTTTAAGCAGCTTATGTTATGAAAATATTCGCAAGATCACGTAACATTAAAACAGCCCTCTGTCTGTGCCACCTTCATTTACTTGCCCGTTTTCATCACTTTCGCTTTAATTCTCCTGCATGTTCTCACTCGCACCGACATCCCCGATGCCGATTCAACATGCTTGAATCGGTTAAACTACCGCCGATGTGAGCCCGACGAGAGTCGACGTGTGGAACACACCAAAAACACTAGCCCAACAGGGTCTTGAACAAGCCTGAGCTCATTTTCCAGTCCGGTCAGTTGTTCTGTAGGCTGGTTTTAGAGGGGCAGCCAAAACAAGCCTGGCCAGCCTGTGTCCACAGCTAAGCCAGTCTAAACCAGCTAAGAACAGTAAACCAATTGTTTTTTGTTCTCAGCGGGCTCTTGACTGTGTATGCCATTTTGGCAATCTGTCTTAAAAAATCTAGATGAGCCTTTGCGTTGGAATTGCACCTATAATACCTTGAAGTCGCGTGACATCAATAGCTACTATTACTAGAAATGTCTACTATTTCACTTCCTATTTTTTAAATAGTAGGCAGAATACAGTGTTGTACTGATTAAGTTGCATGCTAGTTTTTTCCATTTCAAACACAGCCAAACACACTTGAGCAGTGCTGACATCTGATGAACTGAAGTAATGTCCCTCCTCAGAATGTTCTAGAGTAACAGGGCTGACTTCATCGTACAGCTGTTGTGATCTCCTCGGCTAAGTGCTAAGAGCTTTCTAAGCGCGTGCCAACAGTGAGCAGCGTTTATTAAAAGAGGGAAGGGACGTCTAAAACACACAACATGATTTTGCACTTAGGGTGAAGCTTTCATCTCCAAAGCACTAAACTGACCCTCCTTCACGTTTTCAATACATCAACGCATGGCGCCGGCTGTGAGACCCTGACATGAGAAATATGACGAGCTCATGCTCTGTTATTTGGGGGTGTGCTAGTGTGTGTCTGCAGGCTGATTTCCTGCAGCGTAATTGACAGGTGCTGAGCGCAGCACGACTGTGGAGGTGGCAGCTGAGGTCTATGAAGCTTGACGAGGAGACGAGGAGAGACGTTTCTGATGTTTGTTTTGAAACACGAGGAGAGTGTGGGGCATTAATATAAATTACACTGACGATTATCACACTCAACAATATTAGGAAAATGCAACCATATTAAAACATTTTGTACATTTTGTAATGGCTTTATGTGTCTGTTCTTATCGTTTCTTCATAAGACTCACCTTTAGAGTAGCAAGCAACCGAGTCGGTATGGTAATGCTAACTAGAGTCGTGTTACACTGAGTAAACATTGTTCTAAGTTAAGCAAGGATTTCTGAGCGATGACTTTAGGAAGATCAGGGAGGGACACAGAGACAAATCGGGACAAATGCACAGAGACATAACAAATGTGTCCACTTTTGCATTATCATTATACCAATATTCTTGCTAAAAAACTGTTGACAAATGCAGATATTTTGAAATAGTTCACCCAAAAATGAACATTTGGACAACTTTTGTGGTACTTGAGTTTTTTTATTGTTGTTGTTTTTTTTTAGCTTAATCTTTGGAACTTGCATGGAAAGGAACAGCGCAAACATTTGTTACAATTTAAAAAAGGCATATAGCAATGAAAAAATTATGACATAGTAGGAAAAGGTTAAAAGCAATATATATATATATTTCTCTTATGATGTTCATCACAAACGAGGAACACAAAGTTTTGCAAGAGAACGCAAAAATTTAGCGAGCAAACAAAAGTTTAACGAGCAAAAATAAAACTTTAGCGAACAAAAATGTAAGTTTAGTAAACAAAACCAAAAGTTTAGTGAGCAAAGACAAAGGTTTAATAATCAAAGGCAAACGTTTAGAGAGCAAATGCAAATGTTTATTGGAGGAATACAAAAGTTTAACAAGCAAACTTTAGTTTAGCAAACTTTAGTTTAATGAACAAACAAAAGTTTAATGAAAAAAAAAACTATTTTAACGAATAAAACAAAAGTTTAGCGAACAAACAAAAGTTTAGTAAGCGCAGTTAAATTTTATTGGAGGACTTTAAAGTTTAACAAGCGAATTCAACAGTTTAACAATTAAACAACTTTAATGAGCAAACAAAGTTTAGTTGCAAATGCAAAAGTTTAACGAGCAAATGCTAGTTTCTCAGTGAAATGCAAATGTTTTTGAGAGAACGTAACGTAACATTTTGCAAAGGATTGCAAAAGTTTTGCTGACATGCACAAAAGTTTTTCAAGTGAATGCAGAAGTTTTGTGAGCAATCACAAAAGTTTTAGGAGCGAACACAAAAGTTTCTTAGGGGAATGCAAAAGTTTAACGAGTGAAAACGAGGTTAACAGGTAAATGCTAAGTTTCTCGCCTACATGCTAAGGGAACTCAAAAGGTTTTGCTAGACGATGCAAAAGCATTGAAATATAAATTTTCCTCTCATCTCATTTTTTCCCCATGTCCCTTTAGGGGCTCCGTATGAATGTTATGAGGGTGAGTAAATAATATTTAAAGAGCTATTCCTTTAAAGACAGCCCAAAAGTCTTAAACAGATGGCAAGCAAGAGTAGAGAACATGTTGTCTTCATTTGCTTGATAGATTTTTGACTGCTAAATAGTATTTGTCATTGGTTTTGAGTGTTATTGTTATTCAACCATGGCAATAACACCGTAAAGAATAATTCAGAGTTTTTACAGCGTCATTAGCAAGTAAGCTCCTTAAGCATTCACACATGCACACACTCACCTCCAGACGTCTGTCCTGTGCTAAAATGAGGTGCAGGCAGCTGCAGAGTGTTTGTGTCGGACCCTGAAGGTCGTAGGTCAATGTGTGCAGTAGTCTTTCGCTGCAAAAAATAACACCAATATCTGCATATTAAGGAATGTCTAGCTTATGTCAGATGCACACACACATAACAGAGTCTGTATCACACACACAAAACAGATGCTGCATACAGAGATAATTAACTGTCTACTGCACACTAGACAGTGTTCGGACAGCGTGACAGATGTGAGACTGCAAAAAAAGAAAAGAAAAAGTAATGAACAACAAAGCTCTGTTCCAAAACCTTAGAGCTTCCTATGCAGGCAGCATTTTAAAGCATCATGGGATCCAAAAGGAAACTCAATTATGCTGCCTCCTAACATACTTCTTTTTAGCCAAATTCTAAAGCAGCATAACATGTATCTTTTGCAAAGGTGGCAATCCAAAATCGCCATGCCAAGCTAACCAAAAAAAAGAAATACAAGATGGCAAACAAGAGAAATGTTGATTATAAATAAGCATATTTCTTTCAATACTGAACATTTTCACCAAATACGTGTGTGTGCTGTGTACTTTAGTTTTTTTCCAGAGTAAAAAGCTATTAGCTTAGCAACATGCTTTAGCAACATGCTAATATCAAACTCTACTGGTATGTAGTGTGAATCTTGAGTCTTGTGTGAAGCAATATGTGCTGCTGCCTAAAATGCTATAAATCACTCACTTGTGAGGCGTCATAGCAGTCAGCATGCTGCCTTATAAGGCAGCTGCCTATGTAGGTACAGTAGTAAGCAGTGAGGTTTTGGAACACAGCTCAAGCCGAAGGAGCAATATTCTCACCTGAGGTAGGACACTGTTGGAACACTTGGCTGAGACGTCCACATCTGGAGACATCAATAACAAACAAAATGTAAAATACAGCAAATAAAGGGCTAATTTATGACAATTGGTAACACTTTAGTACAGGGAACAATTCTCACTATTAACCAGTTGCTTATTAGCATGCTTATTATTAACATATTGGCTGTTTATTAGTACTTATAAAACACATTCTGCATGACCATATTCTATATCTCTAATCCTACCCAATACCTAAACTAAACAAGCACCTTACTAACTATTGATAAGCAGCAAATTAGTAGGTTTAAAGGCAAAAGATGGTTTGTTAATAGTGAGAATTGGATATTAAAATAAAGTGTGACCTGACAATTTATGACATACTGATTTCCTTCACTTTTAAGATGTGAACTAATGATATATCAGTTTATTTATGTACTACTACTGCAGATATGCATATATATGTACATATGCATATAGATGTACACACATACATAAAGTCACATTGTGTGTGTGTGTGTGTGCGCACGTGTACATTTATGTATCATTTAATGAGTATCATTTATACACTATATTTAACCACTTTTATGTGCTTTTGCCATTTTTATTTTTACCATTTTAATTATTTCTTTACTTTTACTCATTTTAGTACTTCAACTTAAAACATTTATTTCAGTTAGTTGCCGAGACAGCATTTCTAGTTTTTAATTATAATGAATTTTAATTGACAAAAAAGTAAACTAGTTTTATTTTACAATAAAAATACTGTTTTGTCATCACTGTTTGATTATCTCAAAGAAAGACTAGAAATCTAAAACATCTGTTGTAACAATATAATGTGGTAGTTGTTATTTTCCTTGATGACACTGCCATATATGAGAAAGGCATATGTGAATTAGCTCATGTTTAACAAACAAAGAAGTGAGGCAACTCTATGAGGTTTATGTGAGGTCTCAGAACAAGAGGACAACAATGGAAAATGAGCGTGTACCTGTTTTGCTTTGTGTGTTGTTGGGTATTTTGGTCTGTGCGGTGACTAAGAGTTCATATGTGTGGTCTTCCTCTTCCAGAGGCTCGGCGCGTTCATCCACACTGCTGTTGGTGTAAACCGCCTACAGAGAGAGAGAGAGAGACTCAGTGATGTAGAAAACGCTGATATAAAAGCCAGTCGCTTATTTCACAGTCCCTACCCCTTTACGAGCAGCAGTACAATGAAACTGATGACCGTTTTAATACCAGTGGATAACAGTATTAAGTTTGAATGGCTGACATTTATATGACGCAGTCCAATGAGTGATGTTTTGCTGACACTGCATGAATGCATAAAAAAAAAGCTTTGTAAGAAAAGTCTGGCCAGAGTGAGTCCTTCAGTTCAGAGTGACTCATAAACTAATGTTCAGAAGTTGTGAATCTCTGCATCCAGCCGCAGAGACAGAGTATTGGTCATGGGCTCCTGAGTCTTTCAGACAGAAGGTTTGCTGTGTGTTGCAGAGATCCACAGCATTAATATTCATGAGGATGCTGTTTGATTTGGGTAGACGTGCGGAAACAGCAGTCAGCGAGCGGAAAGACAGATTCAACAGCCTCTCGCCGCAATATTCATTGTTCTGCTCTCTAGCATGTGTGCTGCTGCAGATCAGTGTCTATTCATTACAGTCACAACACTTGTGTCATATAGAAATAGAGATAAGAAACACTAACAAAAAAGGTTGAGGTACATTGAGATACCATGTACTGTAAATATCATGATAATCCTTCACTATATGTGACCCTGGAGCACAAAACCAGTCTTAAGTCGCTGGGGTATATTTGTAGCAATAGCCAAAAATATATTGTATAGCTCAAAATTATTGATTTTTCTTTTATGTCAAAAATCATTAGGATATTACATAAAGATCATGTTCCATGAAGATAATTGTAAATTTCTTACTGTTAATATATCAAAACTTAATTTTTGATTAGTAATATGCATTGCTAAGAACTTCATTTGGACAGCTTTAAAGGCGATTTTCTCAATATTTAGATTTTTTGCACCCTCAGATTCCATATTTTCAAATAGTTGTATCTCGGCCAGATATTGTCCTGTCATAACAAACCATACATCAATTGAAATCTTATTTATTCAGCTTTCATATGATGTATAAATCTCAATTTTAAAAAATGGACCCATATGACTGGTTTTGTGCTCCAGGGTCACATATAGCAAAATACCATGGTATTACCACCATGATACCTCCACAGAACATAAAACAGAAGGGAAAAAATAAAACAAATAAGAGATTCTGAAGTTAAACTGAAAGATGAACATTCCTTGTTCGTATCTGAAGAGATGACTGAAAATTTGTAAAGAAACATTATATATATATTGTTTAATAAATTGAAAAAGGAGACAGATGTTGGGGTAAATCACATCTGCCTCATGGAAACACTGGGCCGTTCTTCCAGAGGTGTTTATTAAGGATTCCAGACTTAATTTGATTTTAGTAAAATGCGAATAAACAATGGATTTTACCTCAGAGCTGAGATCCTCGTCCTGATTCTGTGGAGGATGTCGCTCTTTCTGTAAGAAAAATTAAACTAATTCACTATCAAACATGTAGAAAATGTCTTTTTTGAAAGAAACGCTCAAAGAAATCACTATGCAAAGTCTCCATCTAGTGGAGGAAACTGTACTACACCAAATCTTCAGATTTCAGAGAAAGCTTTATCAAAGAACTGCTTTATTGCATTTATTAAAAAAAGGGGGAAAGGTTTAAGTACAGCAAAGTTCAATAAATAGTTTAAATGCATTATTAATAATAACTTTATAATTTCTGCCAAGCAATTTAATTCATTAACTGGATGTTTACTGTTGCCAAGAAATACATTAGCTTTTCATTAATATAGAATGTGTGTTTATTAATATTTTATGAAGGCTTTGGGAAGAGGCTTATCCAGACAAAACTATGATTTTACAAATAGATAAATAGATTTAATAAATGACATTTACGAATCAGAACTACACCATTTGCAAGATAATAACAACATATTTCTTAAACAAAATTGAAAGAATAATGTCAAAGAGCTAAAAAAAAAAAGAAATACTGGTCCCCTGTAATTGGTTGTTTTCAGCCAACAAATGTTTTACGACTGAAATATATCACACACACACACACACACACACACACACACACCTTCCCGGCTTCGCTGTCCGGTCGTCCGGAGTCTCTGTCTGATGACTTTCCGCTGGCCAGGCTGTCCAGAGAGACACACGAGGACGCCTCAAACAGAGCTTCATACGGACTCTCTTCCACAGGGGTCGGAGCCAAACCGGATATGAGCTCACTGACCTGCTGCTCCATTTCTCCTGTCAAAACACAAGCGTACGCATTACAACATCTGCAGAACATCTGGCATACCGATACCACGAGCAGCAGCCGTTTGATTACATTTCCTCTCACATCTGGCCTGCTAGACATAAAAAGAAAAGCTATTTACATTTTTTATATATACATAATTTGGAGGGTGACAAGAAAGTATAGTTGAGAAAGAAGCAGAATGGAATCAGAACACGTCACTAGCTGGACTGAAATCTCACAAATAAATACAGCTATTTTTTAATTTTCTATGCAATATTGTGTAAAACCAACTTAATTCATAACAGTCCAATCAAATAATGAGAAAAAGATTTAAATCTTCTAAATATTTAATATTACTTCAGTTTTATTCATCACATTTTATATGCATCGAGAAAGTCTATGCACTGTACAGAGTATGCATACTACATATTGCAGCAACAGTAAAAGTATAGAATGCTTTTGCAAAAATATACAAATTTTCAAACAAATCGGACTTCTTCATTCAGAGGCTTTGTAAATATCACAATAATAAAAAACTATACTCAACTATGCAAAATATCTCAAGTGACTGTTTGAGTTGGCCATACCAAAATAAATGCTTAAAAATCCAATCATTATTTGTGTCTTCTATTATTTAAGTTTAGTTTATTTCAAGAAAAGCAATTAGTATTTGACTAACAAATTATATTTTTAACATGTTTATTTATAAAAAAATCTTTTTTTTGGGGGGTAAATTTCAATCGGGATATTTTATAATGGAGAAACTATACTTCTAAAATTAAAGAACTACAATTATTACTCATTTTATATCCATATTCCTCATCTTTAACAACTTAAGAAGTCTGTGGTTACATTAAGAATGGGCCAAGAGACATTAAGACTATAAAGCATCACGCTGCTTTATTGTAAAATCAATAACTGTGCGCATGCAACTGCAGCAATAGTCTGCATGTATGTGCACTATTGCTAGCTAATAGTTAACGGTGTTCTTGTTTTAGTGGATTCAAATAAGTTCATATTTCTCATAAATAATGGTTGTTGTTGTTTTTTTTAATCTGATACTGTACCTCAGATTTGAGTTCCCCTAACGCATTGGGTTTTGTTTGTACTAAATGTTATTATTCACATTTACTTGAATTTTGTACTTACATTTACCCAATTCTTAAGGTGCATTTCAATGCTTTCGCAGCTTTAAAATGCACCTAATATTTTAAGTTTCATGGAGTAGAGTTTTGAGTGCTTCTGACCTTTTCTCTTGGGGCTCATGCTCTCTTGAGGTGGAGGCACTGGTGGAGGAGGGAGGCTCGTGTCTGACGGACGGCCGCACATATGAGCTTTAGAGAGAGAGAGAAGACGAGCGTGAAAACGATGACCTGAGGAGATTCAGTGATGTGTGTGATATCAGGTCCAGACGTACCTTGTATGAGTGAGGCGATCTGTCGGCTCTTTTGAGAGGGCATGTCTCTAACAGTGTCCAGCGCCGTTAGATTCTTACTGTCCACGATATTCACATTGATACCTGAAAAACATTCACACAGAGCGTCCTGGGTACAATTTCAGTAGTCAAACCATTTGTAATTTCTGGATTTGAGTTTATTTTTTACCTGCGTTGAGTAGTTTTTGTACTACTTCTGTCTTTCCAAATAGAGCTGCTTCATGAAGGGCACTGCCTTTCTCTGTCTGTTAACAAATAAAACTTATCATAAGATACACAGGTGCATACAGCGACCCCAAAACATTTTAGACACTTAGATAAAAGTTGTGAAGGTTGGAATATCTTGTACGTTGTGTTTTAGGTCAGTTGACGGCAATAACGGAGTCCGATGTGGCGTATCAGAACCCAACGGAGATGAGACACAGACCAGACAAACTCATTTTCACACTGCACTGGCTTTCTCAGCATGTTAGCAGACAAACCAGACTATGTCAATGTGGGTGGCTGCTCTGAGGACGTACTGAGTGAGAGACAGATGGCAGGTTGTTACTGTTAAGCGTGTGAGCAGGTTTCTCAGGTAGAGACGGAGGTGATCTGGCAGTGTGCTAAAGAGCAGTTACTTTAAATCACAGCGAGAAACTGAGTGAGAACGGTGAGATCAAACCACCAGCTGAAAGCCCTTTTCAAGTCTTTCAATTCGAAATTAAACAGTATTTAAACCCATTTTGATTGTATAATTTGATAGCCATGGCTTTTAAACAGTTTTTTTTTTTTAAGAAATTAATATTTTTATTGAGCAGGGATGCATTACGTTGATCAAAAGTGACAGTAAAGACTTTTATAATGTTACAAAAGATTTCTATTTCAAATAAATGCTGTGCTTTTCAATTTTCTATTCATCATCCTGAAAAAATTGTATCAGTTTCCACAAAATTATGAAGCAGCACAATTGTTTTTAACATTAATAATAATAATTTAAGCAGCAAATCAGCATATTAGAGTGATTTCTGAAGGATCGTGTGACACTGAAGACTGGAGTAATGATGCTGAAACATCACAGGAATTAATTACATTTTAAAATATATTCAAAATAGAAAGCACATTAAATTGTAAAAATATTTTACAGTACTGTTTTTACTGTATTTTTGATCAAATAAATGCAGCCTTTGCTGAACATAAGAGACTTCTCAAAACATTCAAAAATATGCTGAGTGAAACAGAAAAAAAACTAATAAATAGTAGGGCGCGGTCATTGACATTATAAACAAATACTACATACACAAAAGGAAGTCATTATATGAAGTAATACACACCTTCTCATAAGTGAAAACGCAGTGCAACAATTACAGCCAATCAGAACACACTGGATGATTAAAATATGTGGAGCAGACTTTTTAACCAATGAGATTTTGCTGTGGGCGGAGCTAACCAACATAATATGACAAAAACTTGCAACCAAGACTGTAACTGAGTCCCAAATGACGCACTACACACTATACACTTATACACTATGTACTTATGCACTACATACTTATGCACTATGTACTTAACTATGTAGTGTATGAATTATATAAGGTTATTTTGTCATTCATAAACAATATCTGATAACCCCTCCCCCTTCGCTACATAATTAAAGCTGTGAAAGTTGAGTGCATGAAGTGTTCAACATTCCACATTTCATATTTTCGGTTATTTAATCGTATCATCCGGGTATTTAAAGTGCACTTTTTCTTTTTGGAATTTTCAGTGTGAACACACTACTCGCACTATTTATTTACATTTACATTTACATTTATGCATTTAGCAGACGCTTTTATCCAAAGCGACTTACAGTGCATTATACATGGTTATACATTTTTTATCAGTATGTGTGTTCCCTGGGAATTGAACCCACAACCTTTGCGCTGCTAACGCAATGCTCTACCACTGAGCCACAGGAACACTACAGTAACATTTATACTACAAAACATTATAGAATAGTGCATTAGTACGCAATTTTTAGACGCACCTTATGTTCAGAATGGAACACTAACACACTGCACAATAACCACTGAATATTATTATCTTAAAAGCAAATATATGCAGTTTTAAGTAAATGTTATGTAAAAAAAAACTGGTAGTTTGGCAGTTTGACAAGGAAATTCAGTTAGTCCCTGCATACAGAAAATGTACATAATGCAGCACAGTAAATACAGAACTACTATGCAAAGAGTGCTTGAATGTGAATCATTGCTCCATTCCGACTAGGGCAGTCATTCTGGGGCCGTTCTGGGGCAGTTGTGGCCTTATGGATAGAGAGTCGGACTTGTAACCCAAAGGTCGCGGGATTGTAGGCAGGGGGGAGTGAACCCACAATACCACGACTGTGCTGAGACCCTTGAGCAAGGCACCGGATCCCCAACTGCTCCCCGGGCGCCGCAGCATTGGCTGCCCACTGCTCCGGATGTGTGCGTGTTCACTAGTGTGTGTGTGCACTTGGATGGGTTAAATGCAGAAATTCTGAGTATGGGTCACCATACTTGGCCACAAGTCACTTCACATATTCACATTCCTGTTTAGGCCTGAATGTGAGATTGATTTATGTTTTAAACAGTGTGTTTAGATCTGATCCCACTCAGATCTGCCCTTCCTCACCTGGTAGTTGATATCCACGCCGGCGGCCAGCAGCACCTCCACCACGTGCAGGTGTCCGTTGCGGGAGGCCAGGTGGAGAGGGGTGTGTTTCTTGGTGTTGGAGCTGAGCAGGTTGGGATGAGCCCTGAGCAGAAGTTTGACCACCTCCAGCCGGCCGTAGAGCGCAGCCAGGTCGAGCGGCGTCTCAAACTTGTTGTTGCGCATGGTGGGGTCGGTCAGCTCCTCCAGCAGCAGCTGCACCACCTGCGTGTGTCCGTACTGAGCCGCACAGTGCAGCGGCGTCTCATTGTCGTTGTTCTGTGGAGAGAAGGATGAGGACAGGAGAGAGAAAGGTTGATGGACAGAAAGGGTGTTTACTTCAGTACCCGTGCCTAAAAGATTGAAAAATCAACATGATTTCCAAGCGGCAGAGTTCATTGATGAAACCGAGGAAGACTCCAGTAGGTCGTAAAGCTATGTGACTCTTTGGCATAGCTTTGCAATGAAGCTGGCTTTTTGGAGAATGAATAAAAAAACAGAGCAGAATAGTGACAGATTTATATATTTTGGGACAAACCACAGCAGCCAAACACCTGACTGAATTTATGAATTTACACAAAACACTGACACCCTTAATCATCCAACGGTTTTATGGAGAAAGACACAGAGCAGAGAAGAACATGCAAGCTTGACCGCATGCAGACAACGTGACACGATCTGCAATCATACAAATCAGTGTTCACATTTGAATTTGGATTTTGAGCACTGCGTGTAAATATACTATTTATAACCCATCAGACTTATTTTTGTTAAATGTTTATGCTTGGGGAATTGATATTTTTTATCTAATTCTTTGGTATTCATACATTAAGAGTGGCTCAAAAGTTTTGTGCCGGTATGATCTTTTGATGTCTTTGAAAATCTTTTCTGCTCATACAAGACCCTGTATTAAACAGTAAAAACAGTAATATTGTGTAATATTATTAAAATATAAGATATACGGTTTTTATGTAAATATATTTTAAAATGCAATTTATTCCTGTAAGGCAAAGCTGAATTTGTTCAGTTTTCAGTGTCACATGATCCTTCAGAAATCATTCTAATATACTTATTTCCAGTGTTGAAGACAGTTGTGCTGCTTCATATTTTTGTGGAAACTGTGATACAAAGTTGAAATGAATGATGTTTATTTGAAATAAAAAAATAAAACTTTTAAGTTAAAAAAGATTTCTGTCACTTTTGATCAATTAATTGTGCCCTTGCCATATAATGTAGACTGAAATATGAAGCTTACATTAAAGACAATTAAACAAAATGGCTCATTGTACTGAACATCTAGCACGATTAACTTGACAGTGACCAAATTAACTAAGAAACAGTGTTGAAACCCTGACCACTAGAGGGCGCTCTTATATTTGCTTTGTTTGCTAAGTGAATTAATCTTCAGTGTATACATATGGAGTTACACACTAAACACCCAGCAGCTCTAAAACACTCTGACTTGAGCTCTGATGCTACACACTAGGGGAATGATTTCATACTATTTGATTGGATGAATGTCCTCTCAGAGATCAGTGTGTGTGTGTGTGGGTGGGCAGCAGTAGGTACAGCAGCAGATGCCTGATGCACAGAGGAAGAGGTTGTGAAGGCCTCTGGGCGGCCGGCAGCTGGTACAAGCCACATCACACTCCACCACTCTGAGCGTGCGTGTGTGCGTGTGTGCGCGTGTGTGTGTGTGGACAGAGATGGGGGCGTGAATGAAAATGAGTGATGTTGCTGCTTTGGTGACCACACCCCAGAACTAAATAATCAGAGAATGTAAAGCATGCTGTAACACACACACACACGATTGTATCCAAATTGTAAAAATACATAATGGATCTTGAAAAAAATAATAATAGAGAAGTCAAAAAAGAGAGAAAGAATCTGTATTGTGCATTTATGTATGTATGTATTTATTTGTTTGTTTGCTTTTAACATTATTTTGATATGGATACAAAATATTTATTGTACAATTTATATCTATTATATTTATTTTCATTATTATTATTATTATTATTATTATTATTATTACAAATTAAAATAACTGTATTGTTTGTTTTTGTCTTTAACATTATTTTAATATGAATATAAAATATGTTTATTGTACATTTTTTATCCATTATTATTTGCATTTTCATTATTATCATCATTACTATTATGATGATGATGATGATGGTATTAAAGGATATTAATACAAAATAATTTAACTGTACAATTTATTATGATTATAATTTTTGTTGTTGTTGTTTCAATATAATTATTATATTATCAATATTAATAAAAATAGTGTAATTTTTTCATTATAATTATTGTTGTTGTTGTGGTTAATGATAACAAAAAATAAGAGAGAGACAAACACACACAGAAAGAGAGAGGTCACAGTAAGAGCCAATGGGACACAGAGGAGGAACAAAACTACACCTGTCCCCCCACCCCCCCACCCACACCCACAGATGAGAAAACCAAAACACAGCAAGCCCTTTATTCTCCACACTGAAAAAAGGAAAACCACAACACACACACAAGAATCAGATCCCGTAATATCTTCAGAGCGACTGTGAGCTTGAGCGCAGAGATCTCCACAAACACAAACACAACAGATCCTGAGAGTCCTGAGGAAACACCTGGAGTCAGCTCACACCTGATGAAGCTCAACCCTACACACTCATCAAACACCATCCCTCTCGAGCTCTTTTCCTGACCGCAGAGCTTTTCTCAAGAGAACCAGCTGTGCGTCAGCAACTTTTCCTTCTCTGCTGAGGAACCCGACACCACAGAGCACCAAAGTCTTTCAACATAAAACCGGCTTCACACAACAGATTCATTTTCATGTTGATTCCGGTCCAGCGCTGACAGAAGTGAGCTTTCACCGTTTCAAACAGAAAGCACTGATCTGCCTGTGACACTTAAAAACAGCACATGCTCAACAGAATGACCAAGCATGAGCCCAGGAAGAAACTACCTCTAAAATGCTAATGGACTAGCTTAAAAAATAAAGTGTGATGAGAAAATGACATAAAATAGGTTTTAATTTAAAACTGTACTTGGAGTCACGGTCAGATGGTTGGTGCTCATGCAGGTGATGAGAGTTTGATTCTGGCTTGCAAGCTGCAATATTGTCTGTTTTCTTTTCTCCCTCTTCTTCCCATCATACGTTTACTTTCTACTGCTATATCAATGAAAGTGGTACAAAACAACAACTGGACTAAATTCTCTTCTCCGCTTTGCCTCTTTTGTAAGTTGCTTTGGATAAAAGCGTCTGCTAAATGAAAGCAGCTCCTGGGTATAAGTAGTTCCCTATCTGTCGGTCACTACGAGTTATGTCGTGACGACATAGGGGATTTACTTGGAAGCCCCAATCATCTCTGACTAGAGAAAACGCCAATGAATATTGGCTAGTGGAATTTGCATACCTGAGCCACTCCCCGTGCACACGGGTATAAATAGGCGACAGGTGCATCCACTGATCAGATTTTTGCTTCGGAGCCAAGTGGATGAACGTGTTGATCTCCACAAAGCCATTCATCTGTCTGGAAGCTGTTCTGGTTGGCGTCACGGTGCGAACAGCGGTGTCCCTGTCTGCAGCGATTCCCCTGGGCACTTCAACTAAGAGCAGATTTCCTAAAAGAGCAAAAAGCACGGCCGATTCACGTCTTTTTAAAGACGCTGTTCCGGCCGTGTCCTCTTGGTTGCGGTCGTTTCCTATCCTCTGTCGACAGCCACGATCATTGTCTTCAGTGTCTGGGCATCCAGCGCGCTGAAGCTGCGTTCGTGGATGGTTTATGCGTTCGTTCTGAGCGTGTAACCATGGCAGCGCTGCGATCGCGCCTCTCTCTCCTCTCGGGGATGAGAGAGGCTCCCTCTGTCACTACCCGCGCTGGCTTCTCTGCCACGAGCAGAGAACCATCGGCTAGTGCTCTGGGCGATCTGAGGTTACAGTGAGAGCTTTCCGCCGGGTCAGTCCCCACGGACCTTTCACTCCTCCCGCAGCAGCTGTTCTGTGCGGCTGCCCGGTGATTCTGCTGTGCCGTCTCACGGCGTGCCCAGCGTTTCATTTGGCGCGCTGATAGAGGATCAGATGTCGATCGCGGCATCGGTGGATGGGCAATCGTCCTCTGAGGATGAAGATTCGGCGAAGCTGCACCCCTCGGGTGTCGCGGCCGCCGCCGAATCGGACCCAGAGTTGACAGCCGTGCTTTCCCGGGCCGCCGCGAGATCGGGGCTGGAGGCGTGCACACCTCCTAGTCCCGAGCCCTCGCGGTGAGATGATTGGCTCCTTGCTTCCCACGAGTCCTCCCACTGCCAGCTGTATTCTCCCTGACCGAGGGCACCCTCGGCACGGACGCACTGGCACACAGCTGGCCTCGGGTATGCATCAAGTATGCATTTCCCCCAGTGAGCCTGCTCGCACAGACACTGTGCAAGTCAGGGAGGACGAGGAGCAGGTCCTGCTGGTCGCGCCGTTCTGGCCCACCCGGACCTGGTTCCCGAACTCATTCTCCTCGCGACAGCCCCTCCCTGGCCCATTCCTCTGAGGAAGGACTTCCTCTCTCAGGGGCTCGGCACCATTGGCACCCGCGTCCAGACCCTGGAACCTCCATGTGTGGCTCCTGGATGGGACGCGGCAGACTTGAGTGGTCTCCCACAGGCGGTGGTAGAGACCATCACTCAGGCTGGAGCTCCTTCTACAAGGCAAGCCTATGTACTGAAGTGGAGTCTGTTCGTGAACTGGTGTTCTTCTCGCCGAGAAGACCCCCGAAGATGCACGATTGGAGTAGTGCTTTCTTTCCTGCAAGAAAGGTTGGAGCGTAGGCTGTCACCCTCCACCTTGAAAGTGTATGTGGCCGCTATCGTGGCCCATCACGATGCAGTGGACGGCCGGTCCCTGGGAAAGCATGATCTCATCGTGAGGTTCCTGAGGGGTGCCAGGAGGTTGTATCCCCCTAGGCTACCCCTGAGGCCCTCCTGGGACCTCTCTATCGTCCTGGCTGGACTTCAGAGGGGTCCCTGTGAGCCGCTGGACTCAGTCGAGCTAAGGGAACAGGTAAGTAGCGGTTACCTGTCGGTTAAGACAGCGCTCCTGACCGCACTCACTTCCATCAGAGGGTCAGGGACCTCCAAGCATTTTCGGTGAGCGAAGAGTGCCTTGTGTTTGGGCCGGACTACTCTCACGTTGTCCTGAGACCCCGGCCTGGATACGTGCCCAAGGTTCCCACCACGCCCTTCCGCGATCAGGTGGTGAACCTGCAAGCACTGCCTTCGGAGGAGGCAGACCCAGCCTTAGCGTTGCTGTGTCCCGTAAGAGCATTGCGCATATACGTGGACCGCACCCGGAGCTTCGGAAGCTCTGAGCAGCTCCTTGTCTGTTACGGTGGTCAGCAGAAAGGGAAGGCTGTCTCCAAGCAGAGGTTGGCCCACTGGATAGTGGATGCCATCGCCTTGGCGTACCAATCCCAAGGCGAGCCGTGCCCCATGGGGTGAGGGCTCACTCCACACGGAGTGTTGCCTCCTCCTATGCGTTGGCGCACGGTGCCTCTCTGGCAGACATCTGTAGAGCTGCGGGCTGGGCGACACCGAACACCTTCGCGAGATTCTACAGTCTCTGCGTTGAGCCAGTTTCTTCCTGTGTGTGGGTAACAGGTAAGTGGCGGGAAGAACTGGCTGGTGTCACGCTTGCTGCGCCATTCCCCCTCACCCGGGGATACGAGCGCCTGTTTTCTCCTCCAGTTCAGTTCCCCGGACGGCGAACCCTGGTGGAGTTCCTCCAGCACCCCCGGCAGTCAGACTGGGCGGAGCAGTCTGACGCCAGGCCCTGTACTTGTGCTAGCTCGCCCGGGTCTCCGGTCAGCCCCTGTACTCGGCTAGGTGTCCGTACGGCTTTGATTCCCCTCGGGTAATCCCATACGTGTATTCTTCCACGGTAAGGTTTCCCTCATGGTAAACCCGTGTCTTCCCTTTGACAGAACTCTCTGTCAGGCCCTGCTGGCAGCCCTCCTCCCTACTCCTAGGTAGGATCTGCCCCAGGGTCCAGTCGTATGTAGTACTGCCCCAGGCCTGGGTCAGTCCATATCAGTGTCTCCACATGGTACCTCCCTTCGGGCAGGATGTGGCCTCTGTAGCGCCCTTCTCCGGAAGGCTCGCTTCCCCGTCGTTACTGCCAAGCTGTAACAACAAACAGGAAAGACGTGAAGCATCTTTCATTGAAGGTCGAAATCCCTTCCGACTCTGGGGTAAGGAACAGCGGCTTGGCTATCTCCAGCAGCGATGTACGCAGTGGTCCCTGCGGGCACCAAGGTTAGCGAATTTGCGCTGGGGCGACGGGAAGGTTGCGACCTTTGCATGGCATTTGTCGGTCACGCGCTCGCTTGTCAAACATCTGCATGCCACAAGGTCGTGACGGGGTTCAGGTTGTGGCGCTTTCCATAAGACCCCTATGTCGTCACGACATAACTCGTAGTGACCGACAGATAGGGAACGTCTCGGTTACGTACGTAACCCTCGTTCCCTGATGGAGGGAACGGAGACGTTATGTCCCCATGCCACAATCTTGAACCATCGCTGGGTGCCAGGGACACGTTCTTGGCTCCTCAGCGTAAAACCTGATCAGTGGATGCACCTGTCGCCTATTTATACCCGTGTGCACGGGGAGTGGCTCAGGTATGCAAATTCCACTAGCCAATATTCATTGGCGTTTTCTCTAGTCAGAGATGATTGGGGCTTCCAAGTAAATCCCCTATGTCGTCACGACATAACGTCTCCGTTCCCTCCATCAGGGAACGAGGGTTACGTACGTAACCGAGACGTTTTGCTAACTTTTACCAGACTTAGCTGCTAAATGAAACAAAAAACAAAACAAAAAAAAAAACGATATTATTGCAAATTTTGTATTCATCATCATCCTAATAATAATAATAATTAGTAGTAGCAGCAGCAGTAGCATTATGTCAACAATATTAATAAAAATAATTTTATAAATTTTTGTACATTTTTAATTCAGCATAATTACCATTGCTATTACAACTAAAATTAAATTATTAAAAATAAATCTGAATCAATAAAGCTGAAGCACATTTAAAACATTAATTTTAGATGAAAACTTAAACTTACTAAACTTAAACTTGACAAAATGTGAAATTTTGCCCTGGCGACTAACAGAAATAAAAGTTAAGTTTAAGTACTAAAATTAACAAACTAAAACTAAAATAAATAAATAAATTCAAGTTACATCGAAATATTTAAAAATAGAACTAAAATGAAAAAAAAGCATGTAACCACGTAAAACCATACTTAAAACAGAAATGGAAAATAAGAAAACTACTTCAAAATATTAATAAAATGTATGTATAATAATATATAAATACTATGTTACTTTGTTCCTCTTATAAAGTTATCATATGACTTCAAAATGTACACCAGTCATATAGACTACATTTTTTAATTTTTAAATGGCACTTTTGGCTCCATAAAGCCTCTAATCATAACTGCATGGAAAACAGCAACCAGCACATTTCTCAAAATACTTCAGTATGTGTTCCACAACAGAAAGTAAATCATACAGGTTTGGAACAACATGAGGGTGAGCAAACGATGACAACTCTGATTTTTGGGTAAACCACCCCATTCATAAAGTGATGGCCTTTCCTGAGCTCCGGACTAAACATGATAAAACGAGTGCAAACCGCCGGAGCTCAGCTTTCTGCTCACGCTCCTCTCTCTGTGTTTAATAAGCCTGATGACTCCTCAGCTCAGAGAACTGTCATCCTGCATCTGATCGCATGTATGTGAGCGCATGACTCCATATGAACACATGTGCCCTTCCTGAGGGAACAAACCACATAATGCACTCGTTTCACATATGCATATTCACAATTTCACTGTATGAAATCCAGCGTTAATACCACACAGAGACATAAACACAGCCTGGCGTGTTGGCATATGAGGGGATTATTCTGAAGGGTTATGATATGCAGCATGCCAGGTCAGCGCACATGCGTACAGTTGAGGATAATCAATGCTGAAAGCTGACCTACCACGTGATGTCATACCCATTACATCATCAGCACATAACCTGAGAGAGGGGGAGGGGTGATTACATCATCAGTGTGTGCCTGTGGGAACAGCTGCTGCCACCAGAGCAGCGCACGAGAGGAACACACACACTCACGTTTGTTTTTGTGAATTGTGGGGACATTCCATAGGCGTAATGGTTTTTATACTGTACAAACTGTATGTGCTATTGCCCTACACCAACCCTACACCTAAACTTAGCCCTCACAGGAAACTTGGTGCATTTTTACTTTCTCAAAAACACTCACTCTGTATGATTTATAAGCATTTGAAAAATGGGGACATGGGGTAATGTCCTCATAAGTCACCTTCTCATGTCATACCAATGTCATTATACAAATTTGTGTCCTCATAAGTCACAAAAACGTGCACGCACACACACACACACTCAAACACACACTCATGCACACACGCACGCACTCACACTCGCACGTACTCAAACACACACTCTCTCTCTCTCTCTCACACACACACACACACACAAACACACACAAACAAACTCACACCAACTCTCACACTCACTCGCACACTAACTCGCACGCACACGCACACACACACGCACACGCACACACACACACACAAACGAGAGAGAGAGGAGAGAGAATCTCACAAAAGCTGATATTTCAGTTATCTGTTTAATACCAAAATCAAATATATATTACAACCTGAATTCCAGAAATGTTGGGACGTTTTTTAAATGAAAACAAAGACTTTCAAATCACAGGAGCCAATATTTTATTCACAATAGAACATAGAGAACATAAATGTTTAAACTGAGAAATTTTACACTTTTATCCACTAAATGAGCTCATTTCGATTTGATGCCTGCTACAGGTCTCAAGAAAGTTGGCACGGGGGCAACAAAGGGCTGAAAAAGCAAGACATTTTGAAAAGATTCATCTGGGGGAACATCTAGCAACTAATTAAGTTAATTGACATCAGGTCTGTAACATGATTAGCTATAAAAGGGTTGTCTTAGAGAGGCAGAGTCTCTCAGAAGTAAAGATGGGCAGAGGCTCTCCAATCTGTGAAAGAGTGCGTAAAAAGACTGTGGAATACTTTAAAAACAACGTCCCTCAATGTCAAATTGCAAAGGCTTTGCATAACTCATCATCTACAGTGCATAACATCATCAAAAGATTCAGAGAAACTGGAGAAATCTCTGTGTGTAAGGGACAAGGCCGAAGACCTTTGTTGGATGCCTGTGGTCTTCGGGCCCTCAGACGACACTGCATCACTCATCGGCATTATTCTGTCATTGACATTACTAAATGGGCCCAGGAATACTTCCAGAAACCACTGTCAGTAAACACAAGCCGCCGTGCCATCTGCAGATGCCAACTAAAGCTCTATCATGCAAAAAGGAAGCCATATGTGAACATGGTCCAGAAGCGCCATCGTGTCCTGTGGGCCAAGGCTCATTTAAAATGGACTGTTTCAAAGTGGAAAAGTGTTCTATGGTCAGACGAGTCCAAATTTGACATTATTGTTGTAAATCACGGATGCCATGTCCTCCGGGCTAAAGAGGAGGGAGACCTTCCAGCGTGTTATCAGCGTTCAGTTCAAAAGCCAGCATCTCTGATGGTATGGGGGTGCATAAGTGCATACGGTATGGGCAGCTTGCATGTTTTGGAAGCCACTATGAATGCTGAAAAGGTATATAAAATTTTTAGAGCAACATATGCTCCCCTCCAGACGACGTGTATTTCAGCAGGACAATGCAAAACCACATACTGCAGCTATTACAACAGCATGGATTCGTAGTAGAAGAGTCCGGGTGCTGAACTGGCCTGCCTGCAGTCCAGATCTTTCACCTATAGAGAACATTTGGTGCATCATTAAATGAAAAATACGTCAAAGACGACCACGAACTCTTCAGCAGCTGGAAACCTATATCAGGCAAGAATGGGACCAAATTCCAACACCAAAACTCCAGAAACTCGTAACCTCGATGCCCAGACGTCTTCAAACTCTTTTGAAAAGAAGAGGAGATGCTACACCGTGGTAAACATGCCCCTGTCCCAACTATTCTGAGACCTGTAGCAGGCATCAAATTTGAAATGAGCTCATTTTGTGCATAAAATTGTAAAATTTCTCAGTTTAAACATTTATGTTATCTATGTTCTATTGTGAATAAAATGTTGGCTCATGTGATTTGAAATTCTTTTAGTTTTCATTTTATTCAAATTTAAAAAAACGCCCCAACATTTCTGGAATTCGGGTTGTATTTATGTATTATATATTGTACATATATGAAATAAGGCCTATGATTTTTTGCATTGTTATTTTATTTTATTATTTTGAATGTTAATTAATTATTTTAATTAATAATAATTTAATGAACATTAATTTAATATTGTCTTTGCAATTACAAAGACAATTTGTCGGCCATTTTTTTTACTGTATTTATAAAAAGATAAATAAAATAATAAATATTAATAACTACTATAACAGTACATAAAAAATTATTAACACTGGTTGAAATGCAAATAATCTTAAATTAAATTAAGGCTTTTTTTATTTCTTATAAAAGGTATATAATCTCTTTATTTTAGGTTGAAATATAACCTAGACATGTTCTTGCCCGGTCTCATAAGATCAGAGCCAGCTGCAAAAATAAACCATAGATTGACAGATATAAAACTACAGACACCTCTCAGTTTCCGTCAAGCATCTAAACACGTCGCTCATATACTGTATGAGCACACTCACAGATGTGTCATCTCTCTGGAGACAGCGCTTTCACACACTGGACCAGAGCACCGCATTTCTCAAAGAGACTGAAGGGTGTTTGGTACCCACACATAAAAGCTTTCAGAGTGAAAAAAACATGTTCTCGCTACACAGCTGATGTGATTTTAAACAATTAAATGTCATGAAGAGACCATGGTTGCATCCGAAAACTTAGGCAGCTGACTTGCTGCCTCACTGCCTTATGAGGCAATGACTTTGCAGGCAGCGTTTTTGCATGAAGGCACCTCACGAAACTGATTTTGGACAGGCTTCTGAGGCAGCGTAACAGTTTAATGATCTATTATCTCACGCTGGACTCGAGTCCTACCAATTATTTACAATAATATATTTTTTTTTTAAATAAAATGAATAAGACTCTGATCTGCTTAAAAACCTAGCGAGCATTTTTTTCTTAAGAAATTAATATTTTTATTCAGCAAGGATGCATGAAATTAATCAAAACTGACAGTGGAGACTTCTACATTGCTACAACATACTTCCGTTTAAAACAAATGCTGTTCTATTAAACTTTCTAATTCAGGGGTGTCCAAACTTGGTCCTGGAGGGCCGGTGTCCTGCAGAGTTTAGCTCCAACCCTAATTAAACACACCTGAAGCTAATCAAGCTCTTACTAGGCATACTAGAAGCTTCCATGCAGGTGTGTTGAAGCAAGTTGGAGCTAAACTCTGCAGGACACCGGCCCTCCAGGACCGAGTTTGGACAGCCCTGTTCTAATTCATCAAAAAAAATAAAAAAATATTATTGTATTATGGTTTCTGCAAAACTATTCAAATATTCAAAATATTATACTGATTTCTGAAGGATCATGTGACACTGAAGACTTGAGTAATGATGCTGAAAATTCAACTTTGATCACAGCAATAAATTACATTTTACAATGTATTACAATAGAAAACAGCTATTTTAAATTGTAATAATATTTCACAATATTACTGTATTTTTGACCAAGTGAATGTAGCAGAAAGCACGAATTCAAGCATACATGCTTAAGTCACTGGAAATTCATAGAGCGAAAGTAAATTTGATCGGTCTAAATACCACACATTGACTTCTTGGTTTAATCAATACAAATAATGCATGTCTTGCAGCATTCTGAGATCTGAAATTTTGAATATCTATACTGTCTAGTGTAAATCTTTAGAAGGTAGTGGCATATTTAGAGAGATAAACAGTGAGGTTTACTCTCGCAAGGTTTTGGAACAGACCTATAATGTTCGTTGGGAATTGTGATGACAAGGCAATATTTTCTGTAGATGTTCACGCAGCCGGTGTATTAGGTCATCTGAGAGCGCGCGAGGTTCCCCACAGACATAATCAAGGGAAGTGGAGATGAATGTGTTTTCTAAATAAGGCTCTCCTGAAATACATTCACAGCAGGTGAACTGAGTGAGTCACAGCTGTATGAACAGGTACGTGTGTGTTTGATTTTCTATTAGGCTTGCTTGTTTTTTATTATCTGTGTTTGTCCACACAGAAGAACAACTTTTTTTTTTTCTTTTTAAAAGCATTTTTTAGATTGACTGTTCAAATTGCAAGTTATGTTTGCTGGCACGTCCACACTGGTAGTAGCTACACAAGTCCCAGAGGTTCCTCCATGATTTTAGCCAGATATGCTTTCCAGTTTATTATGTTTTCCAATAAGGCGCTATTCCAACATAAACATTCATCCTAGAAAACACCCTAAAAAACAGGAAATATACAACGCGGGCATCACAAGTTGCATGGTTAAGTAAGGAATATGAACTTATCTGTATTTTGTTATTTATTGCATTATTTATTATTTTTTACAATATAATTTATTATTGTTTTTATTCATATTGTGAATTAGTTTCTATTTTTAATATTTCATTTTAGCTTAACTTTTATTTAGTCGTGTCATGTGTAGTTTTTTTCTTATTTCTATATAGCTGTATTTATGAATGTATTTAATTTAATTTAATTTAATTTAATTGACATTTTAGTACTTAAACTTATTTCAGTTAGTTGCCAAGGCAGCATTTCTAATTTTCACTCAAGTTTTTCAAACGAATATTTCTATTTTATTTTATATCAGCTTTATTTCAAATTACAGAAAATAAAAAGAAGTGACTAATATGAACATGACAGCATTGATCATAATAATAATAATAATAATAATAACAATAACCCACTTGAGACACATTAACAAAACATTTTGGAAGAAAATAATAATAATTGAAACAAAAAAAACTGAAGAGAAAAAAATCGAAAAAATCAAACAACCTGCTTGATTTTCTTTCCTTCTTCAGAATATGGAAATTTGATAAATAAATTTGTGCTCATTATTATTTATTATTATTATTATTATTATTATTCAGCTGCAGATCCAAAGCCTTCCATACGGCGGCTTCTCCTCCATTCAGCATTCATGTCTTTTTTCTCCTCATCTGTTTGCTGATGTGCTGCCGGGTTCGGCTCCTCAGCTATCCAGCATGACACTGTTGTCATGACTACACTCCACCTCTCTCCGGCTGTGTCTCTATCTCACCCCTCACACTCTTTCTGACACTGATGCAAACCGACGGCTACACAGAAAAGCTTATTGACTCTGTGTGTGTGTGTGTGTGCGTGTATGTATGTGTGTGTGTGTGTGTGGCGCAGCAGGTATGCTAGAAACACCATTTAACAATCACAAAACACCCCGAGTGACACACTTCCTGTCAGCTCATCAATTATTCATTTGGACTTCAGTCTGTTCAGTTGTAACCCGGCTGACACACAAACGCTCGTGTACGACACCGATCTAACGCTTCTGTGAAACCCCTCTGTGCTGCTGAATGAAGAAGAGATGGAGAGCTCTCCGGGACATCACAGCATTCAGAGTAATACACAAAATACAGCTGCTTTTGAAGGTTAGGTGTGTACAATTTCTCAATGTTCAAACGTTTTCTCTTATCCCATTAAAAACTGCAAAGGCAGCTGACGGGTTATTCAGTACTGGGACAAAAAAGGCTAGAGAAAAGGACAAAATTGCTTAATGTATAAAGGACTTATAAACAAATCAACAGCAAATAAAGAGCAAAAGAATAAGGAAAAACCTTTTTAAAAACAGATAAAACACGTGCCAATTTCTTAGAATTGTAATCTGTACGATGTCAGGTTCAGGTTTTTTTTTTTTTTACTCATTACATTTTTTTAAACAAAATTTGAAATTTATTGATGTGGTGTAACACCTTGAATTCAGGTGCATCTCAAATTAGAATGTCATGAAAAAGTTTTTTCTAGTAACATTTCAAAAAGTGAAACTTTCATATATTTTAGATTCATTACATGTAAAGTAAAACATTTCAAAAGTTTTTGTTTTGTTTTAATTTTTATGATTAGAGTTTACAGCTCATGAAAGTAAAAAATCGGTATCTCAAAATATTAGAATATTTACATTTGAGTTTCAATTAATGACCATCCCTACAGTATAAATTCCGGTTATCTCTTGTTCTTTGAAACCACAATAATGGGGAAGACTAGTGACTTGGCAATGATGCAGAAGATGAACACTGACACCCTCCACAAAGAGGGTAAGTCACAGAGGGTCATTACTGAAAGGTGTGGCTGTTTACAGAGTGCTGTATCAAAGCATATTAAATGCAAAGTTGACTGGAAGGAAGAATTTGGGTAGGAAAAGGTGCACAAGCAACAGGGATGACCGCAAGCTTGAGAATACAGTCAAGCAAAGCTGATTCAAACACTTGTGAGAGCTTCACAAAGAGTGAACTGAAGCTGGAGTCAGTGCATCAAGAGTCACCACGCTCAGACGTCTTCAGGAATAGGGCTACCAAGCCACTTCTGAACCAGAGACAAAATCAGAAGCATCTTACCTGGGCTGTAGAGAAAAGGAACTCAGTGGTCCAAAGTCCTATTTTCAGATGAAAGTAAATTTTGCATTTCATTTGGAAATCAAGGTCCCAGAGTCTGGAGGAAGAGTGGAGAGGCACAGAATCCATGTTGCTTGAAGTCCAGTGTGAAGTTTCCACAGTCAGTGATGATTTGGGCTGCCATGTCATCTGCTGGTGCTGGTCCACTGTTTTCGTAAGTCCACAGTCAACGCAGCCATCTACCAGGAATTTTTAGAGCACTTCATGCTTCCTTCTGCTGACAAGCTTTATGGAGATGCTGATTTCATTTTCCAGCAGGACTTGGCACCTGTCCACACTGCCAAAGGTACCAAAAGCTGGTTCAATGACCATGGTGTTACTGTGCTTGATTGGCCAGCAAACTCGCCTGACCTGAACCCCATAGAGAATCTATGAGGTATTGTCAAGAGGATGATGAGAGACACCAGACCCAACAATGCAGATGAGCTGAAGGCCACTGTCAAAGAAACCTGGGCTTCCATACCACCTCAGCAGTGCCACAAACTGATCACCTCCATGCCACGCCGAATTGAGGCAGTAATTAAAGCAAAAGGAGCCCCTACCAAGTATTGAGTACATATACAGTAAATTAACATACTTTCCAGAAGGCCAACAATTCACTAAAAATGTTTTTTTTATTGGTCTTATGAAGTATTCTAATTTGTTGAGATAGTGAATTGGTGGGTTTTTGTTAAATGTGAGCCTAAATCATCACAATTAAAAGAACCAAAGACTTAAACTACTTCAGTCTGTGTGCATTGAATTTATTTAATACACGAGTTTCACAATTTGAGTTGAATTACTGAAATAAATGAACTTTTCCACAACATTCTAATTTATTGAGATGCACCTGTACATGTGAGGGAACACATCTTAATTATTATTTAAAAATCATTAATTATTAATGATCAGTTTTTAAATATTAATCAAGGTAAAAAGTATTTCAACAAATCCTTAATTAATAAATTAATTCATTAAAATAAATAACTTTTAATAATAATTTAATTATTGTAACATTTAATTTTATGACAAAAATATTAAAACATTTTCCCTAGACCTTGAATAAAAGTGAGTGCATGCATATTCATTATTTTTTTAAAAAAAGAACAAATAAATAAAATTAATTAATTAAATAATTTTTTTGTACCAATACATTTTATAACCTGAACTAACATTGTCTTCTCTTAAAAAATAAAATTATAATTAATTAATTTATAATTAAAAAACAATTAATTATTATTTTAAGAGACTTGACAGAGTTATGATGGGTTTGCAGAGGTCCTCTCTACGATATAATTTTTTCCTGCAAGTTACTATATGTTGTTTGCACCAAAAATAAGTTTTGGAAAAAAATAATAATATGGAAATTATATAAATTATTAAAATAAAATATCAATTATATAAATTACATATAAAGTACATCTTTATATATAATTTCACAATTATTTCTACTGTCTTTGAAATATGGTTAAAGTTCTGCCGAATGCACTGACAAACATATATTGACAAACATATTCATGGTAAATATAATTCCTTTCTTGTATGCAAATCATTCAGTTTGGGAACCCTGTCCATCATTTTAGCAATTTCCTAAAAAAATGACACATTTCAGCTTTAACCGTCATGATAAAATGCTCTCACACACAAACAAGTCTACAGTGAGATAATCACAGCAGTCTGTCGGTGGTCTTTACAAAATATACATCTTCACACATATGTGTGCTTATATAACACACATCATTCACAAACATGAGGAAAGAGTGAAGCGACACACCGTCCCGACACAAACCAGACAAACCCAGGCGTGGCGTACGGAGGTAAAGCGTGCAGGTCAGAGGTCATGGGTACACACCTTGGCATTAATATAGGGGTCAAATGGGCCACAGCGTTTGAACTCAGTGTGGTCTAGAGTACTCTGGGAGAGGGAAGAGAACAGGAAGGAGAGGTGTTCAGCCTCACACACACACACACACACACAATGAACAACGACTCACTGTTAATGAATGACATGATCAAACAGGCAAAAGAAACCACAGGCTGGCTTACAGTCCGTCGAATGATAAATGTTGCATTAGTGAATATTTGTGAAAAGTACATCTAACTATAATTAATCAAAATCAGAAATATTTGAAAATGAAATTAACCACCAAATGTTAATTTGACCAATCAAACGAAGGAGAATAAACCAACCTTATGAAATGACAAAAAAATGAAATGAAACAAATTATGCTATCAATTCAATCCAGTCCAAAAACTATCAAATTCAGCATAAATTAATAATAACAATAATAATAATAATTCATAAATCATTTTTGCCTGCTGTTTCATTTCATTTTGAGACATTCCATGCTAAAATAAGTCAAGCAATAACAGAGATGTTAAATGAAAACTGTGATTATGATGTTACTGAATAATATTGAGTGCGTCACTGCAGAATAATAAATGATGAAAGCCTCTCCACATTATGCAAAACACGAGTATTAGCAGACAGGCCGTTCCTGCTTTCCTCTGGGGACATTTCAGACAATACAAACCAACCCTGTACAATGATAGGCAAGTACAGGTGCACATGAATATTCAGCTTCATTTGCTGAAAGATGTCACAGTGTTGGAAATAAACAGGCAACGGCTTCAGAACAGGACGACAAGTGAGAGCAGAAAACACTTTCCTAACGGCTGATCCTGAGACAATAAACGTCAGCATTAATCTGTGAATTTCTTCATGTTCCTACAGGTAAATACCGTTTACATTGACAGCTGTTTATATGCATGATAATTGGAACTTTGTGGGGGTGGAAATACATATCATCCAATGCCTATGTTTGCTATGGAATACAAGCATAGCACTAACTTAGCCCTGTGAAAAATAAACGCATCATTAAAAAGAGCAATTATTACAGAAACAATATTCTTAAATGAAAATTACCCCATGATTTATTCACTCTAAAGCCATCCTAGGTGTATATGACTTTCTTCTTTCAGACGAATACAATCGGAGTAATATTAAAAAACTGTCCTGGCTCTTCCAAGCTTTATAATTGTTGTTGAGATTTTTAAGCCCAAAAAAGTGCATCCATCCATCATAAAAAGTGCCTCACACGGCTCTGAGGGGTTAATGAAGGCCTTCTGAAGTGAATCGATGCATTTGTGTAAGAAAAATATCCATATTTAAAACTTTATATACCATAATCTCTAGCTTCCGCTAACTGTCGTACATGCGTTCACGAGAGAGTGGCGTCCAGCGGAGGACGTAGAATGTAAGAAAGTCATATACACCTAGGATGGCTTGAGGAAGAGTAAACAAACCATGGGGGAATTTTCACTTTTGGGTGAATTTCCCTTAAAGTCTGAAATGATTGTAATGTTTTTGGACACTTATTTATATGTCAACTGCAATTAAACGAAAATTATATATTTTTTTTATATTAAATGCAATTAGTTTTCTTATTAGTAACTTTTCTGAGTTTTAGTTGTGCTTTTCTAACCCACTTAAGTAGGACTTAAGTACATCTTTTCATAATTCTACACATTATTCCAAAAATATAATGTGTTTGCTCAAATAAATAAATAACGCAACTGCTCGCCATCTTTTTGAGTTATGACAGCTTCATAATGAAATTATGTTTAACCAAAAAAACTACATTTACAAGTTAGAGGAAATTAATTTGTAGCATGCACAATGTAATTCAAAGTTGATTACTCAATAAATAAATAAAAATTACGTTTCTCCTGTTGTGGCCCTGTTGGAACCAATTAATCTTAATTTCAGTTAAAACCAGCAGCTAGAATAGGACATGTGAAATATAACTTATGCTGTGCATGTATTATGGATGTAAATTTAATGAACATGTAAGATATTACTTGTCACTGGCATTAGCACAGTCATTGCTCATATATTCAAAGTAGTGTTTACCTACATGTAAACCATTGTGTCTCTCCAGCACAATGACAACCACAAAAACTTCAACATAACAGAAATTATTTTAAATGTCAAAAAAGACATAACCAAACAGTTGCTGGTAGCCATTAAATTCATAGTAACTGTTTGGTTACCAAAATTCTTCAAAATATATTTTTTTACTACTACTATGCTATAAAAATAATATGCATGAGAGTACTATAAACATCTCAAACAGTGCACTACACTATTGTCACATGAACTGTACATTAAATTTAGCATGCGATGTCAAATCATCACGTTCCAAATTTGCATTGAAACTTGCACTCAATGGAAATATCAGTGTTTACAGTATATTCAGATATTGGTAGTTATTGATTCTGCACCTGAATGTGGTTAATCTGCAACTATAGTTTCCTAAAGTTCACTGACATTGTATTGATTCAAACTTTAGCAGCTGATGCAGACAAAGTAAAATGATCATACATGTCATCTTCAACTTTACACCTAAAAAACGATTTAAAATACACCCAGATGTGTTAAGAGTAAAAATAAACTACTATTTTTAATCGTAACACGTCTGTGTGAATTTCAAATAATTTTTAAGGCTTGTATTAAGGGTGAGATGTCACTGAACTCATGTTTAGCTTTATCTTCACACACACACTCAAAGTGTAAATGAGAGCAGTGTGAAGAAGCTGTAGGAGGAAGCGACAGTCTTTCAGATAAACTGCTGCTATTTCTGAGACGTGCCAAAAAAAGTCTAAGCTTGAAACTACTGAATTCACAGTCAACAAAAAAATTTGCATATTTACAGCACAATTTAAAGTCTACAGGCAGTATTTATTCTGACTCGCCTTTCAGTTTGAAAAATCATCTCTTCCTCTTTACTCCAAGTCATAGCACAAAATAAACATGAATATCATCAGAACACTGCTGCCCATAGACATTATGCTGTAAATAAGGCAGACTATGCCTTTAATCTGAGGTGAAGGCTGCTCTGTGTTGGTGCTCAGACCTGTTCGTTGAGTTTGGGGTGAGATGGACCCTGATGGATGAGGAGTTTGACGATTCTCTGGTCTCCCTTCCACGCCGCCAGGTGCAGAGGGTAACAGCCCTTGTTATCAGCGATGTTCGTCAGAGCCTCGTTCCGCAGAAGTACTTCCACCACCTCACTGAGAAAAAGAGAGAGATACAAAAATATTTAAATGTAAATAAATTCATAAAAAAAAAAAAAAAAAAAATCCTTGGGGTCAAAGGTCATCAGGACTCACCTGTGTCCATTTAAAGCAGCATGGTGTAGAGGTGTGTATCCAGTGCTGTCCACACAGTTCACATTTGGGCCCCTCCAGATGCTGTCAAAAAAAAAAAAAAAAAAAAAAAAAATAAGAGTTATAAGTAATGTTGCATGCTAATGCAAATAATGCAGTTTTTCATTTACTATCAAAATATTAGAATAATCAGGATCATGTGACACTGAAGACTGGAGTAATGATGCTGAAAATTCAGCTTTGCATCACAGAAATACATTTAATTTTACAATAAATTCAAACAGAAAACAGTTATTTTATATTGTAATAATATTTCACAATTTTACTGCTTTTACTGTATTTGTGATCATAAATACAGCCTTGGTGAGCAGAAGACACTTTGCAAAAACATTAAAAAATATATTTTGACCAATTGTGTATTCAGTGACCTGTAAAATGACCTGTTAATAGCAGCGTTCCCACTCTTTCATGACTTTACCATTATTTACCATTTTTAAATCTTTTTTGAATGTGAAAATTTAAAACAAAAGACAAAAGAATCTTTAAAATAAACTAAAACTAATCAAAATCATACATACATACACTTATATATTATCATAACATATATATGTACATAAACACTATATATAATATATCATTAAATATATTATATATATATTGACATTGTGTATTAGTGACTGTAAAATGATGTTAATGAGGTTCATGTTGTATGATATTACATTATTTACCATATATATACATATTATATATATACACATAATCATAATAATATATATATACACATATATATATATATATATAATTATATATATATATATATATATATATATATATATATTATATTATACAACATATACATATATATACATAATATATACACATATATACATATACATATACATACATATACACAATATTATGATAATTATTATAATTATAAAAGTGTGATTTCTACACCTGGAAAAATCATAAAAGTTAAGCAAATCTTATAATTTCATGTGTATTTTGTACACTTATGAATATTAATTTTTCTAGTTATGCCAAGTTGTATTTTTTTTTCCAAGTAGAAATAAATAAATAAATTCTTATTCAATAAATTAAACAACTAAAAAAGTCCTGGGACTGTTAATGTGCGGCAATGTGAGGCTTTGGAGTCAAAAAGTTCAGAGCCACTGAGTTTCATTCATTTGTAATTTAATTAATTAATTTATGACTAGTTCCCTACCATTTTTGACCAATACATTTCCATGACTTCCTTTTATCATGAATAATGAATAAGAATTATACAATTATTTGCCAAAGAGAATGTCCATACGTCAGCTACTAAATGTGAATTATTATACTTGTATATATAAAAAAAAGAAAACTGGAACGTGGCTCAGTTAAAGATTCAGCATTCTGAACCTCTATGCAGACCATAACCAGAAAAAAATTCAGAAGAGCTCAGAAGAGCCTGGATTGTGGCGCTGTCCCTTGATAACCTTGTGAGGGTTTGGACCTAGAATGCTGGTATAATGTATGATTCATCAGGCAGCTAACGCCATGGGAATGAACATCACAGAACATTTCTGCGTCATCCTTCCTGCAGGACACTCAATTCCTGAAGCAATCTGCTCTAGATGAATCCACTGGTCAACACAACATACTTTAATGACTCTGTGAGTCATACGTGAATCTAGCACTATTGCACGACTGCAGCGGGTGTTTGAGGTCACCGGTGGAAAACATGTAAACAAGGTCTGCTGATAACAGAGCTTGGAACAACTTGAATGAGGTGCAGGTAAATCTGAATGTTTCTGATCTAAATCAGCACTGTTAACATTTCATTTTTACTGGAGCACAGGATGTGGCTTGTGGCAGTCCAGGTAGCTAGAATACAGAGTCTTTTAAAATCCTCTTAATGCATTTGGGACCATTTAGACCCAGATAAGATACATAAATAAAAATAAAAAAATACCCTAAAAACTATACAATAATATAAAATATTATAATATTAAAATATTAAAAATAAATAAATATTTGATTCCCTGCTGATTTTGTATGTTTGCCCACTGACAAAGAAATGATCAGTCTATAACTTTAATGGTAGGTTTATTTGTACAGTGAGAGACAGAATAACAAAAAAATCCAGAAAAATGCATTTCAAAAAATTATAAATTGATTTGCATTTTAATGAGTGAAATAAGTATTTGATACCCTATCAATCAGCAAGATTTCTGGCTCCCAGGTGTCTTTTATACAGGTAAGGAGCTGAGATTAGGAGCACTCTCTTAAAGGGAGTCTCAGCTTGTTACCTGCATAAAAGACAAACTGTCCACAGAAGCAATCAATCAATCAGATTCCAAACTCTCCACCATGGCCAAGACCAAAGAGCTGTCCTAAGGATGTCGGGGCAAAATTGTAGATCTACACAAGGCTGGAATGGGCTACAAGACCATCATCAAGCAGCTTGGTGAGAAGGTGACAACAGTTGGTGCGATTAT
This sequence comes from Aspiorhynchus laticeps, assembly GCA_023376895.1. Lineage (NCBI taxonomy): Eukaryota > Metazoa > Chordata > Actinopteri > Cypriniformes > Cyprinidae > Aspiorhynchus > Aspiorhynchus laticeps. The sequence continues at coordinate 9,104,328 of CM041816.1, forward strand.
TCACAAATGGAAGAAACACAACAGTCAATCTCCCTCGGTCTGGGGCTCCATGCAAGATCTCACCTCGTGGAGTTTCAATGATCATGAGAACGGTGAGGAATCAGCCCAGAACTACACGGGAGTATCTTGTCAATGATCTCAAGGCAGATGGGACCATAGTCACCAAGAAAACAATTGGTAACACACTACGCCGTGAAGGACTGAAATCCTGCAGCGCCCGCAAGGTCCCCCTGCTCAAGAAAGCACATGTACAGGCCCGTCTGAAGTTTGCCAATGATTCAGTGGAGAACTGGGTGAAAGTGTTGTGGTCAGATGAGACCAAAATCCAGCTCTTTGTCATCAACTGAACTCACCGTGTTTGGAGGAGGAGGAATGCTGCCTATGACCCCAAGAACACCATCCCCACCGTCAAACATGGAGGTGGAAACATTATGCTTTGGGGGTGTTTTTGGGGACAGGACAACTGCACCGCATCAAAGGGACGATGGATGGGGCCATGTACCGTCAGGGCCAGGGCATTGAAGCCAGACAGGGTATTGAAAATGGGTCGTGGATGGGTATTCCAGCATGACAATGACCCAAAACACATGGCCAAGGCAACAAAGGAGTGGCTCAAGAAGAAGCACATTAAGGTCCTAGTGTGGCCTAGCCAGTCTCCAGACCTTCATCCCATAGAAAATCTGTGGAGGGAGCTGAAGGTTCGAGTTTCCAAACTTCAGCCTCGAAACCTTAATGACTTGGAGAGGATCTGCAAAGAGGACTGGGACAAAATCCCTCCTGAGATGTGTGCAAACCTGGTGGCCAACTACAAGAAACATCTGACCTCTGTGATTGCCAACAAGGAGTTTGCCATCAAGTACTAAGTCATGTTTTGCGACGGGGTCAAATACTTATTTGACTCATTAAAATGCAAATCAATTTATAACTTTTTTTAAATGCATTTTTCTGGATTTTTTTCTGTTGTTATTCTGTCTCTCACTGTTCAAATAAACCTACCATTTAAATTATAGACTGATAATTTCTTTGTCAGTGGGCAAACGTACAAAATCAGCAGGGGATCAAATAATTGTTTTCCCCACTGTATGTATGTATGCATGTGTGTGTATGTATGTGTGTGTGTGTGTGTATATATATAAGCCAAGACTTAAAAATACACATTCTAATATTTGTATTATTAGTAGTAATAAATTAAATAAAACATCTGTGTTTATTTTGAACTAGGTATCAACTGAGGCTTTACACTTTCTGTTTTTGCTCTATAAAAAAAAGAAAAAAAAAGTACAATATATTGAGTCTCTTTCCCATCTTAAAAGGCAAGGCACGGCAAGGCAAGGCAAATTTATTTATAGAGCACAAGTTTTACACAACTGTAGTTGATCCAAAGTGCTTTACAATTAAAAATAACTGAATTTAAGAGAAAGGAAGGGGAGACAACAGAAAATAAAACAAGTATCAAAGACAATTAAAATGTAATTTCATAAAACACCAATTAAACTATTTAAAATAGATACACATCACTCAAATGCTAAAGAGTAAAAATAAGTCTTTAAACTAGATTTAAAAGCATCCAATGATGGAGAAGCTCTAATGTTCAAAGGTAGACTGTTCCACAGCTTTGGGGCCACTACTGAGAAAGCTCGATCACCTTTTGTTTTACAACGTGAACGGGGGACAGATAAAAGTAACTGATCACTAGATCTTAAAGACCTAGAAGCTGTATATGGCTTGATGAGGTCACAAATATAATCCGGGGCAGAATTATGCAATGCCTTGTATGCAAAAAGAAGGACCTTAAAGTCGACTCTAAGTTTTATAGGGAGCCAGTGCAATGAGGCAAGGACAGGGGTGATATGATCCCTTTTCTTAGTTCCTGTTAAGAATCTGGCTGCTGCATTTTGAACCATCTGTAATCGAGACAGTGTAGATTGAGGTAGGCCAATGTACAAAGAATTACAGTAATCCAAACGAGAAGAAATTAGTGCATGAATTACTATTTCAAGGTCTTTACAAGAAAGACAGTGTTTCACCTTAGCCACTGATCTGAGATGAAAAAAGCTACTCTTTACAACTGCATTCACATGTAGGGATGGGTACCGAAACTCGGTATTTAATCGGTCTCGGGGCTGAATTATGAAAGACCGGAGTATCGATAAGCTCTGACGTTATCGGTTCTGCTGTCGGTACTGGAGAAATTATGAAAACACACATTTATTGTTGCTACATATACACATTATCTTGCAAATTCTATCTCACCAGAGTTGCCAGCTGTTTTATATGCAATAATATTCAAACATTTGTCTATGATGCATTTTTGCTATTCGTAATTCAGAAGCGAGATCGCGCTCACGTGGAGGAGCTTCAGCACGCGCAACATGAAAGCCCTGTTTAATTATGATAGAATAGAGAACTAACTATTAAAACATATGCACTTTATGCCTGTGGCTGTTATATTAAGCTAAGTTTATTTTTATTTTTTTAGATTTTGGCTTCTAAGGATTATAGCCGCGTTTCTTCTAGCACAACTTCCCTCCCTTCACAGCGGCGCGCATTCGTTCCTCCCTAACCAACACTTAACGTCTGAATCAGCTCAATCGGTGATTGTTGTAAAATGCCGTCTTTACTGTTGCTAAATTGCGGGACATGTTTGATGATAAAACGTTGAAAGCACAATCTGCACAAGAGACGCTGTTCCCCAGGCTGAAATGTGTGTGCGCGCGCGCGTGTGTGTGTGTATGTGTGTGTGTGTGTGTGTGCGTGCCTGCGCGGCACGCTCCAAAACAGACAGACTTCAGTTTGAGCTTTGGGCGCATCCAAACGATCAAATACACACAAAAATATGTCAAAATGGCCAGCTACGAGAGTATTCACTTAAACAGTTTGTCTTAAGTGGACCAGAACTGTTCGGAGAAAATCCGATGTGTGTCAATATATTGCCTTAAAGTGACAGACTGGCGCTTCAATGTTAATCAAAGAACAAAATGTAAAGAGAAAATCCCCCACAGCTCTTAATCTGAATAACGTTATAGCTTTAATAATCATTAATCTATCAATACATACAGTGAAAACTATGCAGTGTGCATTTACATTTGATTACTTTTAGATTTCTTTTGTAGGCTATTACTTGCCTGAACATTAATAGTAGACCTTCATGGAAAAATTAAAGCACTGTTTATTTAATTTAATTTGTATATTTGTTTTATTGTATTTGTCAGTTTGTTTTTACTTTGTTTCTTTGTTAATATTCTTACTGTATCTTATGTATATAAAACACTAAAAATGCCTGCACACTGGTGCATTTACAAATTAATGTTTTATATTAATTTAATTAAATATTTATTTTACATTTCAGAATATAAAGTAATGTTAATTCAGCTCCTAATTTGTTATACAGTATATATATATATATATATATATATATATATATATATATATATATATATATATATATATATATATATATATATATATATATATATATACATATACATATATATATATATATATATATATATATATATATATATATACATATATATATATATATACATATACACAGTATAACAAAAAGTACCGATAAGAATACCGTTAAAGTACCGGACCGATAAGCAGTATCGATAAGAGTAGTAATACCGTTAAAACCTTAACGATACCCATCCCTATTCACATGCTTATCAAATTGGAGAAGAGGATCAAAATGGACTCCAAGATTTTTTGCATGATTGTGTAGGTTATTACTTAGAAAACCTAACTGTGTTTTAATGGAATTGTTAGTAGCAGCAGGGCCCAGTAGAAGCACTTCGGTTTTATTTTCATTCAATTGTAAAGAGTTTTTTGTCATCCAGGTCTTGACTTCATTAAGGCATAAAAAAAGATGATCCAATGAAAAGTCATTTCCTGGTTTGATTGGAAGATATAGTTGGAGGTCATCAGCGTAACAATGATAATTAATGTTATGTTTCTGGAGTATTGAGCCCAAGGGGAGCATGTAAAGAGAAAACAAAAGAGGGCCAAGAATGGATCCCTGTGGAACACCACAATGGATAGGTGCAGGTGGTGAAGTAAATGACCCGATATTTACAGAAAAAGTCCTCCCCTTTAAGTATGAGGCGAACCACTCTAAGGCTAGGCCCTGAACCCCAACAACACACTCAAGTCGTTTCAGAAGAATATCGTGGTCAACAGTATCAAATGCGGCACTTAGATCTAAAAGTATCAGGATAGCAGATGACCCAGAGTCAATGGACAGCAAAATGTCATTTGTAACCTTCAGCAATGCCGACTCAGTGCTATGCAGTGCTCTAAATCCAGATTGAAACGGGTCTAAAATATTAAAAGTATCAAGGTACGAAGTAAACTGTGAGAGTGCAACTTTTTCCAAAACCTTTGAAATGAATGAGAGTTTAGAGATAGGGCGATAATTGTTATGCACAGTGGGGTCAAGATGAGGGCCTTTCAATAGGGGCTGTACGATAGCATGTTTAAAACTTTCCGGAAATACCCCATTTATTAAAGAGCTGTTTATAAACGCTAAGAGAGTGGGGCTGATTGTGTCTAAAACCTCTCTAAACAGACCACCAGGCAATACATCGGACTGACAAAATGTAAATTTCATCTGCAAAATTATTTTGAGTAATTGAGATGAAGACACTGGCTGAAAATGTGTAAAGCTACTGGATAAATGAACCAGATGAGAGTGATCCAAGTCAAAAGGAGAGAGGTGTGATCTAATATCTTGTATTTTCTGAACAAAAAATTCAGAAAATTGAGTGCATGTCTCAATATTGACATCAGGAACTGAGCAAACAATTGGACTAATAACAGAATGTATGGTTTTGAAAAGAACTTTGGGCCTATTGGCATTTTTTGCGATCAAGTTTGAGAAATATTTAGATTTTGCCTCCCTAACGGAATTTTGATAAACAGTTAAGCAGTTTTTTAAGATTTGGTAGGAGACCTGGAGCCCATCCTTTTTCCACCTGCGCTCAGCCCTCCTGCACTCTTGTCTGAGAGTGCGAGTGGATGCATTAAACCAGGGTTGAGGACTAGAACTGACCTTGCACTTTTTACGCTTGAGTGGAGCCACTGTATTCAGAGCAGTACAACAGGCAGAGTTGAAAATTTCAACCAATTGTTCAGTATCCATACAAGATGATGGAGGGGCATTAGAATTTGAAAGAAACTTGGAATAAGACTCACAAAATTCAAGAGCAGTATTAGCATGAAAAGCACGAGAGTAATGTACAGGCCGAGAAAGGATGGGCTGATCATATGAAATGACAGGTTCAAACACCACAGGGTAATGATCAGAAATGCCAGCATCAAATATTTCACAGATATGTACAGAGAAACCACGAGTCAAAACAAGATCCAATGTATGGCCTCCGTTATGTGTAGGACTGGAGACCGACTGTACAAAATTGAGTGAGTCCATAAGGCTCATGAAGTTTTTAACCATAGGTTTGGATGGACAGCAAACATGAATGTTGAAGTCCCCTAAAACCAACAACCTGTCACAACGAGACACTTGATTAGACAGAAATTCAGAAAGCTCATGAATAAATGTCGTACTGACTTTAGGAGGTCTATACACCAGGACACAAAGTAGAGGGCCATTTAGATCCATTTTTAGGAGTTGTGCCTCAAAACTGAAAGAGGCATCAACAGGCAGAAGTCTACATTTGAATGAGTTTCTAAAAACAGTGGCTAAGCCACCACCATGTCCACTTGGTCTAGGAGTGCTGTAAACAGTCAGAGGGAGATAGCTCGCCAAGAGATGAAATGTCACCATTCTTTAACCATGTTTCAGTCACAAATAAAAAAATCCAAGGCATGAGAAGTAAAAAAATCATTTAAAATAAAAGTTTTATTTGACAGTGACCTAGCATTCACTAGAGCCATTTTGACTGGAGGTTGAGTTATCGTTGAGGATGTGGTAATGCCTGATAGAGCACCCGATGAAACATATTCCAGACGACGGAGGTTCGTAAAGTTTACATTCCCATTCTCATAATGTGTTTTTGCATGTAGCCGGCGAAAGGAAGACCAAACGACAGGTATAGTACATCCAACAGCTGAAATTGTAGACACAGTATTTGTACACTGTTTGCGACGGGAACCCCGATGTATATAACGAGGCCGGCGAGCAATTCCAAGCGCAGCACAGTGATTGTAGATTCCGACGGGCAGTTTTGACCAGGTTTTAGAGTTTATCTGATGCAAGTCCAGGGACGAATAAAATGCCATACTATAATTCCACAAGCCGGAAGGCAGTATAGAATCCTGGAACTGCACGCAAAAATCAGTAAAAGCAGATAAAAAGCCCACGACGAACATCAGAAGGAGAAACATCCTACAGCCGCGTATTACTCAGCCAGGTTTTTTTTTTTTTTTTTTTAAACCCGCGTTAGCCAGCACACCAAACAACTAAGCCACTTCACAGCGCAAGTACATGGAAAGGCAGCCCTTTCTAAGACCACCTCCACCAAAACTAGCGTACGACCGACAACCGACACTCCGAAAGAAAGTGTTAGCTTACTCACGGAAGACGGAAGAACAGCCCGTTGCGTGGTGGCGAAAGCTCGCGTTTGGCAGGTACAGCTTGACTGAAGGGATTATCCTGGTCAGTTTGTAAATCGTCGCATTGGAACAAAATAAAACCAAAACCAAATGAGACAAAATAAAACTTGAAAAAACAAACAAACTCCAGAGATCAAGAGAACTCAAAAAATGTACCGGAGAACAGCGGCAGTCAAACACACCAGCGTTCGCTCAACCGGAGAAGGCCACCAAAAGGGGTTATAAGTAGTAATAACTTTATATTTTTTAGTAGTTCATGTACAATTTCAATTTTTTTATTTTTTTTATTTAATAATAAATATTAAAAAGGGGTAAATGTATAATAACTTAGTAACTTTGATCATTTTCTCAAATTAATAAAGTGAGAGTAAAATACTAATCAGATTTTGAATGCAATATTCAATGCATTCAAATTCCACTGAACATTCAGGGCAGATTTTATGATTATGATACACTGATCCAGCTCCTGTATCACTGGTATCTCGAGATAACCTGGAAAGGCACTTACATTCATTCAGAGGGCTATTTTTAAATAAATTAAATGGCTTGGCCACATTCAAACTAATTTAATTTCAACATGACCATCCACAATTCCCTCGGCGTGCTTGTACTGAACAACAAAACAACCAACTCCTTGTCTGTTCTCAAACACACACTGGACCTCACTGATAACAGCCTAAGGCTCTGTACTCGACGTAAATGTTGACGGACTGGAATAATTCCTCTTGCTGTAGCTGTACACATCTTGTATAGGATACAGGAGCTGTGAGGAGAAAAGGCCCTGATTCCCAGAGACAGCAGCTTGAAGAGCAGAGCGATCACGTGACGTGCTGCATGCACTCGCTCACTGTCAAGACAAAGAAGCACAAATGAAGACACAAAGCACACAGACAAAAGAGGAAGAGGAAAGGAGAAGCCGGTGGCAGAGAGGCTCTCAAACTGTGCTCAGGCTCCACCTCTCTCTGCTTTTCTCTTCTCCTGCCGTTTCCATCACACAGAGAAAGAAAAAGAAAGTGCACGAGCAGAGAAAAGTGTTGCTGATTCACAGAAGATGTAATGAACCAACATTATCTGACCTGCATTCAGTGATAACTGACTGATTTTGATTGTCAAGATAATGATAATAAGATAATGAAGATGTGAACAAAAAACAATGATATTAAATTGATAAACTGTGTCAGTAAAGACATTTATAATATTACAAAAACATTTATATTTCAAATAAAAGATGTTCTTTTTAAACCTACTATTTTTTTAATCAAAGTATCACTGTTTCCACAAAAATAATAAGCAGCACAGCTGTTTTCAACATTGATAATAATCAGAAATATTTATTGAGCAGCAAATCAGCATGATTTCTGAAGGATCATGTGACACTGAAGACTGGAGTAATGATGCTGAAATTTCAGCTTTGATCATAGGAATAAATTACATTTTAATATATACTCAAAAAGCAAATGGTTATTTTAATATGTAAATATACTTCACAATATCACTGTTTTTACGGTTTGATCAAATATACGCAACCTTGGTGAACATAAGATCTTCCAAAAATATTAACATTTTCTTAATTAAATGTTAAATATATATATATAAAAAATAGTTATTTATTAATAAAAATTGGACCTAAATGTTCACTTAAATTTAAAGGACATTTATCAAAAAAAAAAAAAAAAAAAAGATGACTAAAAGAAAAACAATTGCAACTAACTACTCTTTCTGGCAGTTTTGTGTCCTGATCAGACAGGAAGTAACAGACCAGTGTGGTTTATAAAGTCTGCTCTGGTTTCTCATGATAGTCAGACTGAATTCATAATGTAGTATCCTTAACATCCTATAGAAACACAAAACTGCAAAACATGAGCCATATAACAGCATATGAAACACTGTATGAATGATACATTACCCATGTTGAGAAGTATTTTACTTCTCTGAAAAGTAGCAGGCTAAATGATTGCATTACCATTGCAAAAATGGGTAAACCCCTGAGACAAACTGCCAACCAATGCTTGCGGCAAAGGTTTTTTTTTTTTTTGCAAGGATACTTGCATTACACAATTGCCTGTAGTGATTTTTGTAGCAAGTTTCCAAATACTCAGTGTTTAATATATGCAAAAACTTCATACTACTCAAGACAGTTCACTCATATTAATATGAATGGGAGAAACAGGCAGTAATGGAAGTCCCGCCTTCTGAATAAAAGAGCCAATCACAAGCTGGTAAAGTCATCACATCACTGCAGGTGCTGTTAGAACCTCTGGTTCCCATAGAAACAAATTATAAATTAAATTTACTTGATAATGGGAGTAATATATTGTTGTCAGTTGCTCAAAAAAAGGGGAAAAACACACAAAAAAACAAGCAATGCATCAGAATATATTGCAAAAGGAAAGGTTTCAAACAACCCTACGCACTCTGACTGCATATGTATTTCCACTAAAAATTGCTATACATGCTTTCGATAAAGTTCTCCAGCCAAATGTGGTATGAAAACTAATATTTCTATATTTCTAATAAGAGTCGACCAAAGGCAATTATAATATAATATAAATTAATTACCTATGGTAAAATAACATTTTATTATATCTTATTAAACCATAACGTAGCAATAAGTTCCAGAAGCTTTAAATACCTTTATCATAAAGATGGATCATATCAGTATTGCTTTGTCCTGTCATGTTACACTACCTCAAAATTTCATTTTGTTCTTATTTTCTCACAATTTCCTTACATTGTGCTGCACCAGAAGTACGGAATATAGAAATGATCGAGTCCATTGTCAGTACAAATAAAATAAAACAAAAGAAAAGAAAATGAAATAAAATAAAATAATTTTAAAGCATAACTTGTACATTATTCTAATAAAAATTTAAACAGTCTTTATAGAGTTTTTCTCTGATTACGTAACACCTTCCCCCTGTCAATACAGCACATCATCATAATGAAAGATAAAGAAATATCTTTCAACGAAATCTGACATCATGTTCCACCAAAACGGGCATCTCCGGCCCACTGTGCTGTATTGTAATAGCACCATGGAAACTGGAGAGCAGAAAAGGGTCTGGCTGGCGAATGGACGGACCCCATGAAGCCTCCACCATGACAATGCTGTTCTACACAAAGACTATTTTCTACCCAACAAAAAGTACAAACCTCATAACCGTTTCAGTCCACAAAATGGCACGTAAAAATAAACAGCTCTGATGCTCTGCTTCAACAACAATGCTTCTCCAACACTAGAACGAGGAGGGAGAAAGAGAGATGTCTACCCAGCATGCTGTGCAGCAAAATTGAATTCTTGGAGTAGTTCTAGCACACTTTGGAAACGGTGGGAAACGCTGAAGGGCGGGAGAAAGACATTCCATAGAAGAAAAAAAATAGAATACTCCTCACATTAAGCTACCAAAACAAAAATAAAAGTTATGAACACAAACATAATGTTGGACAATACTAAACATATCAACAAAAATAACTCAAACTACAGATTGATGGCCAGTAAGCACAATTTATAGCCAGTATTTTCACTGCCATCGCCGTCCCCCCTTCAACAACCCATAAAACCACACTTCATGATGCATATGAACACCTTCTTTCCCCACATAGACATCTGTGGCCTCATGACCTTGCAGCATATTTCCTCTGTGAAAAGATCAGCCCATCAGAATATATTAGGAGACCGAGCGACTTTGAAGGAAAGGCGGCTTGAGTTGGCATAAACGCCCAGAGCTCTGCCCGCAGCCAGCTTCAGCCCCACTGAGCACATCTCTGACTGGAAGCCGGCAGGGAAGCACATCCATTCAGAACTCGGATTAAAATAATGAACAGACAGAGAGAGGCACCTTACATAACAGCTCTCATAATGTCAACATTTAAGCCATTACGGAAAAAAGCTCTGCATGTGGGAAAACCGCATATGGTGGTTTCAGTGCTGGGAAGGGACTTTAAAACTGCAGTTTGTCGAGCTACAGTTACTCATAATTTAAAGAAGCCTAGTTCAGCAGCAGTCAAGACAGCCTTTTGAAACCACAAGATATTTATTAAGTTATTTTAGGTGATACAAATGTCCTTTTGGTGTATTTTTAAATATATTTAAGCAATAGCGTCGCATGCATGTGATATTGCTTTTATACAAAAGTTCAGTAAACGTGAAGTAAGTGTTCTTGTTAAACTTACCCTTTAAATACAATATTGCACTTACCATATTCTGTTGGTAGGGTAGGTCTGAAATCACTGTATAGCATTATATAGTGCACTTGAGGGAGCAGCCATTTGTAGTGGTGTCCAAAACCATAGTGGACATTATCATTCAATCCCATAATGCACTGCCATAACAGTGTACTCAACAACTAAAGAACCACTAAAATGCACTGTGAAAATAATGCCGAATAAATAACTGAATGAAATCTGAAGTGTAATCATACATGTGCAGTTTTTAATTTAATACCAAATTGTTTAAGTGCAAATTATACTAGTTTCCATGACTGATTTTAAGATGTTTAATTAGCTATACTAAAAAAAAAACTACGCAAAAAGCAGCATCCATTCCAGTGCGATCAGTGTCTTAATTCGCTCACTCATTTTCATTCACTCCTTCAAGTGAAGTAAAATAGTGGATGTGGAGAATAATGAATGATTTAATATGGGTGATTCCGTAGAGTTTCCTTCTTTTTGAATGAAACGGTTAAGTGACTGATTCAATAAATGGTAAAAGACAGTCATTAGTTTAGTTTCTGAATGAATCAGCATTTTTTTTTTTGAGTCATTTGAACAAATGATTCAGTGACTCACTCATAATGACAGTCACTTGTTAAAGAGTCACTAAAAATCCCCTCTTTTACTGTCAGCGCTCTTGGAACGCTGCTCAGATTCGAGGACTAGAAATAACCATTGTATTAAATAATGATAAAATTCATTTCTACAGAAATATTCATAGCATCTGGCACAAGGATCTCAGTTAGGTTGACAGCATTGAACAAACAAAACCAAACACTAAATGTAACATAACTAATAGATATAAAACTATGAAAAGCCAAAAAATATTAAAAGGTAAAATGTTAACAGTGACCTTAAATGAATTACTGAGGGTGATTCAGAATGTTTCAGTGAATCAAAGAAACAAACTTCTAACTCTGAGATACAAGACATCAAACACTAGACAAGTCTGGAAGACCTTAATAAACCCTCATAATAAGCCTCAAGTCAAGGGCATGAGTCACCAGCTCCAGAGGATCATCTTCATCCTCTTACATTTCTTCAAAGATGAACCGAACACAGCACAAGTGAAATAGAGGATAAGGAAAGTGAGAATGTTTTTTTATAAAGCACCCCGTTAAGGGAATGGAAGTGGAGGGGCAGTAGTCCGTGTGTATAGGACCAGCTTCTGGATTCTGGCAGTAAACGGAAAAGCTAATCCCTAATTTCCCAGTGGGGGTATTGGCTTGAACATCTTAAAAAAAAAAATGTCTAAAATAGACTGGTTTGCTGTAATTTGGTGTCACTTAAAGCAATGAGGAAGCAAAAATAGCAAGGAGAATATTCACATCTGATGCTACTTGCATGGTAAAGGAAGCCCTAGATATGACCTGGTTTAAGGGAGTGGAATAAACTAGAAAATAAAGTGAAAATCCAAAAGCATACTTGGACCCGCCTCTCTAAAATTCTCATTCGTCAATGAAAACATGCTACAAGAAAAAAAAAGTAACTTCACCCAACTACTGTTTGCCTGATGATGCATATATTCCACTATATCCCACCAATATGCTATAACAGCAAGCAGATAAATGACAGGGAACAGGTGAGGACATGTTTAACGCAGTCACGGATATCTTCTTGAGCCAATTATCTGGGTGGTGGACACTCTGCTGGGGATTAGCCGTATTCCACGGCACATTGCCAAGAGGAGCCTGATACACGGTGCCCACTGCCAGGGCATTGGAGTTTAATTAAGTGTACTGAACCCAGTGCCAGAACCAGATGCATCATTGGCACATGCTAATCAGAATTCCCTTCATCCACTACCCGCGGTCTGGATCACTACTGTGTGCAGATTAGATATATAGTGAAGAGCATTGGTTTAATAGGCTTGGAGCACGGTGAGATGGGATGGGTTAAGATGATAGCACCGCTGCTTATGTTGATGTGTTGTAGATTTTCCAAACTTTTTGAACAATACCGTTCAATGACATTTCCACACACTGTTGTGTTCAAAAGTTGGAGTCAGTAAGATTTTTTTTTTTTTAACTGTGGGTGATAAAGCTGTCTACACTGAGCATGGGTGAAGTGGAGATGCAACGCATGTTCAGGCAATGGACATCACGCTCCTGTGTGAACACAGAGACACTGCGGCTCTGTCAGTTCCAATCAGTTCTTCACACAGAGCAGAACAAATAAGTTAATGTCAAACTGTGTTAAAAACACTCAAATCAATTGCATATTAACATTGACAACCCTAACAATTAGTAGGGGCTCAACGGATCGGATGATACGTGATCCGTACAGACCAAGCCCCACGGTTCGGCATGCATGTGATTCGCAGGTTAATTGCAAAGTTTAACCATTATAGACTGATGCACGTGTTTAGGTCTTGCCAATTTAAACATTTAATCACAAGAAGAGGCGAAAGAATTCTATTCGGTAATCGAGCACTGTTTTCTGTGCACACACACAGAGTAGGGCTGGGCGGTATATCTAGTTTGTACGTTATATCGATATATTCTTTATAAAGCGATACGGTATACGAAGCAATACCGTTTATATCGATATATAGTAGTTTGATACGAGTGCATCTGAAAAATATAGCGGAGGACACAGACTGAGCAGCTGCGGAGAAAGTGCATAATCTAATTTGTTCTAAACATGTGACGAGCTTTATACTAAGGGTTTTAAAAAACTCGTAAGATATATTATAGTTTCGTATAGTTTGAAGCGGCTTGGCCCTTCAGATGCTCTGACAGAAGGGCTGCGTGTGCTGCTGACAGAGACGCTACTCGCGCTGTTTAATGTGTTTGAGATGTGCCGTTTTCCTCAGTGCATATCTTACATTTCACAGGTATATTCTCCCTCTGTAAATGTTAGAAAGTCACAGAAATATTTCCATTTTGCTTTCAGAACTGCATGAGCTTTCTGCTTTGCAATTCTCCGCTATAGCCTACGTCATTAAACGAACGCTGATGCACATGCGCACCAAACAGACGCGCATTGAAATAGGAGTGCAATAATTATGACTAAAATATACATTTCGCTGAAATATTTATAGTTGGACAATAAATGTGACATGTAGAATTTTAAACCTACAAGTAAGTGTATTTTTATGATATAGCACTAACTGTAATGGGGTAATCAAAATAGCCTAAGTCTGTGCTTTTGTTCTTAGCCTATTTATTTTAATTTTTAGTTTATTGAATTTAACTTCAGCTTTAAAAGCATTATTTTTGTTTTTAGATTGCAATGTTAGAATAAAATGTGATTTTAACCCTTTTTTTGCACATAATAGGCTTACATGGTAGGCTAACCTTCACTTTATTTGTTTTCATAGCCTTTAATATGTATTGTTTCATTGGACAACATTGGACGGTATGTGAAATATATATATTAAATACAGATTTTTTTTTTAATCCAATACAAAAACTAAAATACCAAGATATATACCGTATATTGCAAATCGGCCAAAAAATACAGAGATATTAATTTTTGCCCATCTCGCCCAGCCCTAACACAGAGAGCCACATTTCAGACAGCACACAAACAACGAATTGATTTTTCAGACACACAAAATTATCTCAAAATACCCGTCTCGGCAAGTGTTCTTGCAAAAAGTCAGTTTTATCTTGAGTGAAGTGAACGTAAACAGAAAGAAATCGGTTGTGTGTCATTATATTGGATCCATGCATTCGGTCTTAAAGTGACAGCAGCCTATAAATACCTGCTGCTGTCTGTGCCATTTAAGTAAAGCTAACAACAAACCACAGCTTTAACAAAGATTAATCTATATTTAATTCATACAGAGAACATTATGCAGTGTTATTTTACACTGAAAGGCAGTGTATGTGATTTGGCTCAAACATATTTTTTGTTATGCTGGTTGAAAGTCTCTTCACATCCTGATAGCAACCACTAAGTTAAATGGTCTAAATTAATTTATATCATCTGCGGAAGTCGTCAGACCATAAAATGTCCGTCCAATCAGATTCCTCAGCCCGAGGATTATGATAGGCTGTCCTACCTGCCTGTCAACATATGTATTTGCGTACCTCTGCACACCCTGTTCATGCAAACATGATACATCATAAGCGCGTTTCATTATGCTATTGCAGACCGAGCGAGAATGGAAGGGGTTATTGTAATATTACTGACCGTTCACTTGTCATTAATAATGTTTAAACTTTAGTAGTTAGGCTAGTAGTCTTTGCTGTGGTGTCAAATATGAATTTAAAGTGTTCTGTAAGTCATAATGTAAAGTAAAATTACATTTGTTATTAAAATTTTGATAAGTAAAAAAAAAAAAACATACCTGATCCGTGACTCAATACCTTATTATGATCAAACCTATAAGTTTTGAAATCTGTTGAACCTCTAATAAGTCGACATTATGATTCTGTCAAAACCAATGTAACTGCAACTTCATGCCATTTAACATCAGAATTCTTACTGAAAACCAAACAAAAAGTTATTTGCAAAAAGATGACAATATTACCAGGTGTAAAGGCCATTGCACACCGAGTCCGAAATTTTTGCACGTTGAAAAATAAATACGACCTCACGTTGTCAATCACATTTACACACTGCCTTTGAAACTTTGGTCCGTCATAAAAAAAATAAAAAATAAAAATCGGATCAGGTTCGATTTTCAGCGTTTCCGCATTCGTAGCAAGCATTTTGATAGGAAAGGATGATGAATACGAAAAATAAGAAAAACGCATACAAAAATTTCAGACTCAGTGTGCAAGGACCTTAATTCTGCACAACAAGCAGTACAATTTTAGTAGGCACTAATTCAAACTAGCTTGGTGGATTAAATGACTTAGTAAATTGAGAATCAGGGACAGACCTGCAAACACGTGTCCAGTAATAATGAAAGTATCAGAAGCACTGACGAGTCATTGTGAGTTTCACTGGTGACACTTTTACTAGCACTCATGCCAAGCAGAAAGCAGATGGAGTGACAATGTTAATTACAGAGAGGTGTCAAATCAGCCAATTCAGACACCACACTGCTATCTTCTTGGAAAACCCACACCAGATTCAGTGAAGAGACCTCAGACCAGATGCATGGTGACCACCTCCTACTAAGTGTAGTAGTTAAAACACTTGTTGTAACCAAAACCAGTGTTATACTTGAGACCAGCTCATATTCTCATGGTCTTGCCCTTATGGACTCAGGAGCATGAGGACTTGGTCTTGCTTTGGACTAGACCCTATTTCTGGTCTAGGCCATGGTTCGAATGAGCTACTCTAAACTACAACATTGATTATGTAAAGCTAACCCTCAAACAATAACATCAATTCTTTATTTTAGACTGACCACAGGTGAGAGTCTGATGGACATCATTTTTGGAGAAGGAAATGACCCACTTCTCTCCTCTGGAAATAGAACACTTCTGTTCCAGTTTGGCTGCAGCTAGACCAAGTTTCGCGTTGCAGTGCCGAGAGACTTGAACAAAGTGTAACACATACTCAGGTTGACCTCTTAGTCTTCACTCAAGCACTGACACAATTCAGCGCGCAACAAATCAAGGGTATGAAAGGCAAGAGACAAAAGCGCTCTCTTATAGGAAGTAAATATGACATTTATTTTAGAAAATATCAACCTCTCTTTATAAACCACAACCTCCGTGGGAAAGAGAACATTGTCTCGGAGACAAGAAACCACAACATCCGTGAGAGGAAAGAGTCTTGAAGATACAAACCTGATTAAAACATGTTATATTTACGTTTTTTCCCCAACTGTGACGTTCTGCTGACACGGAAGAAAAATAAAGCAACTCAGGGGCTACTAAATTAGAACAAGCAATCAAAATGTCTAGACAAGACTAACTGGTGTCCAGAAAGGACATTACTGCGGCCAACTCTTCTGTGTCCAAATAAAACAGCCTTTGAAGTTCGTAAGTAGGAATAGGTGGTGCTCACAGCAGGTGGGTTACAGCCTGCCAGGAACCAGAGGAGGTGAAGGGAAAAAAACAACATGAAGGATGAAGAATGGAAAGCTGCCTTCGGAACAAAACAAGAGCTGTTCTTTTAGATAGTTGCACAAAACTGTTGTTCAAACAGAAACTATGTATGCAGATTTTCTGAGAATCTGACCACCATTCATTTATGAAGTTCCCCATGTTTAAATACTTTTTGCAGAATTCTGCAGATTTCTCCCAAATAATCAGTGGGTCAGATGTGAAAAGCAGTTTTCAAATGACTACTCTTGATTTTATCCAGAATAAGGAAAAATGGAGAGAATTTTTTCATCATAAATTAAATGGAACCTCATAAGTGTTTCAACATTGATAATAATCAAAAAATGTTTCTTGAGCAGCAAATCAGCACATTAGAATGATTTCTGAAGAATCAAGTGACACTGAAAACTGGAGTAATGATGCTGAAAATTCAGCTTTGATCACAGGGATGAATAAAAATTTAAAAATTACAGTAGAAAACAATTATTTTAAATTCAAAATTGTATTTTTTATCAAATAAACAGCATTGGTGAGCATGAGAGACTTTTCAAAAACATTTTTTAAAAATCTTATTGACTTCTGAGCCACAATTTTGAAGAGTTTTGCTGATAGGAATTGACTCGACTTGCATTTGATGAGTTTGACATTAGCATTAGCTAAGCTCACACAGTAACATCCTCTACTAATAACAAGAATGCACACAAAGCCTGTTAAATATAAAAAAGTGTTAAAGAAGCAGCATGTTGTCATCTTTCAGACAACACTCTTTAGTGAGAGGTGAACTGAGGAGGGTCAGATCAACAAAACACAGCAGAAGCTAATAGAAGGCAATGTTCGTCCCTTAGCTCAAGAGACCCCATTTGTGTTTATACTGAAACCAAAAAAAGGGAACGTAAATCATGTATTGACTTAGACTTCCAGGACTTCTTATTAACTAGTGCATCAACACTTTACTCACAAGATTAGTCTGCTGGGTTTCAGATTTGTTTTCTGTCAGAACATAAAAGTAAAAGTTTTTTCGAGTTAGCAAATGTTCTTGTTTTTTGAGAAACGGCCATTCTGTTTTTGCACTCCTAGAAAGAAAAAGAGGATCTTCTCGTCCAGTTCAGTTCCTGGAATGCCATCCTGATGGTGTCAGATTCCTCACAGCCCATTAGTTGAGAAAACAAACTGCTGAACTCTGAATGGAGTTTCCAGAGATGCTTGCTGTAATAATAACAACCTCAAATTCTCGAGTAACATGATTGAAAACCCCTAACAAACATCATTCCTGCAGTAAATGCATTTCAAAGTGAACAAATAAGGTATCAGACTATTTGTTTAGCCACCCACAGCAGCACACTTTTAGTTACTAGTCACTGCACTCCAAACTCAACCTGTTAAAGTCAGTTCAAACACAGATAAGGTGATTCAGCAGTCAATTACGACATAGCTACAGGAATAGCCAACAACAAGCTCTGATTTTACTGTTCAGTTCCTGATAAACTTCATTCCAGCAATCTCTCTCTGTGTGTGTGTGTGTGTGTGTGTGTGTGTGTGTGTGTGTGTGTGTGTGTGTGTGTGTGTGTGTGTGTGTGCGAAGACAAATGAGGGCAAATGATTTAAAGTCAAAGATTCTGTCAGTCACTCCCAGTGCATTCTGGTTCATGACCGACAATCAACACAGAGCACTTCCTACTGATTTTAATTTTAATACACATTTAAACACTCAGTGATAAAAATGCACAACAGAATAAATTCAACATTTATTATTACGAATACATTTTTAAATGTTAAAGTTTCTTCTGTTAACATTAGTTAATAAACTATGAACTAACTTTAATTATCAATATAATATACATTTTATTATCCATTTACAAAGTATGGTTCAGTTCTGTTTTTTGTTTTTAAATAGTGAAGCACTATTTTTGTTTTCGTTCAGCATCCATTTTAAAAAAACAACAACTATCGGTTGATTAATCGTTATCGGCCAGTGTGGTCCAACCTAGCTATCGGTATCGGCAAAATCCACTATCGGTTGACCTCTACTCATTTTACATAACTAAGTTTACTGAAGCCAAGTAAACAATCAGTTATAAAATAAGAACAAATTAAATTTTCTCCCAACTGTTAACTTAATACATACCTGACTGTGTTTACTCACCAAGATGGAAATTTTTACACATTTTTTAATGTACTTGAACATTTTTAGAGCAATCAGATGCTTTACATGCTCAAGTTGCAGGTGTGTGCAGAGATCAGTAAACAAGTACCGAACTGACCCATCGCAGGGGGCTTGACTGACAGGCATTCTGACCAATCATAACATCGAATCCACCATTTTGTCTGACAAACAAACCAGACCGGAGAGTAGATTAAATTTGGTGGACTGAAACTTTATTGACATCTTTCCATGGCTGAAATAAAATACCTTCTGATGTTCATTCCTGTTTATTTCATGCTTTAACTAGTAAATATGAAAAGACGATTGGTTCACCTCCACTTGAACTGAGGTCCTACATTAATCTGTCATGACACATTAAACAGCCAGAAAATGGTATTTATTGTTTGAATTTCATAAAGAAAAAAAATGACTGGTTGACAAATTTCAAATGGTTTATGTTTAACATTATATTGCCCATGCCTATTATAATTACTGCACTGCAGCAATACTCTAATAATAAAATTCAAAATTTAAGAACATTTAGTGATACTTTTCTTACGTACATCTTACTGTAAAATCTTTATTTGTCTGCCATTTTGAATAGTCTCCACTGAGCTTAAAACAAAGAATTTTGGGATTGTGTTCTCCGTGAATCACAATGCCTTACATTTTTAGCCAGTTTGACAAATAAGATAATCGAAGGCAAATTTACGTTTCTATACCAAGGCGACCACATTAAAAAACAACTATTTTATGAGGTGTTAATTTCATATGAATTTATACAATGTAGAAGCACCGAGAACGTTCAAATACCTTTGGAAAAGCCTTTGGGAGAATATCTGATTACTTAAAATGCTGTCTACAGAGACAGCTTACAAGTCTTTAGGAGTCATTCATAACTCACTCCTGACCTTGCAAAACAGGTGCTAGAACTAGTAGCATCAGAACGTTGAATACAGGTTCAAATGTAGAGCTGCCCCCTCTTGACAAGGACCCATAGAGAAGAGAGAAATGGTTAAATGTTCAACATGTTTAATCCAGTCAAAAGAGGTTCATTCTGAGGGCAATGACACTGTTGTTGAGAACAGTCCTAACCAGGTCTGTGGAACTTCCCTTCACTCAGAGATGAGTTGATTTTAACAAAATTGAGCTGACATTTAGCTCATCTTTTTCATTATAAGTTACTAGAAATGAAGTTCATAATCAAGTTTTGGGCTGGGATAAGGCTTTATATCAATTTTGTTAAGCACACTGAACAATGAGACAGCATTTTACAACTATTAAGGAGAAAGAAATAAGTGGGATTAGGAAATGTTGCAGGTCAGACTTGAACCTTCATCATCAGCATGAGCAGAACAACTCAACATATCAGTTGCAAAATAAAAACAAAAAAAACTCTTATCTCTAACTGAAGAAATGTGTTTTACACCATTTCCAAACCAGATGTGATGCGATAAGATTCCAGCAACAAGCAATTTGTCTGTCCACACCAGACATGATACAGCTGCAAAATCAATCACACATCACAGCCAATCAGAAGAGCCTGTGGGCGGGCTCTCTCTCTGCTGTCTCGCTACAGAAAGAGCACATAATCAAATTGATAAATGTGAAAATTGAAACATTATTCAAAACACATACTCAGTGACTGAACTTTGACACAGAATCAGGGGCGCCGTTAGGGGGGATGCAGAGTATGCCAGGCATATGGGCCCAGGCCACTAGGGGGCCCCAAATTACGACTTTGGTTTTTTTTTTATTTGAGCGCGTCTTCAAGCTCTTTAAAGGACAGATAAACCTTGCCAATTTTTTTTATATGGCTATTCATAATATTTTTTATTAAATGTGACCAAATTTCATTGTGAATGAATGACATTCATGAACTGACCCACATGCGCAAAAGAACAACAACAAGACGGCATGAAGCGCGCTGTCAGAAGTAAACATGGAGGCAGGGCTAGATTGGTAATCGGGCATACCGGGCATTTTCCCGGTGGGCCGACGCACTGAAGGGGCAGAATTTTTTTTTTTCTTTGCCAAGGACCATCACGCAGGGACAGCGAGCAGCCAGTGGCCCATTGGTTTGTCTCCTATATTGACAGCGTAAACCACCTAATCATAAAGCGCTATAGACGGAGCGATGAAGAATTTTGCTCCGCCTACACAAAGATCGCTTCACCCCAACTTCTGGCAGGAGGAGGAGACTAGTTAAATCGGTAAAGTGCTTGATAGGGACTCGCAACAGAGACAGGCATCTAATCTATCCTAATGTGTGCGCGTGCCATGAGTGTAGAATACGCAAACACTTTTTAATAAAACGTAAAGTCGTCCCCCGTGATTTTTTGTCCAAGACAAGTATGTTCATAGAGGTTTCCATGGGACAATGCGAATAAATCTAGATTTAAATTCGAAAAGACATGATATTGTCGGACCTGACGTTTTATTCTTATCCAAAACAACTAGATGCAATGATACATATCTACAATAAATGAACTTTTCCACGACATTCTAATTTATTGAGATGCACCTGCATATATATACACAGTAAGATTTTAAATGTTTTTTTAAAGATTTCTCTTCTGCTCACCAAACCTGCATTTATTTGATCCAAAATACAGCAAAAGCAGTAATATTGTGAAATATTTTTACTATTTAAAATAACTGCTTTCTATTTGAATATATGTTAAAATGTAATTTATTTCTGTGATCAAAGCTGTATTTTCAGCATCATTACTCCAGTCTTCAGAGTCACATGATCCTTCAGCAATCATTCTAATATGCCGATTTGCTGCTCAAGAAACATTTATTATTATTATATTTAAAAACAGTCCAGTAAATTTTTTTCTGGATTCTTTGATGAATAGAAAGATCCAAAGATCAGCATTTATCTAAAAAAAAAAAAAAGCTTTTGTAACATTATACAATATACCATTCAAAAGATTGGAGTCAGTATATTTTTTTTGTTTTTTTGGGAAAGAAATTATAGAAATTAATACTTTTATTTAGCAAATATGCTTTAACTTGATCAAAAATAATGATAAAGACATTTATAGTGTTACAAAATATTTATATTTCAGATAAATGCTGTTCTTCTGAACTTTCTATTCATCAAAGAAACCTGAAAAAATCTACTCAGCTGTTTTCAACATAATAATAATAATAAATGTATTTTGAGCAGCAAATCAGAATATTTTAATGATTTCTGAACGATCATGACTGGAGTAATGACGCTGAAAATTCAACTTTGATCACAGAAATTAGTTAAACAAAAACAAAAAACAGTTATTTTAAATAGCAAAAATATTTCACAACATTACTGCTTTTGCTGTATTTTGGATCAAATAAATGCAAGGTTGGTGAGCAGAAGAGACTTCGTTAAAAAAAAAAATATAAAAAAATCTTACTGTTCAAAAACTTTTGAATGGTAGTGTAGGCTATATCATATGCGGTGGTTGGCCGCATGGACCAAAAAAATGCCAGGGCCGATTTTTTTGTCCCAGTCCAGTCCTGCATGGAGTCCACTGAATTTTAAAAGTTTACCCAAATTTTACGCGTTTACTCTTACATTTATAAGCTGATGTGCCACGAAAGCCAGCAAATTCGCTAGCAGGCTATAAGGAGGACGAAGATGAGGAGAAAGAGAGCAACGTTTTTATATACAGTAGCCTAGGACCCCTATGTTTAGCTTGTAAAGCTGTCTCTGTAATACACCGTAAAACAACACCACTGCCTCTCCCTGACTCCCTTCTGCAACTTTCTGTCATGTTTAGCCAGTGACCAAAGAACTACTGATATGTAAAATCTTTGGTGTGACTCCCGACAGCGTGGAATACAAAAGTATGTAAAAAAA
Organism: Aspiorhynchus laticeps; assembly: GCA_023376895.1. NCBI lineage: Eukaryota > Metazoa > Chordata > Actinopteri > Cypriniformes > Cyprinidae > Aspiorhynchus > Aspiorhynchus laticeps. The sequence goes on from CM041816.1 coordinate 9,127,057, forward strand.
AACCTGTCTTGGTGGCCTCGAAAACAATTTATTATCTGACAATTTAAAATCCTCAAGGCACCCAAACGATGTAACAGGTGACGTGATGTCTGGCCCTCCCACCCCCAAAAGTTAATTAGTTTTCTCCCTATTTCCCTTGCTTTCATTTGCTTTAAATGCATGTGCGCATTTTACTTTCACTTTCAAATTATCGGCAATTCGGCATCAATTGAATGAAATGACAACAACAAAACAGTACGATAAACATAGAATGTTTAATATATTAACAAAGCGAATACAAACACCATGCTATCAGGCCTAATATAAAATAAATAACTTAAACAAAGTTTAAATATAAAACACTGAAAATCAGCAAACATTAACAAATTTATTTGGTGGAACCAAGTAAATAAGAAACAAATGTTAAAAAAGCTTCCAAAATCATCTTAGATAAAAGGCGAAAGTCAAAAGGCCTTTTGTATTTCGTTTCGAAACTAAACGTGATAAATGAAATCCGACTCCTGCAGCTGATCTGAGATGCACAGCATTGTTCAAAGTAAAAAAAAAACAAACTTTATGATCTTAGTTTTAATAAATAAAAAATGGTAAAAACAAGGACATTTCTCTGGCATTTCGTTCTTTTTGCTGTATGGAAAACGTAGGCTACTGAACCGTGACACCACCGTGTCCTATCGAAACGAACTCACTGCTCTTGACTGAACAACTTATGATTAATCTATTCCATTTATATAGTGAAGAAAATGCAATGTTATTTTACATTTGATTATTTCATTTCTGTACTTGAATACCTACAAATCTAAAAACCCAAAACATATTTAATTTGTATCTTTGTTCTATTCATTTATTTGTGCTATTGCTTGTAATTTGTTCATTTATTCTTCTTAATATACTGACTGTTCACTTTGTCTTTAATGTTTGAAATATTTGTTAGGCTAGTAGTTTTTGCTGTGGTACTGAAATTGGAATCGTGAATTGTAAAATGTAACTGGTATCTAATTTTGGTGTTATTTAAGCTTATTTATTATAATACAAGATAATTTTTTACAACAAAGTTATAGGCTACTTGAAATAAAATATTTCGATGTTACTTGAAATTATATAAACATTAACAGATAAATTATTTAAATTTATTATACTTATTCCGTTTCTCTCAATTTCTTATTAAACGTTAAAAGAAAAAAAAATAATCATCTGGAAGAAGGGGGCCCAAATTTCTGTCTTGCATACCCCCCTTAAAACTCTTCATGGCGCCCCTGCACAGAATACACTTTGTTCACAAAGAGTTCACAGTCTGAACGCTCTTGTTTTCTTTAGGGCTGCAACTAATGATTGAATTGATAACTGATTATGCTGTTGTGTATATATATATATATATATATATATATATATATATATATATATATATTATATATATATATATATATATATATATATTTATTTATTTATTTAACTTAATTGAGAAAATAAACATATCCGTCAAAGCACATGACAAGTTAAATCAATTAGTTGAGAGTTATTGTAAGCTCTGACGTAAATTATCCAATGTCGCTTTTATTGTGGCTATTAGAAGACAATTAAAAAAATTGAAAAATTTTAATATTATGCATAAAACATAAGTACCTGAGATAATCAATCGTAGTGAGTAGGGATGTAACGATTAGGCCCTACCGGTTTGACGATAAATCATGATAAAATTCCCCACGGTTAGTATTACCGTTTCATATTTTAATTATCATTAAAACCGTATTCGATTACCGCGATTTGATCAACTCACGATAAATAGACTACTGTCCAGCATAAAGCACAGTTTTCAGTAACAGTCTCACGTGCGCAGAGTAGTTTCGTTTTGAGTGAAAACAGGGTGGAAAAGCTGCGAGGTTTTAAAAGAGTGCTAAGGGAATTATACAAATTAATATATGAATTAATTAATTATATGAATGTACCTCTGAAGGTTCTGACTGTCTTCAGAAACGATTCGATGGCATTTTGTTTTCATCTTCGCTCCATATAACAGCCTACCTAAAGACGTGTTCTTAATTGCAATACTGCTTTGTTCACGGAGTTTACGGGAAACAACTGTAATTCAGCTTTTCCATCAGCGCCACCTGCTGTCAGTGAGTGGATTTACAGAGACTTATATTTACATTCAGTCTGTCTGCAGTTTCTGTCTGGACAAAAACGGACCGAATTTGCATGCCTGCTGTAAACTTTGACCGGTTGATGAAAAACAAGCTTATGTGGATTCTACACATTTAAACAATTCAGATAAGTTATCTAGAATTATTTATGGAGCAGATAAAATACATATAATCATTTATTAATCATTTATCATTTTGACTTAACCCTTTTCTTTATTTAAAGGCTTCAGGATAATACATTTTCATACCGTTACATCCCTAGTAGTGAGTAATGAGTAGTAATGAGTATTGTAGTTGCAACTAGTTAGAACCAAAACTCCGATTAACATAGAAAGATACTTTTTTTCTGTGCATTGAATCATTACGTCACATCTGATTAAATGTTAGAGTAGGTGTTCTAGAAGTGGAAACAACAGTTTGGTTATGGACTCAAACCTACATGCACTTTAGCAATGAGGCCAGTAGAACTACATGCAAGCAGACCTCATCTTGGCTGGATATACTCAACCAGAGTTTGCCCAAAATATAGCTAACTAGTGTATAAAATGAAAACAGGAAGTGATACAGATCGGTCCTTGGTCACAGAGTTCACCACCCAAACCACTCAACGATAAGGTGTGAAGCAGCCACATTAAACAGAGCCTTGTGTTATTCACACAACATGACAGCGGAAAACATAACCTAACCTCTATAAAGCGTCAATTATCCTATAGCTCAACACAAAACTCATACAGGATAGATGCAGTTTATTTTTCATTTTAAGTTATTACAGTTGCTAGGCCTATATCTCCCATTTTAAGCTGAATTGGTCACTCTTTGTTTAGGGAACTAACTATTAGCTATGACTTCTGCCTCAATATACTCCTAATTTGTTGCTTATTAATAGTAAGGTGGTTATTAAGTTTAGGTATAGGGTTGGATTAGGGCATCTAATATATGGTCATGCAGAATAAGGCATTAAATATGTGCTTTATCAGTACTAATAAACATCCAATATGCTAGTAATATGATTGCTAATAAGCAACAAGTTAATAGTGAGAATTGGTCCCTAAACTAAAGTGTTACCACCAGTGTTGTGGAAAGTTACTTTTAAAAGTAATGCATTACAATATTGCGTTATTCCACAAAAAAGTAACCAACTGCGTTACTTAGTTACTTTTTTATGGAAAGTAATGCATTACATTACTTCTGCATTACTTTTTGTCACCTGGGGGCCTGTTCTTCGTACATTATTACATCAGAGATCAAATGACACATTCAAGATGATATCATCGCGCTAATCATGATCTGGCTAATTTGGTTCTTCGAACGCACCTGTTGTTAAAGATCAGTATGGCTGGATTGAGTTATCTGAGATAATTGTGTGTTCATGGGTTGGTTTAAAAGGGGTTATGTATGGTTACTCGAAACCACGATCAGCAATGCAGTGATTGGCTGGAGCCTGGTGGCAAGACAGCAACGTAAAGACATCATATAATAAAAAAAAGACACCTGACGAAAAACTTTCTGGACTTTTATAAGGAAACAGCCAAGTGAACAAAACTACATAAATGTTATAATAAATAAATGAAATGTGCACTGTTTTTAATTTATTTGTAATGTTTTTTTGTTTTTTTTACTTGATTCCCAATTATTTATATTCACGATTTCTAGTATTTGTTCAGGCTTTACATTTTTACTTCAAAGTTGTAATTAGCAATTCATTTAATTTTATCTTTGAAACAGATTTGTTATGTGACGGCATTAATTGAAGTTTCTTAAGGGTCAAGATCAAGTTATCTGCATCTCCTGCACTCCATCAAGCCCCTCCCATAATATCTGTCACCACTCAAATTAATGCACAGCTCAGATTATCTGTATAGCATGTGTGTAAGACTCCAATACAATTATAAAGTAATTATTTCATCACTAATAAATCTTTCAGTGAGTAAAACTGGTTGTGTCTATAGTATTATAGACTACACAACATTATTATATTATTTTCAAATTATTATTATTTAAAATTATTGTCCCTGGACCGGTAGGGTACACTTGTAATAAAGTAGCAGTGGCTGGGGCAGATATTAAGTATCAATTCTGCTTAAAAAGATGCAATCTAATCCTGTTTACATGAAATAAGCTGCTCCCGAGCAGGTTTAAGTTTACGGACCTGTTGCTATGAAAGCAAGTCCAGAATGAGCTTCGAAGAACCAAATGATCCAAGATCAAGCAAAATCAGCAACAATCAAATCCAGCTAACGGAGTTAACAACGTACGAAGAACAGGCCCCAGGGCTGGGCTTGCTTAATTATTTTTAATAACAGAAAACCAAAAGTTTTATTTTTGGCATCTGTAAAGGCCCTTTCACACCAAGAGCGAAATTAATAAGCCTCAGGCTGAAGAAAATGCCCGTGCCTCTGCACTTACTCCCAAGTGTTTTTCTCTCGACACAGGGAAAGAAAAGGTGTCAGTGAACAAATAGGAAAACAAAGTAACTTGTGTTACTTTGCGTAACTCAGATATTTTCTTGTTAATTTAAAAGTAATGCATTACTTTACTAGTTACTTGAAAAAAGTAATCTGATTACATAACTCGTATTACTTGTAGTGCATTACCCCCAACACTTTTTACCACTGAATTTTAATGCTTTGTGGCTAAATGTTTCCAGATGAATGTTACAATGATTGAAGCTGTAAGACAGTAATATCAGACTATGATTTAGCATGAAATATTCAAAGTAGGGATGTTCATTTCGGTTATTTTTCCTAACCGACAACCAACGTTCGTTAACCGATTATTAACCGTTAACCGACAAGATTATTTTAAATTAGAACTAAATTAAATTAAAAAGAATAAGTGTCTGTGACCCGTTAAAAAATACTAACATTTGTTTTCCGGGGATTAATTTTACATGCGCAAAAAGCAGCAAACAACAGAACATGAGGATTCACATGATCATATTATATCACATCACGCACCTGCAGCGCTTCTGTGAGCGGAGAAAAACATAATAAAGCTAGGTTATATATATATTATAACGAATAAATAGGCCTATACGAGAAATATATTTTCACTTAAATAATAATTTAAGAAAACGAAAGAAAAACTGTGCAAGAAGTAGCCTATGCAGAGTTTCGGTTCATTTTTGTGCTGCGCGAAAGTAAACCAGACGGCAGAAGCGGCATCCTATTTTTTTAGGCTTATTTTACAAAGGCGCAAATATTTGTTTTTATTGTGAATGCACGCAAATAAAAGCAAACCTTTTACAATTCCGATTATCTTTATGACTAATAGGAGTATTTGCTTCCACTGTTAGAAGGGGAAAAAAAAGTCAAGTGTTCGCTCCAGCGCCGCATGCGCGCACACACAGTTCTACCTTGACAATGCAGCCTGTTCATTATCATTATAAAAAAAAAATCAGTCAAACATATGGAAAAAACACTGCTCAGTTTAAATATGTAGTAAAATCTGTTCCGTTAAGCGTTATCACCGTAACGCCATGAAGTTATGCAAAACATTTTGTTATTCGTGGATATTGGAACGCGACTGAAGCAGGCCTACATAAAAGGTAAATTATATTTTGGCATTCAAATACATCGCGAATACGGAGACATTTGATTGTGTGTCGAACGAGAGACCCAACATTGGTTTCAGTTTCGTTTTAGCCTAAATTAATTCGTTTTGGTTTGTCATTTATATAGCTATAGCTTCTTACATTTTTAATTCTTGTTCTTTTCTAACTAGTCTACTGTTAATTGAAAGGATTTGTTGTAGAGTGAGGGGAACTAAAATAGCCTAGCTATGTTTACAGTATTTATTATAATGTTTATAATTCGCGTCGGCCTATTTCTGAATGAAATAATAAAATGCGATTTATGTTTTTTTTTTTCTCTCTCTCTAAAAAAAAATATTTTTTTTTATATATACGCGTAACTTATCTTAACCATGCAGCAAACCGTTTAAAATATTTTGATAAATTACTGAAGAAAAAAAAAGTGACTTTAAACCGTTTAACATTGTATTAATCGGTCAAAATTCTTATCGGTCGGTTAACGGTTAAAATGAACATCCCTAATTCAAAGCATAATCACCCACTGATTATATAAAAATAATTGAAAAATGAAATACAATGGCTTCCTCACAGAGGTCTTGAAGACATGCTTACTGAGATAAACCACTTTGCTGAGCGGGCTCAGCACGGTTAGTTTCACACTCTTGCTCTCCGTTTCACCTCTCTCCATTTTGACAGTTCTGTCGTCCATGTTAACACCACAACCGCAATCCCGTTCAGTTCCCAGACACTGCAGTTCTTCAGGAAGCACCTGCCCTTTCATCTCCCCCACAGGAATCCACCACTACACTGGCCATTCTTCAGAGAAACTTCCCTTCGCCATGTTTTGTGGGAATCAAAAGTGACAGTCTGTGTGAACAGAGTCTAACACAATCTCCTGATAAATAACACTCAGCATTTTTACAGAAGTTTGCAGTAGGATTGGTGTAGCACATAGAAATGGACAACAGATGAGGTTTAAGAGTCTTCCCAGCAGAGGAGATTGCACATTTCAATTCAAAGCTCTGAGTCCTTTAGTCACAATGTATCTAATAAAACACACAAGCCTACTCTCATAACAATGTTAAAAAACTTGAGAAAAATGGCTCGTCGCTCAATACATTTTTATTATTTGATGATATAATTATGGAGGAACAAGTCATCTATAGCTTTAAAGGCACTTAGCACATGATCTGAAGTACTGACAGCAGTCAGTGTTTGATTGTCTGATCCTTCACAGAGCTATTGATGAGTAAAGCCAGAGCAGTGAATTTAACTAACCTTTCCTGAGCTCTACCAATCATCAGACCAATTCTGCAGAAGTCTTCCAATGGACCTCATAATGAGACACTGGTTCTGTTGATTTATAAAGAACTAAGAAAGTAGTGAAAGTCTCTTTTGATAGATAAGAGACAGATAGATAGATAGGTAGACAAACAGGCAGATAGCCAGGTTATGGATGGGGATGAAAGTAAAAAACAAAAAAAAACAGACAGACAGACGGATAGACGAATAGATGGATATATGGCCAGATGAATAGACAAATGGACAGACAGGGATATAGATAGCCAGAAGGATAGATAATGGCAATAGACAGACAGGTGATGGACAAAGAGGGATAGGCAGGCAGATGACTGACTGAGTGACAGACAAGTATATAGACAGACAGACACGCATGAAGATTGCCAGAAGGACAGAAGAGGCAATGGACAGTCAAACACATATAAAGCCAAACAGACAGGTGATGGACAAGAAGACAAGACAGACAGAGCAGCAATTAAATGGACGGATAGACAAGACAAACAGGCAGACGATAGACAAACAGATAGACAGGCAGACAGACAAAGAATAGACTAATAAACAGACAGACAGACAGGCATATTGATAGCCAGAAGGACAGACAGGCAATGGACAGAGAAATAAACAAACAAAAGTTTAACAGACAGACAGGCCATGAAAGAAACAGGAGGACAGACAGCAGGCAATGGACAAACTGTTAAAAAGATGGATAGGCAGATAAGGCATGCAGGCAGGCAGGCAGGCAGGCAGGCAGGCAAAAGACTGACAGACAGATGGAAAGACAGACAGGAAATGAAGAAACAGATGGGCAAATAATCAAGCAGAAAGACAGATAGTCAGATAAACAGTCAGATAGATAAACAAGCAGACAGAGAGTCAGGCATTTGACAAACAGATTGAAAGATGGACAGGCAGAAATAGAGAAAAATGCAATAGACAGACAGACAGGCAGGCAGACAGTGTGTATAAAGATATCTCAGAAGAAAGTAATGTTAAATACACATGTGGACACAATGTGTATAAGCAGACGAGCACACGTATGAACACATAAGGCAGCATGTCCAAATCTGCAGATGCCGCCATGTTGAAATGACATTCCAAGAAGGAGAGAGAGAACTCTCAAACTCAGACTCTCTAACTCTTTCAAAACAAACGGCAAGTCTCAACTCGATGCCTTGTTCCATACAGTACACAGAAAGAAAAAACAGTGCAAGTGCTGCTCTTTAGTTTCCAAGCATTATGAAACCTCTGGTACACGAGACATGCCCCTCCATCGCTTCACAGGTATGTTCATGGCTGTAAAGGGACAGTTCATCCAAAAATTATTTCATCATTTACTCATGGAACATAAAAGGAGTTATTAAACAGAAGAAGCTGCACTTTTCCATACAACGAATGAGAAAGGTAACCACAGCTGTCAAGCAAGATTTTCAGTGATTTATATATTAATTTCACACTGTTCCTCATACAGAACTATCATATGACTATCAAAGACTTAGAATATAGTATGTAAGCTCACAAATTACTTTTGCAATGCCTTTTTTTGTCCTTTTTGGAGCTTGACGGCTTCACATGCACCTTGACTGTACATTCTTGAAAACATCTCCTTTGATGTCCCACAGAAGATAACATAAGATAACATGAACTCTCTCTTCAAGGCATTACAAACAGAGTGAAGAGAGTAAAAGGAAGTCTCTAGTGCGAGTGAATTTGAGAATATTCGGGTGACAGGGCTTTGACAAGTGCTGGATAGTCTCCACAGAGGCCCAAACTGTCAGCATTCAATGAAACCAAAGCCACTCAGAGCTCTTAAATGAGTACAGATGTGCCACTACTGAAGAGAAGAAACCCCTCTGAGAAACACTGCAAATATAGAACCATGCTATCTGAGCATTTCAGGAGATCTGTCCAAAAACACTGCTTACAAGCAGCTGATTTACAGCTAACATACAGATAAGAATGAGATCTAGTGCTTCCTCTATAATACATCAAGATATTCATTTTGAGATTATCAGATGACAACTCTGGCTGGCCAATTACAGATTTAGTAATAGCTGCCATTTGTGTCAGTTTCACATCTACCAACAGCACTCCTAACACATAAACAATCAGTTTTTGATTTGTGAAAATGTTATGCAAGTTAATTTAATTTCCAGCAACTTGGTATACATCTCATTTCAGTATAACTCAAAAATACATATGCAATCTAGTACATCTTTAGTGACTGGAATCTGTATCAGTTACTGACAATCCTTTTCAGGTGAGCACTACATACAATACACTTGAAAATCTTGCCCTGGCAATAGTTCACACATCTCATTTGCATTGTAACATGGCGCATTCAATATGGCACAGTAATTATGAGACTTGAAAAAAATCACACTACCATGCCACTGAAATCAAATATAAAAAAGATTAATGTGCCAAGTTTGTAATATACAATATGATTGACATTGGAGGCCTACAAAGTGAGACTTTCAGTTTAAACTGTCAATTGCAGTTTCAATTCAATTTCAACTTTCAATTCAGTGTCAAATTTTCAAGACCCATTTTGATTATTTCCTCACAGAAATGTGCAAGATTTGAATCTAAAACCATTTGGATCCCAGTCCAAACCTTTAACTATTAAAGCCCTAAACACATTGCACGATTTTCGGCTGTCCCAGATGAAGCAATCATGGTGATTTCTGTGATCGTGGCTCCTAATCGGTGGTCCTGTGTCGTACAGTGAGAGAGGTTCAAAGACAGCCGTTGTCACGGTCTTGAGACCAAACATAGCCTACGATACAGCATGATCATCACACAGTGTGTTTGCCGTTACGATACAGGTTTACTGACCAACCAATAAAAATACGACATGAAATCAACGCGACATGGCGCTAAAACATAAAACTGCTTACCTCAAGCTCTTATCCCTTCCTCTTTCGCCCCTTCCAGTTTTTTCAGCACACATAAAAAAATACAACTGCTAAAGTGTGATTTATCATGCTCTTTTTGTTTACCACTAGCGCATGCAGATGACATTTTATTTTATAGTAACGTGCGTCGTATCGTACGAGTCAATAGGTGTCATCATCGGACAGTCTACACACACGTCGTAGCCAAGTTTATTAGATCCATGTCGCACAGTGAGACATGCAGTGATCTTATAGGTTTGCTAAAATCGTACGGTGTGTTTTGTGCTTAAAACAGACCCCCCAAAACTGTGTTGATTTTAATCCAGGGGTGTCAAACTGGAGCCCTGCAGAGTTTAGTTTCAACCCTGCTCCAACACACATACCATGGCATGTAGTTTTCAAATAAGCCTGAAGGACTTGATTAGCTGGATCAGGTTATTTAATTAGGATTGAATCTAAACTCTGCAGGGCTGTGTTTGACACCAGTTTTAATTATTATCATTATTATGCAACACACTTGTGGTGACATTTCTGCACAATGATATTACACTGCATCTTGCACATTTTGTGACATTTTCAAAGAAAGTGGAATCAGTTTTCTCCAAAATAGATGAATGTGAATCTGGCAACATTTTATGATGCTGGTTGTTGCACATATTACAGCAGCTCAGAAATGAAATGTTCAGTAAGTGGCACTAAAAGGTTAACGCTCTATCACATTTGAAAATAACAGATCACCTACAATAAACCTAACTGAAAGCATTGACAAAATCAAACTTGAGAATAAAACGTATTTGCTAAAGCAACCCTTTTAGCTTGCTTCTACACATCTTTGATTTGTATCATCGTTAGGGGTGTCACAATAAATCGATTCAAGGATCGATTCTGCGATTTTCCGAATGTGTCGCGATTCTCTCTTGAATCGATTTTGAGCTTAGTTTTTAACAGCAGATGGCACTGCGTGCTTTAGAAACAGCCATACTCTGCTTGCTTCCAGTTCCTTATACACACACCACTTGAACTTGAAATAATAATTTATAAAGTCTGAAAAGGTTGAGGTGAATTACAAGAATGTTCACAGTGGGCTGCGTTTACATTAATCTCACTTCATAAAAGCCGAGGTGCAAGTACATTTGAAAATGTACATTACGCAGTTGAACGCTCTTCTTCGTGAGCATTTGAGTGTGTGGTTAAAAACTAGTCTAGAGCTCCATCTGCTGTTAAAAACTAAGCTTAGAATTGATTCCAGAGAGAATCGCGATGCATTCTGAAAAAACGCAGAATCGATCCACGAACCGATTTATCGTGGCACCCCTAGTTATCGTGATTTGTGCTTAACCTAACTTGTGTACAAAGGCTCCACATCGCAAGTGCAATGTTGTACCGGGTGCGCTACCAAGCAAGTTTACTATGTCAGAAAAGCCATACATATGGAGCTGATTATGTGATTCAAATATCAAAATGTATTAATGCACTATGGTAAAAGTGTTTTAAGGTCACAACATGAAAATAAGCCTTTATTGATCGATAATTTGCTTGTGTAATAATAATTTGTGTGAAACAGAAGTAGTTGTCGGTGTTTGACTGGCACTAATGTTCATTTCATGTGGAAAATTAATAGTATGTACAGGTTTTTGGAGTTTTGCAAAAATGTAGGTAGGGGCACATAAAATCAACAATACAAAGTGTAACTGGCCTTATTAATAGGTTAATAAATGCAGATTTGTGAGGGATAAAATCTTACTGCTCTCTTTGTAAACTAGGCAAATCTGATGGCAAGGAATGCCACTGTAAACACAAGCAGAGTAAGACACACTCACACCACAAAAGACTATTGACATTTACATTACACACATGCCAAATGACAGGCTGCACACAAACACAGCACTCCCTTTAACACCTGCCAATAATTCAGTCTCTGGTAAGTAAATACAGATTGATGATCTTAAAGATCCCTGGCCTGTGAGCAGAGGGAGGACAGACAGAGAGCACTCTTTTATTCTTCTCCTGCTGGCACCGGTTCCAGCCGATCATCCGTTTATTTACCTCCGACACACGCTGAGCCGGTCTTTCTCACCATAGAGCACTGCCAGACATTGATCCACTGAGCCAGGCGAGACACACAGATGCCAGTGGACACAAAGACTTCTGACGGGGAGAAGGGGTAGGCAGGATGGATGGCATGATTTCTGGCCTCTAAATGTAGACTAGTTGATAAATTTGCACATGGAATTGGTAGATTCTGTATGTGTGGGTCAAAAACGGCATGTGTAATGCCAGAAGAAGAGGTATGATAGCACATCAGACGTCCAAATACTGGAAGACAAAATCCTTTGGCTAACAGCAAAAGCAAGGCTCTTAATAGGAAAAAAAAAATTTATATAACAAGATTGTCCTCCATACGATATATGATACTCAACACATACAATCCAACAAACCAGATCTATGAAGAGACCATATATTCAGTTTATAGCTCAACATCCACTTTGAAATTGTGCCTGAACATATTCAGACTGGACTTTGATATGCATTCTGATGGCTCAAGTGCATGCAAATGTGATCAGCTCCCTGTTCACACACTGCATTGAGAATAATTTGCATTTGTATCACACTCCTACACATCAACATTGTAAATACATGAGTAAATCACATCTAGCGGGAATGTCCTGTATCTCAGTATTACGACACTGCTGTATAAGTACTAGATTTTACTTCGTAATAGCAGGGATGATGGCGCACGTTACTCATGCTTTCATGACTTAAAGAGGAACATCATCGTGTTTATATTGCAAAAGAACTGACAGATCGGTTGTTTCAAAAAGGAATGATTCCTTGAGCTACTTTTTTTGAAAGCCAACAGAAATGCATGGGTTTAAAAATAAGTAATGCACTTGTAACCAAGAAAACAGGGGCTTTAGCTTATAATAACCATAAGATTTTGAGTCAAAAGTTCAATTGTGCAAATTGCCAAAACAGCATTTGTCCAAACTAAAATGTCAAATATCATATTTTTTAAAATGCCTGATGGGTAACAATTGAGCACAATAAGACTACTCTGACATACATTAAGACAAGAAGCAGCTTTATAATGAGAGCAAATTTGAACTAAAATGTGACCCTGGAGCACAAAACCAGTCATAAGTACTGTAGCACGGGTATATTTGTAGCAATAGCCAACAATACATTGTACGGGTCAAAATTACAGATTTTTCTTTTATGCTAAAAATTTAACATTTAACATTTTAACATTTATGCATTTAGCAGACGCTTTTATCCAAAGCGACTTACAGTGCATTCAGGCTATACATATTTTTTTTTTTATCAGTATGTGTGTTCCCTGGGAATCGAACCCACAACCTTTTGCGCTGCTAACACAATGCTCTACTGAGCCACAGGAACATGGTAAGGTGGATAGTTATGAGTAATGCACATGAGTAAATGTGCATTACTCAATTTTTAGGATACTTGATATCCTAAAAATTATTAGGATATCAAGTAAAGATCATGTTCCATGAAGATAATTGTAAATTTCCTACCGTAAATATATAAACACTTAATTTTTTATTAGTAATATGCATTGCTAAGGACTTAATTTAGACAACTTTAAAGGCTATTTTCTCAATATTTTGATTTTTTTGCACCCTCAGATTCCATATTTTCAATTAGTTGTAACTCGGCCAAATATTGACCTATCCTAACAAACTATACATCAATGGAAAGCTTATTTATTCAGCTAACTCTATTCTCAATTTCCAAAAATGTAACGTTACCCTTATGACTTGGTTTTGTGGACACGTTTCAAATGTAAACACATATACTGTAAAACATAGGCTTTGTATTTACTTAGAACAGCAGATTACATTTCAGTTCTTCTCAAATTAGTTAACGTTAGCCTTTTGACAACTTACCCCATAGAGTGTGACAACATGCCCCGCTACAGACAACTGTGATCTTTTTTCCTGGGAAATGTTCATTGTTTGTACAGTTGAGACTTTAATGTTTGTGTGTACGCAGAAAGCGACTTAAAACCTGAGAGATATCAGTGAAGTAAAAAAAGTGTGACAACTAGCCCCGGTCTCGTCTACAGATATAAAGCCTCTCCTCCGTGGTTTTCTCTTAACGTTACCTGAGCAGACTGGAGAGCGTGTGTGAAGAGCTGTGCCCGCCGCTCCCGATATTCCCAGACGATCCGGAACCTCCGGCGGCGGCCGACCCGGCCGACTGTCTCTTCCCGGACAGGAGCTTCTCAACGGCGGCCAGATTCCCGGTGCGCGCCGCCTCCAGCAGTTCCTGCTCCTTCCCCATCTCACAGCGAGCAGGAGCGGCTGAGAGACAATCACACGGCCACACGAACCCACTGCACGCCTCTCCAACGCCGCAACACGCATCCACGCGGCGCACGACGCGCTCTCTTCCCGCTCCGGTGCGCTCGGTCCAGCAGCGGCGGCTGTGTCAGTGTTCTTCCCGCTCCAAGCGCAGCCGCTCCGGGGAAACTTCTCTCCCTGCGCCGCACAAACTTCCTCTGGCACGGATCGACACGTCACTTCCTCGACGGGTGCGCTCCTTGGTGACGTCGCGCTCGCTCCGAATTATGCACAATCATTTAATTACACTAATGATGGTGGAGCAGCATTTAGGGAATTGAAATCGATGGGTTTCATTATGCGAAGCCCTCGTCTGATCACTCATGCTTACATCCTGACATTAGTGGAAGAAGAAGCCGTGACAGTTTATCAAGGATTTATGGACTAGCTTCAGATGAGAAATGATCAGAGGAGTCTGTTATGAAGTGAATCATCATGAACAGCGCGGGACAGAGAGACTGATGGATATTAGCAATGTATTAAGATTTTTGCATTTCAACATTTTGGTTTTATAGGCCTATTTTTTTTTTTTTTCTTGGTAATTTCATCATTAAGCCAATCTTGAAGATTTTAATGATGTTGAATTATAATAATGCGTAGGCTACATTTCCGATTCAAGCTTACGCTTATTGATCAGAAGATATTAAGTGTTGATTGATTTTTATGAAGCATTTGGGATGCTAGAGAAACAACTCTTATACTAATCACTGAATCACCTCCAACATAAAGATATTGCAGCAGAATTTGAACAGAACATGATAAAATGTATGAATTCATTTTTGACAGAATTTGATTGATTTTAAGCTAATACTATAAATATTTATTTAAAGGGACTTTAATTTAAGTATAGATTCACTACTTGAGCATCATATAAAGTAAAATAATTATTTGTATAATTTAAAAATAAGAAAGCCTAACATTTATGTAGCCTATATTTTTTATTAAAATAAATAATAAAATTTTGGGAATAAATTTGTGGCAGGGACAAAAATTCCAGTGTCTTAAAACAGAAACACACAGAAATAGATTATTAATTATTAATTATCTATAGCTAATATTATTAGAAAATATAATAATATAGCCTAATGTCAGTGGTTTAAAGAGGCATTTCTATTATTAAATGAAACTAAATAATTATATTTGAAGTCTTCAGTGTGTATTTTCTACTCAATGAATATTACAATTTCCGAAATGCAATTTTCTAACATTTTTAAAATGTCTTTTTTTAGGTGCAAAAAAATAATTCAAATCCCTGCTGGAGTAAAACAGTATGTCACGTGACATTTATTACTTATCTCAGCGCCTGGACAAATCACAGACCAGGTTTATGTTTTTGGAAAAAAATAAATATATTTAAAAAGCAGGTGCGAATCCGTGGAAGTAATATTTATCTATAAACGGCCATCGTACAAATATCTGTAATTAGACAAATAGTTTCTGAATGCGTTTGAATGGATGATTCGTCTGTCTGAGCCGCTGTGTGTTATTATGTAGCAGACAGCGCCACCCAATGGTTCAGTGGTGTATAGCAGTGGCTGATATTAATTAGTGGTTGTGGACTCTTATTTTGAAATTGACCGGATTTGTCGTTTGTACTGAATCTGAATCAGTCTGCAGACGCGTAGTTTGTGGAAAACACTTCTTTGATTCCGTGTTTTTATCAACTGTTCTCAACGCGGCTGTCGGTCTGAGGTAACTGTTATGTTATCAGTCAAAGCCAGTGTTTATGTGTGTTTCACAAGAAGCGGCTTTTTATCTAACAAGTTGTTTCCAATTCAGACCCAATCAAATGTAAATCTATGCACAAACCTACCATGATTATTACCACGTTTTCTAGGACCATGTAAATATCATATTACGTGAGTAAATATAATAACAAATGTTATATATCTATGGCAAACATTCAGTAACATGAAACATATCAAAATAACACGGTATCAACAGTATCTTCTATGAAACGACGCTTTCAAGAATGAGAGCTTCATATCATTTAATGAATTTAAGTAACATTAGGTACAGTATATCAAACATATCAAAATATGGATTCTGTACCGTATATAAAAAGAATACAGGCCTAATTAGGAAAAAACAAGCCTTGTGCATTATAGGGAATAATATTTAGATATTATTACAGTTAGTTTGATACCTTATTAAGATCAAATGGTGTTGTCGTTTAATGGATTTATAATATTACATACATTAAAAGTTGTTTAAAAAATGCTAATTCCAAAAACTGAGCCTTGTGCAATAACAGGGATGTTTTTCTGAACATTGTAGTATTGGTTTTGTAGCATAATGTCATGTAGTTAAATTGTTTAATTATATGGTTAATTTATATAATTTTTTTTTCTAGAAATGAAGCCTTGTGCAACGTAAAGGCCATATATTTATGTCTATCTGAGTTAATTTGTGCTCAAAACATAACCGGCGCAAAGAGTTTAATTGGTATGAAACCGAATGTCTAATACATGTCAAACTAACTTTACTGCAGTCTTCACATCTAAGTTTATGAAACACTTCAGTCACACATGGACAAATACAGTAGATTTTGTCTTGTCAACACAAGAACAAGAGTCATAGTATAGTGAAGATAGAATACATAATGAAGTAGTGGGGGATATAATGCATTACAGGGCGAGCTTTTATGTTTGTTTCAGCTGAGCATAAACTAAGTGTGTTTCTTACTCTTTATTTAATTCACCTCATCTGACATGAATCTGTCAGCCCAAGCATGGCAGACCCGGCCCGTGTGAAACCCAACGCGGGGTTCAGCAAGGCGAGCGCGCCCGCGGAGAGACCCAAACAGGGCGAGGGGTCCGGGGACGCTCCGGGGGGCAGCGGTAAAGCCTCTGAACCCACTGCTGTCCAGACCACTACCAAAGAGGAGGGCAAAGCAGTGAGTCTGTTTGTTAATCGACTACAAATGATTTGATAGAAATGTATTTATTCATGATTGATCTGATTGTGCTTCAGAGGTCTGCTGAAGATGCTGCTGCTGGTGAAGAAGAGGAGGAGGGATCTTCATCGCTTCATCCTCCTGCTAAAAAACTGAAAGTGGAGCATGACAAGAAGAAGGAGAAACGCCATATGAAAGTTGATGAAGATGAAATACAAAAGATGCAGTAAGCTTTAATATATGATACTTCTTGTTCCGTTGTATGCATTGTTCTGTATTAGGATGCAAAACTCCTCATTTTTATTCCACAGAGTTTTAGTATCCTCATTCTCTGAAGAGCAGCTGAATCGCTATGAGATGTACAGACGCGCTGCTTTCCCAAAGGCAGCTATTAAAAGAGTAAGTGTGGAGCAGTTACTAAAGAAATGTACAAGATTTCATTTGAAACTAATCTGGGACCAACTTTAAAGTATCATAATTGGAACCAATAAGAGTGAAAAAGATTGTACTGGGTAAGCTAAGATTGTATTTAATTGTTAATTAATACTTTGAGACTTGTTGCATACTCATTGGGACTTGTCAATACAAGCAGGGCTCTGATAACATGTCTTGCTAATGGACAATTCTAGAAAAAAAAATTATATTATACTGATGTAGAATTAAATGTTAAGCAGGAATACAACATTTATTATAAGAAAATTCCCATTAGGATCCTTCCAAATTATCATAGATATTCTAAAGGTAACCCTATAGACATTTGTTTAAGATCTACGTGTCACACTTTGTGCTTGAATTATAACATGAAAAAATATATATATGGAAAAGGTTGAAAGTTTTTGAAATCGTTTCTGTTTTCCAGCTGATTCAATCCATCACAGGATCTTCTGTCTCTCAAAATGTGGTCATCGCCATGTCAGGAATTTCGAAGGTGTTTGCTGGAGAGATTGTTGAGGAAGGTTGGTAAGACACTAGCATATGATTCACCATGAACCATGTGGCTCATTAAGTGTTTCCATAAATGTTTTTTTTTCTCTTTTCTCTTCAGCTCTCGATGTGTGTGAGAAGTGGGGAGACACACCACCTCTGCAGCCCAAACACATGAGAGAAGCCGTCAGGAGATTGAAGAGCCGAGAGCAAATTCCCAACACCAAACACAAAACAATCCTCTTCCACTGAGCTCCAGTCCCTCTCGTGACTCTCCTTCTGTTTCAAAAGACTCTCTGTTAGTATTTTTGTGGGGAAATGGACACCATGCATCTTTTTCAGATATCTGATGTGTTTGGAATGCACTGTTGTTATCTTTGGTTTTTAGAGGATGTGGTATACTTCTTGTTTTGTCCTCAGGAGCTTGTTAATAATAAAATAAAAAAAACATTCATGTTAATGAAGACGTTTAGGATGGTAAATGTTATACAGTTCCTAGCTGTCACTCAAAAGTATGCCATTGAAATGTCTGTTGACTAATTTTTTTTATATTTTGTAATATTTGAATTATTTTGAGAACTGCACATACTCTATATTGCCAAAAGTATTGGGTCGCGCCCTTCTAATGAACAGGTTTGACTACTTTAGTAATTTCTATGAGTACAAATCTTAATGTTAAAGCATATTATGATATTCTAGGAAATTATGTGCTTCTAATATTATGGCAACAGTTTGGACAGGACCCTTTTCTATTCTAACATGACAATGTCTCTGTGTATAAGACAAGGTTCAAAAAGAAAATGATTGATTCAGTCAGTGTGGAAGAACTTGACTGGTCTGCATAAAACCAAGTCCTAATCCCAGTTTAACACCTCTGGTGTGACTGTAAATGCAGACCTTGAGCCAAAAACTCATCACCAAACACCAATGACTTGTAAGCAGGATATATTACATTTTAAAAGGCTCGAAATTAGACTAGTTGAATGGCAGTAAACACTTCAATTTATTTTTCCTAATTAATCTGCTTTATTTTTTTCTGTAGATCTTCAAAGTTCACTAAGTTTTCCAGTCGCATAAAGCTCTGTATCAGACATTTTACAAGTGCTCAGTTTATTGAGCAGCAGACAAGGGGTTAAGTCCGCAAATCCACGTTAGCCTGCAGTTTGCTATCAGTAAAACCCCTCATCACTAGAAAACAAGCTAAATAAATGTTGATTTACATACTCATTTAGACCTGGGGCCCGTTTCAGTAAGGAGGTTCAACCAACTCTGAGTTTAAACTTGAACTCAGAGTTGACTTACTCTGAGATGGGAAACTGAACACCAATGACTTGTACATATGGGTTCAGTCATGTTAGACACTTCCAAAACTGTTGCTACAGAGATGGAAATACAATTTTTAAATACATGAATTTTGTTGCCACAGATTTGGAAGTGCATTTTTCTGTTCTAAAGAAGGGGGTGCCAATACTTTTGTCTATATAGTGTATGTACAAGTCATTGGTGTTTGGTGATGAGTTTTTGTCTCAAGGTCTGCATTTACAGTCACACCAGAGGTGTTAAACTGGGATTAGGACTTGGTTTTATGCAGACCAGTCAAGTTCTTCCACACTGACTGAATCAATCATTTCTTTTTGAACCTTGTCTTATACACGGAGGCATTGTCATGTTAGAATAGAAAAGAGTCCAACAAGGGGTTGGGCCACGGGTCAAACAGAAAATACGCGCTGCGTTAATCGCGCGTTAAAAAAAATTAGTGCCGTTAAAATGAGTTTGCGAACTTTGACAGCACTAATAAAAACACAATTCAATCAAGGTAAAGCTTTAAACATGAAAGGTTCATGGGTGTGGGCTAAATGACTTTACAAACATTTGACATTAAATATCATTCAATGTCTATTTCAACACGCTGCAGCTTTTTCCACATAGTCTAACACTCTTTTCACATAATTAAATATTCTCTAATCCAACCCGTTACATTTCTTAATTAGAGTAATAAAATTAACTACTGACTTGTAGACAGCAAGAAGGCAGAGGAAGAACCTGCAGCAGCACTGACAGATGAAGAGGAGATGCTCAAGTATTGGAAGATTTCTAAAATCCAAAAAGAATAACTTTTGCATTAGGAAATAAAGATGACCAAAAAATTGTGATTATTGGGTTACTTCCAGACGTCACAGAAAGATGTTATCAAGTGAAGGTCATTTATCAGATTAACCCACTAGTATTGGTAGGTTTAGGAGTAGGTGTGGGGGAGGGGTTAGGATTAGGGGTGGGGTTGGGATTAGGCAATCAGGTAGCGATTTCAACAAGGGGATGCATAATCTGGCAGGGGTGCAGATTTCGGCACAACACCGGGTCTGGGCTAATCTCTTTCAGAAACGGGCTTGATTTACCCTGCTTTCCCAGGTTTCACAAACCTCCCATTTTGAAACGGAAATCCCAGAGTTTCCCTCATTTCAGGGTTAACATACTCAGAGTTTTCACTTAACCTCCTTTCTGAAATGGGCCCCAGGGCTTCCCAATCCTGTCTTGGAAGGAAGACATACATAATATGCAAGGCTTGGGGGCCTCCAGGTTTGAAAACCCTGACCTAGGTGTTCATTCAATATAAACTTATCTTTCATCTATATTTTTAACTTTCCAGAGACAGCTGCTGCAGCCAATCAACAAGTTTGTTTCTTTCTTTTCCTTATCTGCCTATCAGGTGGTTTGTAGGAGAGAGATCAGGGACACTTTTCCATGTGCACCTATCTACCAGGAAATTTTAGAGCACTTCATGCTTCCTTCTGCTGACAAGCTTTATGGAGATGCTGATTTCATTTTCCAGCAGGACTTGGCACCTGCCCACACTGCCAAAGGTACCAAAAGCTGGTTCAATGACCTGGTGTTACTGTGCTTGATTGGCCAGCAAACTCGCCTGAGCTGAACCCCATAGAGAATCTGGCAATTGTCAAGAGGAAGATGAGAGACACGAGACCCAACAATGTAGATGAGCTGAAGGCCACTGTCAAAGAAACCTGGGCTTCCATACCACCTCAGCAGTGCCACAAACTGATCACCTCCATGCCACGCCGAATTGAGGCAGTAATTAAAGCAAAAGGAGCCCCTACCAAGTATTGAGTACATATACAGTAAATTAACATACTTTCCAGAAGGCCAACAATTCACTAAAAATGTTTTTTTTAATTGGTCTTATGAAGTATTCTAATTTGTTGAGATAGTGAATTGGTGGGTTTTTGTTAAATGTGAGCCTAAATCATCACAATTAAAAGAACCAAAGACTTAAACTACTTCAGTCTGTGTGCATCGAATTTATTTAATACACGAGTTTCACAATTTGAGTTGAATTACTGAAATAAATGAACTTTTCCATGACATTCTAATTTATTGAGATGCACCTGTATATATAAAACATCCCCTACATCACCACATGTTGTTCGGGAGGGTTTCAAGGAAAATTGTCCTCACTCATCCAAAAACAAACTCCAGCATATTCAGTTATCAGACACGACTTGAACTTCAAATGGCACTGGCTTCTATTGTCAGATGAAACTGAAAAAATTGCTTTTTGGCAGGAAACCCACCAGATGGGTTTAGTACAAACAGGGATAAAAAAGTACCCCATGTCCACGGTTAAATATACAGCTGGATCTTTAATGTTGTGGGCCTGTTTTTCTGCCGGAAGTCCTGGACATCTTGTTCAGACGCATGGCATCATGGATTCTATCAAATACCAACAGATAAAAAATCAAAACCTGTTAGAAATCTTATAATGGGCTGTGTTTGGATCTTCCACCAGGACAACAATCCAAAACAAACATCAAAGTAAACACAAAAATGGGTCACTGAGCACAAAATGAATCTTTTACCATGGCTGTCCCTGTCCTCTGACCTGAACCCTGTAGAAAATGAGTGAGGTGAACTGAAGAGATGGAGCTGTGAATCTGAAGGATCTGGAGAGATTCTGTATGAAGGAATGATCTCTGATCTCTTATCAGGTGTTCTCCAGACTCTTCAGGCATTATAGGAGAAAACTCAGAGCTGTTGGCCAACATGAACTAGAGAAAGCATTTATTTCACAATGATACCCCCCCCCCCACCAACACACACTTTCAATTGCTTTACTTCAATGATAGGTTCAAATTTTGTGAACTTTTTGAATGAAAGATCAAATCTTTAGACAATGCAGATTTTTAAATATGAGCAAAGCCGCCTTTGCTCATATTTACCAAGGGTGCCAATATTAGTGGAGGGCACTGTATATTACATATACAGGATGTTTGGGTCAGGATGTTGTAACACAACTTTATGCATGGCTGTGTCACTGTAGAAGCACTGGATAAAATAATTCCTGAGCCTACGCCACAAAGTCACACTGCTGCATTTCGAAGACCAGTATTATTGTCCTTGCACTCGCCAAACATATGCATGGCTCTTTTTTTAGAGTGATGATCCTATGCTCCATTTGGAAATATTTGCAGTCAACAATGTTTTTGACCAAGTTAAGGCTATTCAGTCTAAACTAAGGCTATTCAGTTGACACCATCCATGCACTAATCCAGCAATATGTGTTTTAATAATAGTGTGGTTATATTGTTGCAATGTTTTAATTTCATTGCTTTATTACATCTCAAACCGAATATTGACAAATCGCCTTTCCTAATAACGTGCTAGTTTACATTCTAAAGTAAACAGTCTCATGAGAATGCTCTCACTCCACAGAAGAGAGGGGCGGGCAAGCAGAGATCATTAGCATTTAAAGGAACATACAATAAAACAGCTTGCTGTAGACAGAGCTGATTTTAACAAGGTAAAAAGGGTTTTTTTCACTACCATTGAGAAATTTTAACCAAAGTATGTTATAAACTTTAAATTAAGACCCTAAAGAATCATATCGACTTGTGGAAAATGGGCATCCGATGACCCCTTTAATGTATTTTTTGAGATTACTTTTTCAGAAATGAAAGCTAAGGCGAGATATTAAAAGTTTTCCCGTGTGACATTGTTGTCATGACATCCAGTGAGTGTATGACGTAATCCGGCGACACTTCACCGCTGTGTAATACGAGTTAATTATTATTATTATTATTTATCACAGATTATGGCCATTTGACTTATTATAGCAGTGTCCAGTGTTTCCCATACATTGATTTATTGGTGGCGGCCCGTCTCAATATCAAAACTGACCGCCACAAATAGATTTTCCAAAAGGCTTCTATTTGGCCGAATAAACATGAGCATCTTTTCAAAGATACATTCACATAAAAACACGCACGCTGCATTTTAATTTTGAAACTTGCACGTTTCAAGAAACACTGCCTGCGTCCCAATGTGCACACATCCTAAATACTATGTGATATTAGTAATTTTCAATTATTTAGGGCAGATGGGGTGGATACTATGCAAATTGGGATGCAGAGACTGTGTCTGTTAATAAACATAAACAAAAAGCTTCAGAGCTGTTTTAAGAAGGTGCTTAAGTTTTGAGCCGTGTATTATTACAATGAATTAGGCTACTACTATTGCTATTACTATTACTATCTTGTGCCCTGCAATAAACATTTACTCATACTCTCTTTTATTTTATTGGGGGAAAAAAAAGAAAATCAGCCAAAAAACAAAAACAATTCGTCATCATAATTGGGCATCGGCGGCCCTGATTTCTAGATATCGGCATCGGCTAGAGAAACCCCATATCGCTCAACCTCTATTGATGACACAATTTTTTTTTGCCCACTTTTGCAGTTGTTATTAATGTATTTTCAATACAAAACATGCTATATTTTTTCATTAAAAAAAATTGTGTTGATTTGTTAAGCATGTTTATTAAAAACAAGTTTTGTAATAACCAATTTTTCCGGACCTTTGACACTGATGAAAATTCAGATTTGGACCTTGGAATGTGGACGTTGAGAAGCCCTGTTATAGACCAGAAGCGTCAGAGAGACAAGTGTGCAGCCATCATTAGAAATTTGTCTTTGAACTTCCATTTTTGTGGTATCTAAAAATATATGTTACACAACATTAACTTAACTGCTATTTCTGTACAGCAGAATTATTGTTTTGGACATTTATTCACAATTTTTTTTTTTTTACCAGTAGCTAATAAAACATTACTATGTTGGTCATTTCTCAGTTAAATAAGTGCATTGATGATAGAGAAAGTAACTGACAGAAGAAACACAAAGTTCAACTTTAAGAAACATTTTATTGATCATCATTGGTCTTGACATATTTTCACATAGTTACGGTTCACAGAACCAACAAAATATCAGTTTTGTTTAAATGTTTTGTTCCAGGACTTTAATGGTGATAGAAATGTGAAATTACATTAGAATATCGTAATGAAGAGATCAGAGGTCAAACTAAAACCTTGAATTTCATCCATAGCAGGTCAGAGGGGCATGAACAGTGCTGAACATTTGTCATTCAATTAACCAAAAGATGATCAACTGCAGACATCAGATATAACCAAGCACAACTCAATAAAACCTGATAACCGTACAATCTTACACTGTATCTGCTGCGCAAAACATTCTGCTCTGAGACAAACCACATATCTGATCTGAGCACAGGTTGAGACATTGAGAACTTTTCTGAAACTCTAAAGGAGAAAAATGAAATTAGCATGTATGTAAAGGGCATTTCCATTTCATACAATATATCGCAAAACATTAACGAGCTTAACTTCCGCTCCGAGATGAGCAGACCAATCATTCTGTTCTTCAGAAAAGATCAACCACACCTTCATGTGTAACAAACAACACATTCATCATACTGGACAAATTACTTGATTAAACTGCACACACAGAAATAGAAGTAAATTCAGTACCAACTACACAGCTAAAAACAATTAATACAATTAGTAAAATCAGGTCAATATGCTCATTCTGATCACAGGCAACACTCATTAAAGGTACTGTAACAATAACCCTTAAATAGAATTAAATAAAACAAATATAAAATAAACAGTCTGAGACCTTGATGATGTTGCACTTGTGATAGATTTCAAGTAAAGTCATGCATAAAACACCAACACATGTTTTTTTTTCTTCCATGCAGTGAATGAAGTTATTTTTGATCGTAAGAATAATATTTCCATTTCTACCATCTACAGAAAAGTCTTTACAGTTTAGACTATTGTAACCATTCATTTTCCAAAGGCATTTGGAAGACAGAAATATCTTGATACACTAACAGAGATTGTTTAGTGTATATGAATGCTACACATTGCACTGAAAGCTGAAGCACAGAGACACGATGACACTGCAACTCTACAGAAACAGAAAAAATGAGCCACATTTGAAATAACCAGACATTTGCTGATAAATCAATCCAAACGTCTAAAGACAGAGGGATGTTAACAGCACATAGACCTAGAGGAGACACATTTATTCGACTGTTTCCTACAAACCCACAAACCATCATAGAAGCAGAATTGATCTGCCTCATAATACTGATTTACCACAAAAATGAGCCTTGTGATAGTCCTAAACCTTACAGTACACACCAGAAATGTGTTAAAATGCTGTAGACATCACACAGAAACTCTTTCACATCATCCTTTCTTTACAACTCCTAGTTAAACATTTTAAAAGGGGGTAGAAAGGACAATTTGTAAATAATAAAAACTGAAATGCATTGTCCTAAAAAAAAAAAAAAAAAAATTAAATTACTAACATTATTTTTATATAAAACAAAAAGTTGCACATTTCATTGATGTACTTGTTAATGGACATCCAATCAAAAGAAACCATCTCATACATAAAGTTCAAATAAATATGCATAAACGTTAATATTTTTAGTCTGAACTCTACATAGTGTAATATCTCAAAGTGACTTTAGTGTAACAGACTAACCAAAAAACAAACGTTTTTCCTTAAATAACCCAGTTTACAATGTAATAAGTTACACTGCCACAAGTAAGCATTGTAATACTGAATAAAAGTGACTTCCCATCTGAAGTCCCTGTGCACCTAATCATTTGACCACCAGCACTGGCACTAACGTTTCTCTATGATCACTTCATCTGTACAGCATGAGAACCATGATCCTACACTAGAGGAAATGGACAGCATCAAAGGAAGTACACTGACCGACTCAGTGACTCTGAGGATGTGTTGGTTAACAGAAGTACCATTTTTGTACACTGAACCTCAGATCAAAACTGTGATATATACAGTGCGTTTAAGTCAAAGTGCTTTGTTTCAGCTCCTTTCATGAATAACACACACACACATCAGCTGTACTTTACACACTGAATAGCAGCTGATAAGAAACTTACAACACAGTACTCTAGTCAAATCCACAGCTCTGTTCCTAAACCTAGCAAACTGCCTTGCTGTCTATGCTTACTAGTTACCTTCAAAGGCAGCATCCTAACATACAAGGAACCTCACATGAGACTGAATTGAAATGTTAAGTGAACAACTTGAATCCTCTAACAAGCACAAAATCAGTCCATTTCAAATAGAAGTATCTTTGAGGGCAACATGATTTGCTGAGTACCTGTTGTGTCAAGAACATGTCTTAACATGCTATCTGGTAGGGCTGGTAATTGACACAGATTTCACAAATCGTTTAGATTCTGATTCACAAGCTCTAGATTTGATTCGAGTTGATGCAATTCTATACTGATTCATTTGGACATACATATATTTTTGGACAGGTGTCAATTTTTCTTGAGGAGAACAATCTCAACCAATGATGTGAACTTACAGTTGATAAATTACTATACAATTTAAACTATTAAAAGTTAAAATTAACAACAGTCCAAATTTACTTGCCATTTTTTTCAATATAACAAATCAACACTCAAATAAAAACAGAGTTGTACACATAAATGTAAATTAAACAAGGATTTTTTTTAGCAACTTTTAAAAATTATATAATTATGTTAATACTCCAATTTAGAGGGATACTCCATATAGGGATGCACTGTTCGCATTCAAATCAAAGCGTAAATCGACAAAGAAAACGCATCCTTGTGTCGCAGCTGACATGGAAGAGCGTAGCAGCGATACTCTCCAAAATGGCGCTACGGTGACGTTACAATGCCAAATTGTTGAATAAAGAGGTTTTTTTTGTTTTATTTCCGTACAAAAAGTATTCTAGTCGCTTCATAACGTTACGGTTGAACCACTGATGGCAGATGGAGTATTCTGACAATGTTTTTCATACTTTTCTGGACCTTGAAAGTGGTATTTACTTGGCAGTCAATGGGACAGTCACAAGCCTCCCAGTTTTCATCTAAAATATCTTAAATTATGTTCCGAAGACGAACAAAGATGTTACGGGTTTGGAGCGACATGGGGGTAAGTGATTAATGACAAAATTTTCATTTTGGGGTGGAGTATCCCTTTAACATACAATGAATGAGACATCACTAAAAGGTTGAGTAAAAATATAATGAATATGTAAAGGGCTTTTGCAGTATATATATATATATATATAAGTTGTACTGTTTCTTTCAACCTTCTGATGTTCATTCATGTCCATTCCATGCTTTAACTAGTAGTAAAGAGGAAGAGATGATTGGATCATGTACCGCTTGAACTGAGACATAAATAAAATGAAAGCATGTCAAACACAATTTGTTGATTGAATTGTGTGATAAAATGTATAGAATTTGAAAGTTGAGACTTTCATGCTAAAAGTAACAGCACAAAGCTTATTGTGATTATTGGAGGCATACGACAAGTAATATTTAGTGAAGTTTCGTTAATGCATTAACGGAAAATCACAGACTTAAAGATCAATTATTGGTTAGTTAAAATCGATTAACTGATAATATCAACCCAGCCCTACTATCTAGGGAGCTCTCTAGGTTCTGGAACAGAGCTTGTATCTACCAGCGCTACATAGCCATGGTACCAAACAACACTCAGAAACGTCTATAAAGCCTAAAAGCTGTACACAGTCCTTTCGTGAAACTAAAAATGACTAATGTGCAAGAAGCATGCTGACCAGAAGTAAAGAGATGATCCAGTGTGCAGTAAAGAGGGTCTGCGGCAGTAAAAGAGAATATGTGTCATCTGTTTCACTGACTTGACTTCAGTCCTGGGAACTTGGTGAAACGGTGTAGTGCAGTCACAGAGAGAAATGTCACTACAGGAAGACTCATGGAGGATGCTCACAGAGACTGAAGAGAACTGGATGGCATGTGATTTCACACTCAGACGTTAGAGATTAAAGGTACAGAAAGGGATGGATGAGTCAGCAGAGGCAAACCTCTTGTTCTTCTGGTTTATCTACAAGACATTTTCTCTTGTGTCTCATTCAGACTCGAGTCTGGTTTCTTTCCCTTTGTACATCATAAGGTGAAGGAGGGGTTGTGTTTCCTGACTTCCTGTAGCAGACGCTCTCGGTCAGTCAGAGCTTTCTCTAGAGCTGACTGGACATCAGCGAGCCTGGACTCCAGAGACTGAACCAACAGAGAAACAGAAACAGATGAGATTCTGAACTAGACTAAATATCAGTTATGATCAGCTGAAACACAAAAACACTCCTTTGAAACACACTATAAAGCCCTATTCAGACGGGACTAGTTTTACAGGGGTTTGTTAGAGAAATTTGTGCTTCACAGACGTACTTTGCAATTTTAATCCCATCTGAATCTGCCACGTCTGTGTTTTTCTCACACAACCTCTGTAATAATTCCAGAGCAAATTACCTTCTGTTTTTTGGCAAACTCAGTGATCCTCTGAGAAAACGAATTATGTCTGAATGTGAATGTCTGTGCCAACAATATTTTTTTCACAACGCGTTTCCTTGTGTGTTTTGACCAACGTGAACCACCGTAGACACTCTTACCGCACACATTTTTGATATGTTTGCCTCCAAGGAAAGAAATAAAAAATAACAATAAAATCAAGAACCAAATCACCTAAACTGTTAAGACTGGCTATTGTAATATCAGTGTCAGGTAAGATTACTCACATTCATTTCTGCACTCAATTACATGTTTTAATTGCATATTTACCTTTATGAAAATTAAACATGGTTTTACTACAAATAAAAAAAATAAAAAAATAGTTAAACTAAAGTAACCACACATTAACCATGGTTTTGCTATACTAGCCATATAGCTTCACCGTGGTATTCGTAGTAAAACTGTCATTATATTAATGGTAATGAATCCGAATGACTATACGCAATGCATGCATACAGAGCACGTGATCTCTGCGATGCCCAGATGTACTAAACAGACCCTCCCACCTCCGTAATAAACACAGACATGCTAGTCCTGTCCAAATTGGTACATGAAAATCGCAAACGTCAGGTGATAAGAATCGAAACTCAAACGTAGTTTAGAAAAGTAGTCCCGTCCAAATAGTGCTTAAGAGACCATTTTTAGAGAGCAGTTGTAGTAATACACCTTCACCCATAAATAATAAAAGACATTTAGGCTTCAGACATGTAATTAAGATATCAAATGCTACTGTTGACATTTGAGTCTTTTCTTGTCCTCGAAAGGAATCGTAGCCAAGCACTGGAAAATTTGTATTTCTCTGTAAAGGACACAGACACAGAGACAGAGACAAAGACAGCAGAGAGACAGACACAGACACACACACACACAGACACAGAAGCTCTAAAAACTTATGGAAGCCCATTTTGGCCACATAAAAAAGTCAGGCTTTGAAAAATCATAATTATGGCATAAAAAGCACAATTATCAAAATTTAAAAGTATGAGATACTAAGTCAATTATGAGAAAAAAAATCCAAACTGAGACGCCAAGTCATGAGATATTTAAAATGAAAAAGGTAAAAAGAGAAATGAAAGTCAAAATTTTGAGATATGTCATAATTATGACATGTTGGCACTGACAAAAAAAACAATTATGACACAAGTCGAAATTAATGACAAACATAATTACGTCAAAAAAGTAGAAATTGACATGTGAATTATGATAAAGCTGAGATAACAAAAAGTTGAAATTATGAGCTATAAAGTCAATCATTACAAAAACTCAATGACAATTTTAATTTTATTTGGTCTTAAATATCTTGTCTTTTTATCTCAACTTTGACTTAGTATCTCATAATTTCCACTTATTTATTTATTTTTATTTCAATTTCAAGTTTTATCTCTGAATCTCGACCGAAGCATAAATTCTGATGTGGCAAAAATGGGCTACCATACAAAGCTCATTTGCTCGTGTGTATAATTAAAATATGGAGCATCAAGATTCACACTAGGTTTGATGCCAACAATATCAAAAGTAATTCTTTCTTTCATCTATCTATGTTCAACCTGACGTCATGCATCTGGAAATGCCATGTTCAAATTAATTGTGAGTGAAAATGAGATTTAAAAACTACGATAGGGGCAGATGTTCTGTTTAACATCTCAAACCAAACTCAAACAGGCCAAACACATAAATAATGCAACATTACATTGTGTATAATAATTTTCTAATATATGATACCTTGTTTTTCTCCTCGGCTCTAAAGCAGGATTGGCTAGCTCTATCTTTGTCCCCTTCTGTCTCAATCCCTGATTGGCTCTGCGCAGCTGCATGCGTAAAAGTGAAACAGAGGAAGCAAGCGTTAGTTTAACAGGTGACAGCACATATATCCTGTAATCTGAGCAGCTGCTGTTAGGGCTGTGACGGTGGCAGATTTTTACCACCGCGGTGGTAATGGACCAACAACCGCCGGTGGTGCGGTGTTGTGTATATTTATATATATATATATATATATATAATTCTGAAACACAAACATAAATAAATGAGGCTCAATATCTATTAAAAAACGTTCGTGTTTATTTTAGCATTCTGTCAGTGAACAATCAGCCTGCAAAACACTAAAATAAATATCAAAGAAATAATTACAGTTAAATAGGAAAGTAGCCTTAAATAACGCGAGCGGCGTGGCGAGAACTCATTCTAATCGATGCTGTCCACAGATGCGGCGGATGCAACACGACAAACCCCTCACAGTAAACTGCCTTGTTCTATTTATGACATATGACACGAAGTTCAAATGTCCTGTAGACAGACTCAACCTTTGTGTTGCGACACGGCGTCCGGTTTAGACACGGCTCCGGTGTTGCCAGATTGGATGGACGATTTCCAGCCCAAAAGCTCACAAAAAACCGCCAAAACTTTAACTGTCAAAATAATGTGATATAATGTAAATCAAGGTTGATAAGAGCCATTTTTAACTCCTTATAATGAAATAATGACGACAAAATAATATAAATATAATGCTAGATAAATTTCCCATGGATCAAATCGGGGCAAATACATTAAAGAGAACTACCAAATATGATTAAAAATATGCAAACAGACACTACGGCAATCAATGTCAACCGTCAGAATTTAAATGCAAACAAGTGCCAATATAAGTGATCGTAATTATAGGTATTTCACACTCGTTCATGCACACATGACAGTCAAAGCTGCCATTCTGTATGATAATCCGACAATAAAAAAAAAAAATTAACAACAAATACCTTCGTGTCGCTCTATAATTTCACACAGAAGTCTTTCGTGAAGTTCATATGTAGAACTTTCACAGTCAAAACTAAGTCCAGCATCTTTAAAGGATACCAATTGGACGTTTAAAAGATAAAAGACAGGATCGTATACATATAAATAGATTTTGATTAAATAATTTAACTGTGCTCTGATTTCGGAGTTGCAGTGATAGCCTTCATGTCATCTCCGCAACAGGTGTAATTCACGTTTTGAAACACTCTCCACTCTTTACCATCAAACTTATATTTAGGCATTATGATCACTTACAGTTTACATTCAAAATCAGAGCCGTTATCGCGCTAAAAAACCCGTCGCTCATGAATCATCACGTCTGTCTGCGATTGGCTAAAACATCAGCACCAGTCTCTTTGCAGGTGTGTGTGTTTGGTAACTTTGTGATGACTGATTACATGCATGCAGTAGGCTATATATGCACACTTGGGCTTGTTTGTTAACCAATTATCCTATACAATTTATATGTTTTGAAAACCGCCAAATGACCAAAAACCAGTCCAAATTTTGTCCACCCGCCAAGCCAATATTTACCCGCACAATCAAATTCAAAACTGCCAGGAACCGCCAATCTGGCAACACTGCACGGTTCACTGTTCCGCTACCAAGCAAGCGGCCGCGTTAATCCTCGTCTGCACGCGCTCTCTGTGGAATAGGATTCGCGGCGTATGTTTCCACATTTCTTGTTGGCATCTTCCATTTACCGCTGTCTCGCTCGTATTTGGCCAGTTTGGAGAAAGCCTCACCAACACAAACTGACCAGCGGGCGTTTGCGATCACGTGAACTTGAAGACACTTGTACAAACGCGGATGGGGGACATGAATGGAAATGATTCCAGATCGGCGATGTAGTATTGGTTTCCCAACAAGGTCCATCGCTCAAAATACATTTGCTGAATGCAGAATAAACTGTATTTTCCTGCGCTCAAACCTGCCAATCTAAAGGAAACGCCGTGTATGGCGTTTGAGGTAATTTGTGAATTAGCATAGATTTATAGTCTAAATAAAACAATTTGCAACCGTTCTATATTACATTGTATACAAAACTTTGTATTATGCTTGTTATAAAGTGTGTGACGTCACGTGCACTACCGCCGGTGGCAACAGACAACCGCGGTGACGACAGACCACCGCGGTGATGCGGTTGTCACAAAGACCGTCACAGCCCTAGCTGCTGTAACCCAAACCCAAAGGACTCACGTCTCAAGCTGAGGATTCCATCATCCAAACGCTCCAGCACAATACTGTCCAGAGAGAAAAGCACAGGAACTGGTTGAGGAGCGGTCGGGTAGACACGAGGACCATCATCCTGTCAGAAAGAGAGAAAACAGAACAGAAATCACTTGTCTTGTATGTAAAATGTTGAAG
The DNA here is from genome assembly GCA_023376895.1 of Aspiorhynchus laticeps. Taxonomy (NCBI): domain Eukaryota; kingdom Metazoa; phylum Chordata; class Actinopteri; order Cypriniformes; family Cyprinidae; genus Aspiorhynchus; species Aspiorhynchus laticeps. The sequence continues at coordinate 9,159,973 of CM041816.1, forward strand.
CTTGTCCATTAACTGATCAACTGATAATCTATCAAAGGGAATGGCTAGTCTTCCATTAGCTCTGATTATGGGCATCATTTGACCCTCATTCTCACCTTTAGTGTAATAGCAGTGTCCCGAAACCACAGTCTCATTGGCTGGGGGTCTGCGCTGAGCTCATCCTCCAGGAAGGGTCCCAGCGTGTTTAAGGTAGAAGCCAGGAGCTCTGCTTTGCACCCTGTCAAGCACATTTCCATGAAGCCCACGCTCTCAGACAGAGGAGAGTGTCTGCCTGCACGCGGCCCCATCTCCATCCTGAGGGCCGCTGCTGGGGGACAGGAGAGAGACCGGGGCCCGGGAGACAGAGGAGCACATGGAGAGGAAGAACCAGCTGTTGTGAAAAAAATAAAAATAAATAAAAAGATGTTTTAAGAAAACGTTTTGGTAAATCTTAAATAAGTGCCATACTGCATGTATCTGCACACACGTTAACATCAGTTTGAGAATCAGTTACCATAGAAATGAAGAGTGTGAGAGAGGTAATTATACAGGGTGGTTGAAAAGACAGATTAACGTATGGTTGGAGGAGCAGACTGCATGCTTTGAGTCGTGAATAATTAGTGGTTGGAGATGCACAAGTTCTTGACTTCATATCCAGGGAGTGAAAAGAGACATACCATGAGTACTATGGGTGTGTCACATGATCTGCACCTAAACACTAATATCCAATTTCCCCAGTGTTTAGTACCATGTGCAATGTGTTTGTGCACAGGGATTGCTTTTCTTAATGAATAGTTCACTCAAAAATGAGAAATTTGCTGAAAATGTACTTATTCCCAGGGTATTCAAGATATAGAGAATTATTTTTTTTTTATGGGTTTTTTGTTTCTACACTGGAGAAAGCAAGATTATGGATAGAGGAGTCGTATTTTAGGCCGGAAGCAATGCTTTGAATTTAAAAAATGTCTTGATGGATTTGTTTCTTTTTATTTTTTTGTTTTGGAGAATTAGTGGCTTTATTCAGTAACAAATTTGTATGAATGTGTTTGTGATTTTCATACAATCTGCTTACGCTCAACTGATGGTTAAGTTTAGGGGTGGACGTTTATGCTTTCTTTATTTCTAATCATATGTTTCTGTATGAAACACATCATACAAATTTATACAAAATCACCACCTTGTAAATTGGTTGTTTTCTCATGAGATCAGGTTGGATGCACCTGAAAACCAACAACTCAACTCTCTTGTTTGTGTCATATTCGCATGTACGTTTTGTCAACTTCTGAAAAGCTAAATTAGCACAAGGCCATTCAAAAACCGTGGGTCAGTTGTGGTGCTCAGTGAATGTGATCACCAATGGTATCTTGTGAATGTTTGGCCATGAGATTCATATAAACAGTGTTGTGACTTAAGTTAATGTAAACAGACGGGACAAAAAAAAAGATAATAATTAGGCCTTGAAGTGTGAAGAGTCTAAATGGCATATTGGCAATATTTTTGTATTCACATTTAGCATCCTAACCCTGTGTCAGTGCAAGTCCTGCCAGCAGGTCTGTGACTTTATGGTTGCCATGTTGTTTAGGCACAAGCTCTTGGGCTTCCAGCGCCACCACGATATCTTCACCACACATCTCTGTCAGGCACCCCATTCGACTCAGACACAGAACTAACACAGACACCTGTGAAACAAAAAAGCTTTCATTAAAAATCACACAACCAACTATGATCAAAGTAAATGCTGTTGATCAATCCTGACAGCATTGATTGATTACTAAACTTTCCATCACTGATTAGTAAAGTACCTGACTACTTATTTTTTTAAGTCACTGGCATCAAACCTGACACAATTTTATTCTTTGAATATGTGCAAATGTGACAAACAGACTGACAGCTCCTGGTTACAATGTTTTCAATGTAATTGACATTTTTAATTTACAATGCAATTAAAATGCTAAATCAATTTGTAAACAGTTGTCATTAATCCGGTTCTTGAAACTTCTGAAATAATTATTTGTGGTTAGTTAATTTAGGAAACTGAGGAGTTACGACAAAGGACATAAATTAGAGAACAGGAAATAACAATAAATATACAGCAGAAAAAAAATATAGCAATAATAGACAAAGTAAAATATTATATAATTTATAAAATATACAGTGGGTACGGAAAGTATTCAGACCCCCTTACATTTTTCACTCTTTGTTATATTGCAGCCATTTGCTAAAATCATTTAAGTTCATTTTTTTTCCTCAATGTACACACAGTACCCCATATTGACAGAAAAACACAGAACTGTTGACATTTTTGCAGATTTATTAAAAAAGAAAAACTGAAATATCACATGGTCCTAAGTATTCAGACCCTTTGCTCAGTATTTAGTAGAAGCACCCTTTTGATTTAATACAGCCATGAGTCTTTTTGGGAAAGATGCAACAAGTTTTTCACACCTGGATTTGGGGATCCTCTGCCATTCCTCCTGCAGATCTCTCCATTCTGTCAGGTTGGATGGTAAATGTTGGTGGACAGCCATTTTTAGGTCTCTCCAGAGATGCTCAATTGGGTTTAAGTCAGGGCTCTGGCTGGGCCATTCAAGAACAGTCACGGAGTTGTTGTGAAGCCACTCCTTCGTTATTTTAGCTGTGTGCTTAGGGTCATTGTCTTGTTGGAAGGTAAACCTTCGGCCAGTCTGAGGTCCTGAGCACTCTGGAGAAGGTTTTCCCAGGATATCCCTGTACTTGGCCGCATTCATCTTTCCCTCGATTGCAACCAGTCGTCCTGTCCCTGCAGCTGAAAAACACCCCCACAGCATGATGCTGCCACCACCATGCTTCACTGTTGGGACTGTATTGGACAGGTGATGAGCAGTGCCTGGTTTTCTCCACACATACCGCTTAGAATTAAGGCCAAAATGTTCTATCTTGGTCTCATCAGACCAGAGAATCCTTCAGGTGTTTTTTAGCAAACTCCATGCGGGCTTTCATGTGTCTTGCACTGAGGAGAGGCTTCCGTCGGGCCACTCTGCCATAAAGCCCCGACTGGTGGAGGGCTGCAGTGATGGTTGACTTTCTACAACTTTCTCCCATCTCCCGAATGCATCTCTGGAGCTCAGCCACAGTGATCTTTGGGTTCTTCTTTACCTCTCTCACCAAGGCTCTTCTCCCCCGATAGCTCAGTTTGGCCGGACGGCCAGCTCTAGGAAGGGTTCTGGTCGTCCCAAACGTCTTCCATTTAAGGATTATGGAGGCCACTGTGCTCTTAGGAGCCTTAAGTGCAGCAGAAATTTTTTTGTAACCTTGGCCAGATCTGTGCCTTGCCACAATTCTGTCTCTGAGCTCTTCAGGCAGTTCCTTTGACCTCATGATTCTCATTTGCTCTGACATGCACTGTGAGCTGTAAGGTCTTATATAGACAGGTGTGTGGCTTTCCTAATCAAGTCCAATCAGTATAATCAAACACAGCTGGACTCAAATGAAGGTGTAGAACCATCTCAAGGATGATCAGAAGAAATGGACAGCACCTGAGTTAAATATATGAGTGTCACAGCAAAGGGTCTGAATACTTAGGACCATGTGATATTTCAGTTTTTCTTTTTTAATAAATCTGCAAAAATGTCAACAATTATGTGTTTTTCTGTCAATATGGGGTGCTGTGTGTACATTAATGAGGAAAAAAAATGAACTTAAATGATTTTAGCAAATGGCTGCAATATAACAAAGAGTGAAAAATTTAAGGGGGTCTGAATACTTTCCGTACCCACTGTATATATATATATATATTTATTTTTATTTTTTTCAGAGATTTGCACAATGAGCACTGCTTTTACAACACAGTGTCAAGATGCATTTTCTGATGCTCTTCCATGCAGAGGACAAGTGGCAGGTGTTTAGCCATCTAGATGTGCTACAGATAAAAACTCACCATATCTTGAGCAATGTCTTCAGTGCTCTGGGACAGAGAGCTGCTGAGGTCTGCTGATGACCCGCCTTCTGTTCCTGGAGCTGGACTAACACTGCTGCCGGAGACGCCTGTACCATTAGGACGCAAAGACTCCACACCAGACTCTGAATCACAACAACACAAATACACATGACTTAGACACTGACAGTTATAGTTATAGCTTTTAAAATGAAAGTGCAAGTGTTGTACCAGAGTCCATGAGGATGACAAAGTTTTCACTGATGTCACTATCAATGGACAAGCCATCGTCCGCCAGACTACTTTCTAAAATGGCACTGTCACAGGAATTTTGGGAAGGCGACTGTTTCATGGTCTGAAGCCGCAGGTTCCCCATTATGGAGGGACTGGACTCTTCTGGCCATGCACTTTGCTGCCTACAGAAGTCATATCAACACATGATACTTGAGTTGAATTACAAGTCATTAACCACACTGGCAGGAAGAGTAGAGGAGAGGAAGAGTAACTGATTAAACAGTAAAGGGATAGTTAATTAATTCTGTCATTAATTACTAATCTCCATGTCATTCTAAACCCATAAAATTATTAATTTTGGAAACACAAAAAGGATATTTGTAATGAAACTTGAGACTTCTCTCCCTCCATTAAAAGTTAATTGCACCAGAACTTTGATGTTTCAAAAAGTTCATAAAGACCTACAAGTCCTAAAGTAATCCATATGAATTGAGCAAATTAATTTGCAAATAATTAAAAGGAGACCTATTATGCCCCTTTTTACAATATGTAATATAAGTCTCAGGTGTCCCCAGAATGTGTCTGTGAAGTTTAAGCTCAAAATACCTTACAGATCATTTATTATATAATTTTGAAAATGCCTATTTTGAGTGGAAGCAGAAACACGCTGTTTTCGTGCATGTCTCTTTAAATGCAAATGAGCTGGCTGCTTTTCCAGAATAGTGCTGTGCCTTTACAGCTCGTTCCTCGGATACTCTGCTAAAAAACCATCTGTTTGGCTTTGATTATCATGTCTTTTGCGCTAAAATCATGCGTTTCAAACCATGTTAGTTTAAACTTCTGATATACAGTTTTCTGAGCGCACACATCCGAAGCAAGTGGCTGTCACACAGCATGTGAGTACTAAACTAAGTTCTCTTTCATGTCTTATTGCGCTTAAACTGTCAAATACACACAAGTTTATGTTAAAACACACAGTCAAGTTACAAAAACAGTTGGTTATGTCTGTGAAGGTAAACAGCAGGGAAAGAAATCACATGTTTATATTATATCTGTGCCTAGGCAGCAGAGTAATATACAATAAATAAACTAATAAATCCACTGCTCTCTTGTCCCCTCTGAGGCTGGGACTCTAAATAGTGTTTTGTGCTCGTCAGTGCAGCCTAAGACAGAACAGTTAGCATGCTTTGCTTGAACTTTTGCTGTGGCGTTAGAACTGGTACACTGTTGTCGCTTGCGAAAACACAATGGTGGCACCGTGGGTGGAAGCTTGCAGATTAAGGGGCGGTATTATTATAATAAGATCCCCTTTCTACGTCACAGGGGGAGTGAAATCTGAGCGGCTCATTTTTTCACAAGCCTGCAGAGAAAGGCTTACCAAAAAAAATTTACTGCGTTGTTCTTTTTCATGTTTTCTGGGTTGGTAGAAGCACTGGGGACCAGATTATAGCACTTATACACGGGAAAAAGATTTTCATGATATGTCACCTTTAATTTAGGCTTTTCTTAAAGAATAAAATTGCACATACATATATCAACACACATACATAATGCACATCAACTATGGTAAACAGAAGCTCAGCTGTACTTGCCTGACACACAAGAACAAACCTCATTGGTTCATGTGCGTCTAGCAAGCACGTTTACCATATTTTACACATTCTATGTATTGTTGATCAATGTGTTTTTGTTAATAAAAAAGAGAATTACATCCATATATCACAAAGTGATCAAGTCTTTTCAGAAGACTTGGATTTAACTGCTCAATTTATATGGATTAATTTTACGATGGCTTTCCAAACTTTTTGATGCATCAAAATTGTGGTGCAATGGACTATCAATAGAGGAACAGAAATCTATCAGGTTTCATTAAAAATGTCTTCATTTTTGTTTTGAAGACGAATTAAAGTTTTATAGATTCATAACAACATAAGAGCGAGTAAACAATAATAGCATTTTCATTTTAAGTGCACTATCTCTCTCTCTTTAAGGGTTAATAACATACCAAAAATGAACAAATTTATTGTAACTAACAGTTTCAAATACAGCCCAGTGTGTCTTCCTAAATGTAGACATTCACTAGAATAGCCACAAGCAGTATCAGCTCTTTTAAATTATGTACTGTGTGCACTGCATGTGAGCTCATCTAAAAGATGACCAGATATTCAGAAACAAAAAATACATTGTTTTGAGGTTAACCACAAATTAAATGGCTCTGATCAGGTGATAATTTCTAGGATGGAGTCAACAATGGCCAAGTGATAGAACAGTTTTTTTTTTAATTAGCAACTGAAAGAGTTCATCAGCAGTCCAAGGAGACAAAATGTGAACAGTAAAATTATCAGTTTCAGACACCGTAAGATATACCAGATTTTCCATATCAACGCAATCCTAAAATCAAGACCAAAGCAATGCAGATGGCTCAAAGATCTTACTTGTTTTGAGAAGTGAAGAGTTTAGTCATGCCAGATCCTCGGCTCAGGATGCTGAAGGCATCTTTCGTGATGGACAGCGCACCCTTGGTGAGATCCAGGGAGGCGCTGAGTGCATCTTTGGTGACACCTTTAGTGGCATTCAGGGCACTGGACAGCTCCCCCTCCAAGCTGAAAGTGGAGCTATGACGGGACAGTAATGCAGAGTTCCCTGGAGAAAGCGGAGGAGACGAGAAAGTAACGGCGGCCTGAGCTTCATCATCCTGCCCCGTTGGTCCATCCATTCCTTCTTCAATGGCTTCACAAGCCTCCTCTACAGAACCTTCCTGCTCGACATCATCCTCTTGACCCTCATTCCCTCCTGTCCCACTGTCCTCCAGCAGGCCAGGCTCACCAGCGTGGTGGGATGGCGACAGATCAGAGTCGGTCAAGCTAGGACTGTCCGTTTCCTCAGGAGAATGGGCTTCTTCTATTGGCTCGGATGTTGCAGGAGGAAGCAGTAGAGCAAGTTCTATTGCCTCCATTAGAATTGAGACACAAACCGAAGGGGGATCTGATGGTTTATGTTCAGGTTGTCCCAAACCCTGGATGTCCTTGGTCAAATCTCCAGCTAGTCGGGCAAGGTAGTCCTTCATCCGCAAAAGAGCTACGAACTGGTAGTGGTTGAGCCACATTTTGACAGGAGTAATGGATTGGGCTAAGATATGAATGGAGGCCATGGGAGAGTTGACTAGATCGTTGGTTTGGACAACTTTACTAGATATGACATCATTTACACCCTGCAGTGTGTCTAGTAGGGGTTGTTTGGTAGAACCGGTTGGGGATTTTGAATCGGCATCTATACTCGAACAATGAGAGACTTTTTTGAAGGCAGAAGGGCGGCACATCCACATGGACATGGCAAAGGGCTCCACGAACGGAAGAGCTTTCCCTCTGAGCCCTCGACGAGCCCCCTCAAATCCAAGAGTCACTCGGGACAGACTGACAGACCAGACGTCCTGGGAGCGAGAGGGACGTTTGTGCGCTAATGACAGGGACTCGTTTTCCAGACAGTGTTGAAGGAATGCAGACGGCAGGGGATGGAGGACGCTCTGATCACGAGGGAAAGGTTGGCTTGCCGTGGGATGGAAGAAAGGGCGGGTGGAGAAGCTGCTGTAGGTGCTGTTGAGGTCCAGATGGGAACCGTGAGGAGCGTGGCGTGTGTTGCTGAGGACAATCTGAGGAAGGCTGATGCTCAGTGACTGAGGGCGGTCTGGGTGATCCAAAATGGAGGATTCCAGAGGAATAATGATCTGAAAAGAAAGAAGGTTCAGCTAAAACACTTGCAAACTATTATCGAATAAGAAAAGATGTCTGTTTTAGTATAGAGGGTTTTTTCGAGGCTTTAAGTATAAATCATGTTACTGAACCAAATTCTTAAAGGGTCAATTAAAAATGGGAATGTCTATAACTATGTTTCCATCACCCTGTTTTTTTTATGAGCATTTCGAAATATCGCATAAGAAACGAGTGATGGAAACGTAAAAAAAAAAAAAAATCCCTTAATTCGCAAAACAGTTTTTACGCTCGCTTGAGGTGGTTTTTGACTTGTGCGAAAAAGGGTTAATGCGAATAATGGGAGATGAAAACACATTTTAAGAAGATTGACATCTACGCTAATATTAGTCTATTTCTTTCTTATTCCGAGGTCACTGCAGTCACCAGATCCAGTCCGTATCCAGATCAGATGGTGGATCAGCACCTAGCCTGGTTTCTCCCAAGGTTTTTTTCTCCATTCTGTCACCGATGGAGTTTTGGTTCCTTGCCGCTGTCGCCTCTGGCTTGCTTAGTTGGGGACACTTCATTTCCAGCGATATCGTCGTATTGATTGAACAGAGACTTTTAGAACTGAACTGAGCTGGACGATGCCATCACTGAATTCAATAATGAAATGCCTTTAACTGAAAATTGAGTGTTTAATCTTGTCATTTTACATTATTGACACACTATTTTCCTATTTTGATATTGTGCAGTTGATTTGACACAATTTATATTGTTAAAAGCGCTATATAAATAAAGGTGACTTGACATTTACCGAATAAATTCCTCCATGCGCACCAAAACAAAAAATAATTTGACTTTGCACCATGGGACATCTCTTTGCACAGCATCTGCAAAGTTACAGTCAATCTTAAATGCCCGAGCAAAGTCTGTAAAAGTATTTTTGTATATTTTGTATACTTTACACGACTTCGTTCCCAAACAGCAGGCATCCACCTCCGAAAGTAATGACCGCATTTATTGTGTTTCATTTGCTTGCTCTGAGGTGCAAGTAATTTATTATATATAAAAACTAATATATTCAGTAGCTTATCCTACTTTTCTAGTGATATTTAGTGCCAGTTTATCAGGAAGTGGTGATTTTGTTCTCTTTGACTCGTTGGATGGAAACGGTGCTTATTCGCAAATGTTTTATGCGATATTCCAGTTTTGCGTATAAGTTAAATTCGCAACTTTGGATGGAAACCCGGCTTATGACAAAGAAAAGGAAAATTAATTTTAAAAATTAGCACAAGCTTCTTAGGAACATCTGTATTTTCTTTTAAAAGCACATAAGATCTGTTGGTTTACCTTCAGCTGTGTTGCATCCAGGCGAATATCGATGTGTTCGTCCGTCTTGTTGCTGTCCTGGAGGTGATAAAAGGCTTTGACCTGATCTAGCGTCCTGTGTAGACCCCGTGAGAACAGAGTCATCCACAACACACTTGGGGCATCAAGACACAGCTGTAGACCATTCAGCTGTGCATAAAGATTAGAGCAGGGAACTAGAGAGAGAGGAGGGGCCAATGGGAGGAAAATAAAAATGATAAGATTAGATCTAGATAAATTAAACTTTTTCCCATCAGGACAGATCAACCTTCACACTGCGGTTCAACAAGAATGTGAGTTTGTTAATATGAATGATATGCATTAACCATAGTGATCAATGAATGTGAAAAATCATAGCTATCGCACCAGGAAGTCCAGGATTATCAGGGAAGTAGTATTCAGTGAACTGAAGGTGAATTGCAGGAGTGTTGTCTGGGAGATGCAAGGATTTGCGGTTGCAGGAGAGGAGAGACTGTGTTCTCTTGCTGTGACGGCCTCCAGTGGACACCTACAGCAACAGATGGGGTTTTAATAACAGATATGTTTTATTTATTTATTGACTTTAGCTTCTCAAAATAGGTGACTAGCTTTTGTCACACAGAGGGATTTAGTTACATTTAAATTATTTTAAAAAGCAGAACTCATAGCCAGATACACTATCATTAAAAAAAAAATGTGTACATTTTTATTTTTTTACGATTTAAAATATTTTTTTTCTATTTGAATATATTGTAAAATGTAATTTATTCCTGTGATCAAAGCTCAATTTTCAGCATCATTTCTCCAGTCTTCAGTGTCACATGATCCTTCAGAAATCATTATAATATGCTGATTTGCAGCTAAAGAAACATTTATTATCATCAATGATACATAGTTTATCACAGTTGTGCTACTTCATATTTTTGTGGAAATGGTGATACATTTTACACCAAACACTTGAACTCAGGACAGAACATTAAACCATTTCTTATACTTGAGGGTAACATTTATCTAATGACTTTTTCCAACATTTTCTGTTTATTCACCCTTGATAACTTTGAGAACTGTAGCTTTAAGAGTACACACTTATGTCTCTTTTGAGCTACCGAGACAATTGTTAACACGAGAAAACATGCATTATATCATAAGTGACAGCACTGATGAAATGTTCAAGCCCTAAGGATGCATGACATTAAAAATTAAAGTGTCACATTATCTTGTCGAGGCTATTTTTTGTTATTCTCATTGAAAAAATACTTCCACGTTACACATGAATGTATCAAAGATTCATTACAAACATTTTCTGAATTAATGTGACGTGTCAAATTTATCTCTATGAAACTCATCAAAATTGTCATCTTGCCCTTGAACTTCCCATTTCTACTCTTAATTTGATAACCAAAGCATAACATCAGCAACACATCACATGCTGCTTTATCCTTGTGATGCAAAAAGGGATGACAAGCAGATTTCATTTTCCCGGGAGTCTAATTTTGGACGGAACTGACTTGTCACATAAAAAGCATGAGTATACAAGCTTGTGGTAAAAGAGTAAAAACAAATACAGTCTCAGCGTATGTCTATGCACAACAGAACAAATTAATTAGACTTTTACAATAAATGGTTTGTTGTGATATGCTTAGACATCTAAAGTGTTGGGATTCATGAGGATTTTAAACTACATGAGGGATTCAAAAACTAATTTAAACCTGGGAATAAACAGAAAGGTAAATATACTTTGAAAAATATAGTTTAAAATGAATTTAAAAAATACATTAAGTTACAACAAAGGAAAAACAAATGGACATTTAATCTGCACTGTATAGAAGAATATAAAGGCTGTCATTCTCAAGTGTGATTTATCAATGATTTCTTTATGTTTGTGTAGAGATGTCTCAGACCTGATGGATGTCCAGGTCGTCCACACGGATCACCATACAGCTGGAGCGAAGTCTCTTCAGTGAAGTTCTTGAGGACGGGGCGGCTGCTGAAGTACGCCGTGAGGTCTGAGACCGCTCAGGACTGAAATTGGACAGCGATTCTCCATCTGCGTAACACAAAACAGTATTTATTCAATACAGTGGCAAAATTAACAAAAAATAAAGCATCAACAGGTGTTGACATTTCCCAACAGCACAGCAGTAATGACTTTATGAACTATTTTACTTCCAAAATTGATACTATTAGAGATCAAATTGTAACCATGCAGCCGTCAGCTATATTATCACATCAAATAGTGTACTATAGATCCCCTGAGGAACAATTCCACTCATTCTCTACTATAGGAGAGGAAGAATTGTATAAAGTTGTTAAATCATCTAAACCAACAACATGTATGTTAGACCCTATTCCATCTAAACTACTAAAAGAGGTGCTTCCAGAAGTCATAGATCCTCTTTTGGCTATTATTAACTCGTCATTGTCATTAGGATATGTCCCCAAAAACTTTAAATTGGCTGTTATTAAGCCTCTCATTAAAAAACCACAACTTGACCCCAAAGATCTAGTTAATTACAGACAGATCTCGAATCTCCCTTTTCTGTCAAAGATATTAGAAAAGGTTGTATCCTCACAATTATATTCCTTCCTAGAGAAAAATGATATCTGTGAGGATTTCCAGTTAGGATTTAGACCGTATCATAGTACTGAGACTGCTCTCATTAGAGTTACAAATGACCTGCTCTTATCATCTGATCGTGGTTGTATCTCTCTATTAGTTATACTGGATCTTAGCGCTGCGTTCGACACGATCGATCACAACATTCTTTTGAATAGACTAGAAAACTTTGTTGGCATTAGTGGAAGTGCATTAGCATGGTTCAAATCGTACTTATCTGACCGCCATCAATTCGTAGCAGTGAATGAAGAGGTATCATATCGATCACAAGTGCAGTATGGAGTTCCTCAAGGCTCAGTACTAGGGCCGTTACTTTTCACGCTTTATATGTTACCCTTGGGAAATATCATTAGGAAACACGGGGTTAGCTTTAACTGTTATGCTGATGATACTCAGCTCTATATTTCTTCACGGCCTGGTGAAACACACCAAATTGAGAAACTTATGGAATGCATAGTCGATATAAAAAACTGGATGACGAGTAATTTCTTACTGCTAAATTCTGAAAAAACAGAATTATCTGTTAATGTTAATTATCGGACCTAAACCCCCCACAAGTAATAACCTAGAACACTGTCTAACACTTGATGGCTGCTATGTAAATTCTTCGTCATCAGTCAGGAACCTAGGTGTGCTATTTAATAGTAATCTCTCCTTTGACAGCCACGTTTCTAGCATTTGTAAAACTGCATTTTTTCATCTTAAAAATATATCTAAACTGAGACCTATGCTCTCAATGTCAAATGCAGAAATATTAATTCATGCGTTTATGACCTCAAGGTTAGATTATTGTAATGCTTTATTGGGTGGTTGTTCTGCACGCTTAATAAACAAATTACAGATGGTTCAAAATGCAGCAGCTAGAGTTCTTACTAGAACCAGGAAGTATGACCACATTAGCCCGGTTCTGTCAAAACTGCACTGGCTCCCTACTAAACATCGTATAGATTTTAAAATCTTGTTAATTACTTATAAAGCCCTGAATGGTTTAGCTCCTCAGTACTTGAGCGAGCTCTTATCGCATTATAGTCCTTCACGTCCACTGCGTTCTCAAAACTCTGGCCATTTGATAATACCTAGAATATCAAAATCAACTGCGGGCGGCAGATCTTTTTCCTATTTAGCGCCCAAACTCTGGAACAATCTACCAAACACTGTTCGGGAGGCAGACACACTCTGTCAGTTTAAATCTAGATTAAAGACCCATCTCTTTAACCTGGCGTACACATAACACACTAATACACTTCTATTATTCAAATCCGTTAAAGGATTGTTAGGCTGCATTAATTAGATCAACCGCAACCGGGAACACTTCCCATAACACATGATGCACTTGTTACATCATAAAAAGATTCACATCTACGCTAATATTAGTCTGTTTCTTTCTTATTCCGAGGTCACTGCATTCACCAGATCAGATGGTGGATCAGCACCTAGAGACGACCTCTACAGCCCTGAACGTCAGCGGAGACCAGGACACCTAGATGAGCCCCAGAGACAGACCCCCAGTGAGGACCACGTCACCTAGACAGCCATCAGGAAAAGACCTCGGGAACCAGTTGAGCCCTCCAATCTGACTTTGTAACAGTTGGAATTGAACTGCTGTGTTGTCTGGCCAGAGGAGAAATGGCCCCCCGACTGAGCCTGGTTTCTCCCAAGGTTTTTTTTCTCCGTTCTGTCACCGATGGAGTTTTGGTTCCTTGCCGCTGTCGCCTCTGGCTTGCTTAGTTGGGGACACTTCATTTCCAGCAATATCGTCGATTTGATTGAACAGAAACTTTTTGAACTGAACTGAGCTGGACGATGCCATCACTGAATTCAATAATGAAATGCCTTTAACTGAAAATTGAGTGTTTAATCTTGTCATTTTACATTATTGACACTATTTTCCCATTTTGATATTGTGCAGTTGCTTTGTCACAATTTGTATTGTTAAAAGCGCTATATAAATAAAGGTGACTTGACTTGACTTGACAAAACAAGACCAATTCATTACTAAGAAACTAACACAATAAAGAAAACTCTCAAAAGCAAACATAACCAGAGATGTTCATGTCAAATACAGCCATTTTTTTGAGGAACCGATGCATCACTTTATATATTTTTTTAGTGTTTAGACTGTGAGAACTGTGTTTTTAAAAGAGAAAACTCTTAAGGTAACATTAGCATAAAGGAACAAGTTGCTACACTTTGAAGAAAGATTAAAATGAAACTTTATTTTTATATAATGTGCATTGATGAATCATTCACAATACCACCAACATTTATTGTTGGATTCGGGATGTGTAGACATTCAGAGAACGCTTACCCTTGATTTTTTTGGCCGGAGAGTCTTTCGCAGACACATTTGGCTCTGAATGAGGTCCAGGGATGCCCAGATCCTCCACCCTCCTCTGAAACTCCTGCAGCAGTTTGGCCGCCCACTGAGCACGAGACTCCATCGCCCCGCAGTGACGCTCCCAGTGCCGGCAGCCATCACCTGTACAGCACAGCATATGCCACTAATCAACACATGTCTCTCAACTACACATCTGGCTCTTACCCTACAGTCAACCATTCACACAATACACTGAATTCATACACTGACAGTTATAACCTAAACATGAAAGCTCTATATAAAAGCTTGGGGTCAGAAAGTTTGGGAAAAAATGTATACTTTTATTCAACAAGGATGCATTGTATGAATCAAAAGTGACAGTAAATACATTTATAATGTTACAAAATATTTCCATTGAACTTTCTATTCATTAAAGAATCCTCAAAAAAAGACTCACGGTTTTTCTACAAAAATATGAAGCAGCACAACTGTCTTTAACATTTATAATAATACTAATCAAATCAGCATATTAGAATGATTTCTGAAGGATCATGTGACACTGAAGACTGGAGTAATGATGCTGAAAATTCAGCTTTTGATCACAGGAATAAATTACATTTTAAAATATATTCACATAGAAAACAGTGATTTTTAAAATGTAAAAATATTTTACTGTAATATGATCAAATAAATGCAGCCTTGGCCAACATAAAAGACTTCTTTCAAAAACTAAAAACTTATAAACGGTAGTGTGCATTTTGAATGGTAATTCATTTGTATTAAACCTATGAAGCACAACTCAGTAGAGTATGTATAATTTGAAGCTCATATGAACAGCAGTAGAGTCACCTGGTCTGTGGAACGGGTAATAGTCACAGCCCAGCTTCCGGAAGGTCAGCTGCATCGCACCCTGCGTGCCTGGAGGTGGAGCTTCATCTGTGTGTACAGCATAAATCACATCGGTTAGCCCTTGTCATGATGAAATATCTAACTGGTAACAACATAAGTTAGTTTAGATCATTCAAATATTCAAACCTGCATGAGCTTCTGTCTTCCAAGGAACACCAAAGACAATATTTATTTGAATGTCCAAACTGCTATTTTTCATAAAAAGGACAAGTAAGTGGTTTAAATTCATCCTGTTTCTCGCATTAACAGCCACACTGACTTTCATTGTTTGGAAAAGAGCAGCTTGAACATTTTGTTAAAAGTCTCTTTTTGTTTTCCAAAGAAGAAGAAACAAGTATGGGTTTGGAATGGCATAAGGGTAAATAAGTAAATGACCGTTTAAATTTTCAATGACCTATTATTTTATTGCATCAAAATGCATTACCGGAATCTGAGGAGCTGTCGTTGCAGATATGCAGGTCGAGTCGGGAGATGAAAGTGTGGTAGGATGATTCTTTGACATCGTGGAGGTCAAAATACTGGGCCTGTGTGCCGGGGGTCCCGACCGCTTCGGGTGGAGGAGGTTCAGTCCATAGAGAGTGGATTCCAGGAGAGGGAGGCGCAGTCTGATGCACAAATACAATAAACACTCAAGCACCGAGTCACTCACAGGGAGCGGCTGATGCAGAATGGGCTGCTCCTGCTGAGCTGTTTTGTGATGACAATTGTGTTCAAAAGCCTCACTAAAACCACCAAAACCTGATTCATGAAGCCTGAGCCAGCTGCAGCATAAGACAAGGGTTTTGTTTTTGATCTTAAAACATGAAGTGCCAATAAGAAGAGTATCTGATGAATCATTAAGCTGTTTTCATAACAGACTGATTAAAGGGCACAGCGTGGCACCTGTAGTGTTTCAGCAGCCATGCTCTTCCTCTGCTGGGCGGACTTCTCCATGGCTTCACTCAGAGACTTGGCGTAGTGGATGATGGCCTTGAGCTGAGAGTCTGTCAGCACCCACAGCAGATCATCCAGAATAAACAGCAGCTTAGAGGCCAAGACATTACAGTCCTTCACCTGAGATGAGGAGAGTTAAGTAACGTCAGCACAGAATGCATATGATTTCATTCTGATCAAGGCTGCTCGATATATTAAAATAAAATTAAAGTTTAGTGCAATTATCATGAATGCTATTATTTCATTAAATATGCACTGCATGTTCCAAAGCGAAGCAGTACTGTGGTCATTTTCATACATGTAGCTCATTATAACTTTCTTTTACTTTTTTTTTTTTTTTAAAGCCAAACGTTTAAAAGTGAATGGGGGAAAAAACAATGTAAATATTAGTATTTACTTGTTACTCTTTGCTAGTTATTATTATTTATTAGTATAAAATAAAATATTACTATTTTTAATAAATACTATATTTTGCATTTTACACTACAACAAAATAAAAAATATAATTATTAATATTATTTTATAGCAATAATGAATGGGTCATAAAACAATAGGAATGTGGTCTATGATAACGCAAGTAAAGACAGATTTTTTTTTCTCTGGTCACTTTACGGTTTCTAAAAGAGGTATGAGTTGGTACGCCAAGTACACCAAAGTGTAAACGCCACATATAACCTAAATTGTTAAGCCCTAAAATGATGGTTCACACTAAAAAATAAGTTTAGTCATATTTTAAGATTTTTTTTAATTATTTAAAATTTTCCATGATGCACTCCCCTAAATCACCCCAATCACTCTAGAATGATTAATTCTTCCCAAATAGTATTATTACTATTCAAGTCATCTGGCTTAAAAAAATAAAAATAAAAATCTGTATTTTTCATATCACAATATATACTGCAGAAAAATCAAATATCACACTATCAGTTTTTTCCAATATCGTACAGCCCTAATTCTGATGATTATGAAAACAGTGATTTGATCTTAGTTCCAGTATAACAAAGCAACACACAATAAAATCAGCAGCAACAGATGATGCCCTATCAAACAATCTCACGTCAAAACTTCAACATTAATGTGAAATGAATGTAAAATGCAATAGAAAATTCTCTAAATTAGGGCAAAAATCTACTTTTTTGACAAAAATGGCCAGAATCTTCCAAGCATGATGCAAAAACTATGCAAACAGTTTGGTAATTTTCCCAGGTGCCTATAGCAAATGTGATATGAAGAGAGAAAATGTTTGAATAGCCAAATGTTTTCAAAATAAATATCAAGGGCCAGTTTTACTAACAGCTTGCGCCAGCGCAAACCGTCTTTTGGCGTTAAAATATTACTGTCAGGTTTTACTAAAGACGCACAGTGATGAATTAGCGCTGAAAAGGCATGGACAGTTATTTTTGCACCTGACCTTATTGAATATGTTTCCCTTTCAGACACAAAATTTATGAGAGGAGAGTATTAAAATGAATCACGCATTTTACTAACTTGCGCTTGTCAAATTACTGGTATTTGCACCATTATTTAACGCCCAAATAAAGCATGTCTTAAACTATTTTGCGCTTGAAATGGAACAGAGAGAACAGAGAGCGCGTGGTAGAAGGGAGAGGATTTTTTACACATGTATTAATTTATTTAGAATGCAAGAAGAACACATTATCCAAACATACAGTTTGCCAAGCCATGTTATTTTTAATTTGCTTCAGGAAATAAAAGACGACTTGGAACCCTCATCTAGGAGTCACGCAATACCAGCTCTATCAAAACTTCTAGCAAACCTTCATTTTTTGTCCTTCGGTTCTTTTCAATGTACTGTGGCTTATTTATTTCTTTATTTGCGACTACGCTAATTTGCACTGCACTTGGTATATTGCGTTGGTCGATATGTAAATGAGATGTTGCGTCTGTGTTCTTTAATTTGCGCTTTGTAAGTAAATCACCTGCAGAAATTTCCACACCCATCGGCGCTGTTTTGGAATTGCGCTCACATGCTAATTTGCCCTGTTTAGTAAAACTGGCCCCAAAACCGTACCCTGCGTTTGAGAGCGATGCGTATACGTCCTTGATTGGTAATGAGGCGCAGTGGCGTGCTGCCCAGATCCTGCTCGTCACTCTCAATGGCATCCGCCTCTATGCGCAGACTCTGCCAGTTGATCTCCTTGAACGTTAGGACCTGCAGAACACCAGAGACTGTGTGAGGATAAGACATAACACTCAATGAAAAACATCAACACAGGCTCAGCTATGAAATAGAGACCTGCCTTTTGATTTATTTATTTTTTTAAACAATCACCAATTATCTATAAAAGGCATCATCTGGGCAAGCACATTAACTGAACCAACCTGATCTTTTTCTATTCTGATTTCAGCTAAACAAAGTTTATGATAACATTATTATCAGATCTTATTGGTAAGTTGACATATGTCATGTAAATGCAAGCTTGTGAAGATTTTAGTGTTTTAGTGTTTCCATCTTTATTTTCTATCATTGTCATGCACATAAATGTTACTGTCATTAAATTACTCTGTAAACGATTTGCAAGATTTAAGAAATGCTGGATTAGATACTATAGTATGCAAGAAATATTGTGTAAACAAAAACTTTTATTTTGGATGTGATTAATCGGGATTAATCATTTGACAGCACTAATATGATAATTTTTTCCAGATTCATTTACTGAAAATCCCTTTATTACATATATACACACATATATAGCATATTATATGCTACATATACATTATATATATAGGAAACACGATGCATTAAGAGCCGGGGGGTGAAAACTTTTGAACAGGATGAAGATTTCCAACTTTTTTCTTTTGTTGAAATATATATATATATTCCATTTATTACTGCCCTTCGGAAGCAACAGAAGATACTTGCATGTTTCCCGGAAGACAAATTAAGTACAATTTACCTTGATCTTCAAATTCAAAAAGTTTTCACCCCCCGGCTCTTAATGCATCGTGTTTCCTTCTGGAGCATCAGTGAATGTTTGAACCTTTTTTAATAGTTGTGTTTGAGTCCATCAATTGTCCTCAGTGTGAAAAGATGGATCTCAAAATCATACAGTCACTGCTGGAAAGGGTTCAAATATGCAAAAATGCTGGAAAACTGCAGAATCTACAGAACGTGGAGGATTTGTCTGAAGAACAGTGCTCAGTTCAACTGTTCAGAACAAACAAGGGACTCATGAACAACCATCACAAAACAAAAGAACAGTCTTGGATCATCAGGTAACCTCGAACAGTATTAAGAACCAAGGGTTCCCAAACTTTTGAAGGGGGTTATTTGAATAATTTCAGCTATTTTTTTGTCTTGTGGACTATATGTAAACATATTTTATGTAAAATATCTTACTCAGGATAGTACAAAATAAAAAATAACATGCATTTTGTATGATCTCTCTTATTTTGTTAAAATTATTCACATTTTCACAGATTCTGCAAGGGGTTCCCAAACTTTTGCATGCCACTGTATATACGTATTTTTTTTATTATTATCTTTATCTTCTGTGCAGATACAGTCCCCTACAACATTTTTTTCTAGAATAATACATAGTCATTTAGTGAAAATCCCTTTATTTTTTATATTGTGTTTTATATATACACACATTCTAGAAAAAAACGTTGTAGGGGACTGTTTTTGCACAGAAAATAAAAATAATAATTAAAAAAAATATGTATATATATATATATATATTATATATATAATGTATATGTAGCATATAATATGTTATATATGTGTATATATGTAATAAAGGGATTTTCAGTAAATGAATCTGGAAAAATTAATCATATTAGTGCTGTCAAACGATTAATCGCGATTAATTGCATCCAAAATAAAAGTTTTTGTTTACGTAATATTTCTTGCATTCTATAGTATCTAATCCAGCATTTCTTAAATCTTGCAAATCGTTTACAGAGTATATATAAAACACAATAAAAAATAAAGGGATTTTCATTAAATGACACAAATAAAAATGTTGTAGGGGACTGTATCTGCACAGAAAATAAAAATAATAATAAAAAAAATACGTTTGAGTGTGGACTTTATAAAAAAAATTATACATAATAATAACATTTGGGTTTTCATGGATAGTTAAAAACTCTCATGGGTTTTCATTTCCACTGTTGTTGACTCATTCAAAAAGCCAGTAAAATAATAATTATTTTGATTTATGTGATTATAAAAAAAATACTATTGTAATGATACTATTGGAATACTATTGTACAGCAAAATAAATAAATTGAATATTTAATAAAATAATAATCATTTTATAATATAAATGTAAAATTACAATAACAATATTTACATTAGGGCTGCAAAACAATTAATCGAGATTATTCGATTCAAAATAAAAGTTTCTGTTTACATACTATAGCCCGATTCGGACGGTAATTGTTTCTCATATGGACGTCTGTAAAAATAAATTTACATATCACCTCAGTGATAAAACTCATGGATTCGGATGGCGATTTATTCACAGTCGCTGCGGTGGAGCAGTTATGAAGTATTGTTCTTTTAAATACTTTCCAGCATTTTAGAAATAAATATGTATGCAAATTACACCGAAGTACAACAGTTACTGTACGGTGTTCGGGAGTGCTCAAAAAGGGTTTCAACACTGAATTTTGAATCGATTTTTTCTCGTAAACTCAGGTATGTAGATTCGGACGGCAATTAAGTTAACACACAACCTTGGTGTTTGTCAAAAATACAGTAGGTAATTCAGCTGGGAATTTTTATGGGGGTGGTGAGAGAAAAACACCAACATTCTGGATTCGGACGGCATTAAAATCTCCGACTACGACTACCCCTGTAAATGGTGAAAATCACTTACGTCCCCCTGAGAAACAATTACCGTCCGAATAGGGCTTATGTGTGTATATATAATTACACACACTTGTATATTAAGGAAAAATATGTTAGATTTAAATATAAAATATTTATATTTATATATAATATAAATTATTAAGTATTTACATGCAAACACATTCAATACATACAAATATTTTTTTAAATATATACATATATGTGTGTGTATTTATATATACATAATAAATATACACAGTACTTTTATTTCGAATCAATTAATCGTTTTGCAGCCCTAATTTACATCTTAAACTTTTATTATGGGGTGACTGCTTAAAGCTTCTCCTTTGTTGGTAAAAGGTTTATAAATGCTTCTCATTTCAAATCTGTTGAAATTAGTGACGTAGTATCACATTTGCCAAACAACTAAAAAATTGTGTGAGTTTGATATGCTATGTTGACTGCAGAAACACTGAGCATTCTGCTTTGAACTCCACTGACTTCATCTCGCCTACCGACATCGTGCTTCAGCGGGAGGCGTAACCCTGATGCCTGCGGGCGAGCAGAAGCAGAGCTCTATATTGAGAGAGCATGAGAGGTCAACATCCATCTTACATCTAACTGCATTATTGCTTAGGATTATTGCTTAGAAGATCTGGCAAGCCGAATATACTCTTCATATATCAAAATGATTGGCCTGATTTCATTATCGAATGGCCGTCTGGAAAAGGAATTAAGCGGGGACTTTTCATGAGCATGTGCTTCTGTGAGCGAAGAAAAGCAAGCGAAAGAGGAACAAGAGGAGGAGAAGTGAAGTGTAGAAACACTTTGATCTGACAGCTGTTGATCTCTGCACTATGACGGTGCTGCTCTTTGTCCCCTTTTGGATTATGTAACCATTGCTATTTTTCACCATAATGATTCACTTGCTCTTTAAAATGAAGAAACGGACAGTTAAAGGTGCTTCACCCTGGGTTTCACCTCTGGGTGATCCCTTGTAATGCCACATTTCTGCACATCTTCAAGGTAAATGTGGCAAGTGTTGATAACCTTGGGTGCTTCTGCCAGCAGGTGTCAGACACGTCAGTGTTCCAGGACGACCCACACCATGTACACTGAAGCGTAAACCTGCTTTTACTGTTGTATAGCACTTTCAAAACAGGTACTCTGGTGTATGTTTGTACAGTACCTCTCCTGTCTTCGGATGTGTAATGCGTGTGTAGCGCAGGTCGCTCTTCTGCCATTTGGGATTGAGGCTGCAGCCCTGGAGCTGCCAGAGCTCAAAAGAGGCGTGAAACGCTCGGGCCTGAACTTTAATGGTGATGGAGTTGATGATCACAGACATTCCCTCCACGACCTTCTCAGCAAAGCCATACTCGCTGCAGAGACAACAAACAGAGCACAAACATCCATTACACAGACTGGATCTGACGTTCAATCCAGTGTTGCTATTGTAAAATTAAAATGAGAAATTACTAAAGTACTAAAATTACTAAAACTGAAATAAAAATAAATTAAATCGAAGCATAAAAAAACAACAAAAATAATATAAACTAAATATTAAAAAAATATATATATAAAAATTCAAATGTAAATGAAAATATAAAAATAAAAACTATTTCAATTTTTTTATAAATACTATAGACAAAATTAGTGGTCGAGATGGAAAACTTTTACCAGGTCAAAGTAAAACAAAATAAGATTTTTACATTTTTTTAAATTACAAAACTCACAACACAATAGTGTTACAAAGTTGAAAGGGTGATTCAGATTTTAGTTTGTAGGTGTTTTTAGAACATTCTAGCTTGTTCCTGATATTCCAAAGGTTTTAAAATCAAATTTAAGGCTTTTCAAGACCTGCACATCTAAAAATAATACCATATGCGGGGAGTTTTTTTTTTTTGGACAAAAACAGTTTTATGAAATGATAAACCTCATGTTTCAGCCTATAAACCATTTTAAGAAAAAGGAGAATTCAAAATGATGATACAAATATTAATTAAAGAAATGTAAAAAATCATCAATAGTAGTTCATAAGCAATCATTTATCATGAATGTGCAACAGTGCCACATTTTTACTTTGAAACATGCAGCACTTACATTTAACGCAATCATCACCTTTTTAAGTTTAATAATTACATTAAACCATTTCACAATTCCTGTTTTTCTGTCCCCAAATTTAAGACTTTTTTTGAGATATTTAAGACTTTTTACCTTAAATTTGATAAAACCAAGACTTTTCAAGGACCCATGGGGACATTCAATATTCTAATGATATTCTGTTCTCTAGGTATGGCTTATGTTTCTCTTCACAGTCTACAGATCTAATTTATGGTCACCATTTGAGGAATCATTTGTTTTTAGTACAAATGGTGCAATATATTTTACTCTGCCAGTACTTGGCATTAAGTGTTTGAACAAATAACAGTATTGATGCTTGACTTAGCAAGTACCACTAATGAATCTAAATATCAACGTGCATAATGGAGAGGAGATCATAAGGAGGTTTCGCCACTGTCTGTATGCATTTGTAAAAACACTGTGGATCTGGTTTACTAAAACGTTAACAGCAGATCATTCTGACCTTTGGCCTGCAGTAATGGCAATCGGAGAGGGGCCGTTTGGGGGCCGGGGTTCCTCACAGGTCCTCATTTCAACTTCCACTTTATCCAGGAACTGCAGAAGGAGAGGAAACACAGTTCAGTAGGTCAGAACTTCTGATGCTCTCTGTCACTAATTTCATGATGAACTACACTACTCAAGTCATAAATTATCTATGGAATATGGAAATATGAATCTCCCAGCAATCTCCAGAGTGGCAAGTCTAGGAATCTAGATAACATTAGCTAACTTTAACTGGATAACAATCTAATGTTAGTTAATATGGGATGTTAAGTGGTAGAGCATTAACCATCATGATGCATTCAAAATCTGCACACAAACTTTGTATTCTGGGTCCTTTTGATTCCAGCAGAACACAAAACACAGTTATTGCTTATGCTTAATATTTTTCAACTAAAAAACATGTATCCGATTAATTCTTTCTCATTTCAAAGTTTTGAATGTCATCATGGTATTACTACATTTACATACTTTTTATAAGAAATTATTTTATAAGAAATTCTTTGACATTTTACATTATCTACAGAAGAACCACTGAGATGCAAAAACGATGTATTTTTTATGTATCATAAGAAATGTATAAGAACATATAATCTGAGAATAACCAGTATTAACTCCTTTGAAATCGATGGATTTAATTATTAAATTTATTTGAACTTCTAACTCATGACTGATTAAAAACAGTACAAATTTATGAAACCTACATATTCACTTTACAACATCAAAATACAACAAAACAACATAAATATTACTCTTGAATGTTCAAACAAAATATATTCAGTTTACTTGCATAAATTTTCACTTTAACATGAAAACGATGATCAATTTTCCATGCTGCAATAGTTCATCAATATGAAAAGTGCATGTGCAAAAAAAGTCCCAAAAGTGCATGTGTAAAATATGGGAGAAAAAAAAGGCTAAATATATTTTACAAAGATCAACTGTAACTCATGTAAGTAACATCTGCATAAGATCATGTTTAAGCTTCACTTAATACCTGACACACCAAACATAAAAAGTGAAACTTTATTTTTAATTGCTAGCCTATATCTTTTAAAAAAAAATCTAAAATAAATAAAAATAAATAAATGAATAGCATTTGCAGAATTTTGCACAACTTTAGCAAAAACAAAACAAAACAAAACAAAAAACAGCATTTGCATATTGCGTTTTCCCTACTAAAAACAATGCAATTTTCTTTTACACTTTTTATGCATCTCATCTAGTTCAAAATAGACCTGAATACATTATGAGGGTTAAAAAACCTAGAATTATTCAACCTTATCGTCTGCAATGGTTTACTGGAGCAGTTCATTCATTCTCCTATATTTTTGTATTTGCATTTATTTTTGCTTCAAAACTGTTCTGATTTTGCTTATTCAATTCTAAAACTTGGACAAATCTAAAACTATGGAGAAATGAGCTGTAGACCAGGCCATTGAAAATCCAGCAGTCACTGTTGGACTCTATTGGACCCACCTTACAAGACGCTGTAGCATTTGAGTGAAAAGCACACTACTAATAAAGGTAATTTTGCAGAAGTGAAAAGGGATAGGAGATCATGTGGTAAACAGGGGGATGACAGACTGTGACAGAAAGAAGAAACATGATGTAAGAGGGGAAACACATTGATGGGGAGATTCTTACCAAACATATGGGACTGGTCTTCAGCTTTGTCCATTGTATCTGACAGAGAAAAAAAAAACATTTAAATGCCAATGCATGTGTTTGAATATCTTTGTGATAATTTACTATGAACTCTTCGTGCTCTTTAGCATATTAATAATAATTGCTCCAGGCTCTCTCCATCCTACCCGTATAGCAGCTTTGTTGCAGTAGACGCGGGTGACGGCCAGCCAGGTGGGCAGATCCAGCATGTTCTGCAGGACCTCCTCATCCAGCTCCAGGTTGGACAGCTGCCCCTCTCCCTTCAGCGTGCTCAGGTTGATCTTATCCGGGGAGAGGTTCTTAGTGAACCTACACAAGATGCCCTTTTAGATATTGGGTCTTAACAAACTTTTCTTTTGGCATCTTCATTTAAGGCCCTATATGGTTCCAGAGATATTTGAATTTTAATATTGGTCCAGGAGTAAATTGTTAAAATGTACATATTTTCAGTGGTCAAAAACCAAATGTGGGTCAATTTGCAAAAATATGATACTTGTTTTCTTTTAAAGAGGAACGTCTGAAGAACAAATAATGTTGGAACTAGAGATGTATCTCGTTTTCTTCTGTCAAAACATCTGCATTGGATATAACTGTCTGAGTGCCATAAATATTCTTTTTCCAAAGTGTGCATGCCTTTAATACTCAAGAAGTATTAAATATATTGCAATATGATTTTAAATTCTAGTTCTTAATAAACTTTAATTTTGGAATCTTCATTTTGAAGGCCCTTCGTCGTTCAGTCCCAAAGATAGGGGGGTCTGAATAAGGCTCCATTTTCAGATAGTTAAATATTACCTAATTTTGGTGGCTGAAAATAATAATAATATCATATATATATATATATATAAAATGAAGATGTATGACCTTGACATGTTTATTACACCATCAAATACATGAATTCAGATTTTAATTTTTTTTTTATTTAAATAAAATTTTTGTAATCGAGGACGAAACTCCACGACAATGAGCTATAAGCTTTTAGGTCATGGGAACACATAATAATCATATTCCTCAAACTCTCTTGCTCATCTTTCTCATTCCCTTCTCTGTCATTTTTGACGCTACTATAATTTTAGTTAATAAGGTCTGAGCTGAAACCCCCATCACAAAGACAGTCATTGACTAACAGCGGGTAATAAGATTACACCATTCCTGCAGTAAGACTGCTTTAAGCCCACGGGAGTGTTTCTAACCCCTGTCCTCAAAACCTGCAGGGATCACAGACACAAGCACACAGAGCACATCTAATATTCACTGTACAGCGCTGCACTCCACTTGCCTTTACACTTCATAAGATAAAACCAGCATGTTCACAATAAATGCAGAGCTCAGAGTGGCTGCTTCAAACAACTGAAGCGTTTCATGCATTTGAATGGGAAATCTCCATCTGTTCAAAGACTTCAAAGATTAACCCAGCCTTCAGAAGACCAATGAGAGAAAAGACACTGTCATGCAGTATTACCACAACACTAGTCATGTTTCAATATGCTGCAATTAACTTTATATGCTGTACTACATGACAGTAATACTCTGTGATGCTTTAATGTTGTATAGTTGATAACAGTCAGATTATTCCACACAGAGAGAGTTTTTCCAAGTAAGACTGAAAGAAGTGCTAATGAGAATTTTTGGCACTGGTAGAAACTAGTAGTCACTGTAGAGTAAAGAGCAGCGTGAACATTCTTCAAGGCTTCTCCTTTTGAGTTCCACTGAAGAAAGAAAATCACATTTCACAATTTTGAGAAAGACAGAATATGAAACAGGTTATCATAGTGAACTAATGTCAAATTTACACTGCAAAGGTGGCACAGAAGCACTTCTATGGCATTTAGATGTCTTTACACAGACTGTTTAATGCTGCTCAGAGGTGGCATGAATGCAGTTACACATACACATACTCTATTCTTTGATACTAGTGGCTGAGGTGGGTCAGAGAAGGCTTAATTTAGTCTGGCTTTTAAGATGCATTACATTTTTACATAGAATTATGAGAGGCACAGAATAGCCTTAACACTGCTGTGTAAAGATGCCTTAAAGCTAAAACCATTTAAAAAAAAGGTACTTGAAATAAAATAAACTTTAACTGAAATAAAATATTAAAAAACCTTAAACATTTTATTTCAGCTAGATGCATAAAATACTAAAATACAAAATTTTAAAAATAATAAAAATTAAACTATACAGACATATATATATATATATATATATATATATATATATATATATAATATACATATACATATACATATACATATATATATATATATATATATATATATATATATATATATACATACATATACATATATATATATATATATATAATATAACACTAATAAAAATGACAAAACACACTGAAATTACTAAAATTTTACATTAAAATGAAAACGAAACTATAAAAATATATATATATTTTAAACTAATTCAAAATATTAATAAAATCTCAATAATACTAAAATAACATGATATTAAATGAAATCGTGGAAGAGGTTGTAGAAGATGATGAAAGGCTTTTCTTCTCCGAGTGACAGGGCTGTGAGAACAAAGAGGACTATGGGACAAACAACAGACTGGCGTCTGGAAACTCAGCATCTCTTTCTGTCTCTTGAGAGTGAAGCAGCCAGGTGTGCTGCATGGGGAGTGTGTGTGTTTATCTCACTCTTTGCCTTTCTCTTTCTCTATTCTTCTGAGAGGGTTAGACACTTCAAAGTAGGGCTGGGTGATATAGCAAAATAAAATGATTTTTTCATCATATACTAGAGCTGCACAATTAATCGTTAAAAGATCGCGATCTCGATTCAAATACCCACACGATCTAATTTCTGAATGACAACGATTCGCCCGTGTCTATTAAAACTTTGAAAAAATCATACCGGAACATTCAAATCTGCATTCGCGCTGCTGCTGATCCAGAGAGCAGACAGTTAGCATGTTTAGGTAAGAAAAAGCTTCACAAACAGTCTTTTCAACTACACAGTATTATTTCTGTCTTACAGTCATTCATAGAAATACTGGGATAAAAGTTTATAGTTCGGCTACAAACATTGATGTCTATGGTAGCGATCAAAATAGAGCCACTCATCTTTTGAAAGCAACTGGCGCTTCAAATAACGTTTGTGTCGATTGCATCATTTCGCCACTAGGTGGCGACAAGTGACTGTTAAAAAATGTATTTGTTATTGAATCATTCATTCGAGATTCGTTCAAAAACACTGATTCATCCATTAATGAAACAAGTGAGGTATGAGTGAGTCATTGAATCATTAATACAAACCAATTTTTCATCATTTTAATTCTAAAAGTTGGTGTATTAAATACACTATATTTTAAATACATATGCCCCGGGTTTCACAGACAAGGCTTAAGCCTAGTCCTAGACAAAAATGTAAATCTGAGCTGTTTCAACTGAAAGAAACTCGCATTGACTGATCTTAAAATATATCAGTGCCTTTGTTTTGTCTCAAGATGCACACCAGTAATGTTTTTTTCTAAGCATGTTTATAAAAATTGCTTAAATGTCTTAATTGAACTATGATCTAATCCTGGCTTAGTCTAAGCCCCGTCTGTGAAATCTGGCCATACTTTATTATATATTAAAATGTTTAATAATTCATTTAAATTAAACACTTTTAAATAGACTGCAGCAATTAATATTTTGTCACACATTATTTTGTTTAGTTCAGAATCGTGGGAGAATCGTGATCTCTATTTGAGAAAAAAAAATCGTGATTCTCAATTTATCCAGAATCGTGCAGCTCTATCATATACATATGTTTATATACATCCATATGTACATAAACATATGTATATGCTAATCATTTTTATGTATTAGATCTGAAATAACTTTGTGCATCCCTAACACAAAGAATAAAAAAAATGTCCTCATCTTCACTCATATGTGCTAAAAAAACAATACAAACACATCTACAGTACATTTACCTACATACACAATACATCAAAAATACAGTAAAAACAGTAATATTGTTAAATGTTATAAAAAATGTTTCCCATAACTGTTAAAATAACTCAATATATTGTAATATGTAATTTATTCCTCTGATGTAAAGCTGAATTTTCAGCATCATTACTCCAGTCTTCAGTGTCACATGATCCTTCAGAAATCAGGCTAATATGATGATTTGCTGCTCAAGAAACATTTCTTATTATTATCATCGTCGAAAACAGTTGTACTACTTCAAATGTTCTGGGGGGGGGGGTTGGTTTGGGACTTCTATGATGAATAGAAAGTAAAAAAAAACTATTTATCTGAAATAGAAATCTTGTTTCATTATAAATGCCTTAGTCAGTTTATCAATTTAGCACACTCTTGCTGAATAGAAGAACTGATGCATTAAAAAACAGTGTATTTTTGAAGTTTTTAATATGAAAATGCTACACAAAGACCTCTGTAAACATTTTCAGTGATGACAAACAATAATCAATCTATAAATTAATAAATCTGAGTTTTGAAAAGATTCAATGAAACAGTTTGAAATAGTTCTAAGAATTTGCCATTAAATCATAAATGACATTAAGACATCTGTTTTGAACACTTGATCGACTCAGCAGTTCAGACTTCAAGACCAGAAATAAACATCCAAAATCTGGACCGCTCGTGTGCCTCCAGGAAAAGAGTTGGGAAACACAGTCTAATGAAATTTAACAGCCAATAAAAGTGCTTGAAAAACATCACGTTATTCATAATGTTTAACTTTATATTGCCAGCAAAATCATCTTGAATATTTCATATACCACCCAGTCCTACTTCAGAGTATAACAATACACCCACTAACAGCACACATGAATGGAGAGGGCTGGATCACGTCTATCTGGTCATATCTTCTCACACCATCATTATACATTCCTCTTTTCTTACACTCCTGTAGTTCCTCTGTCCCGCAGACCTTAACAAACAGTGTGAAAACTAAACTAAACCGTAGACCAGACTCTCTCAGTAATGTGAGTTCATCGTTCTGTGAAGAGACCACAGCTAGACACGCAAGCCCAGCTTAGAAATATTCCTTTCACTAAAAGCTTCGCTCCCAGAAAACATGAACTTGACAAAACACCCCATTCTTATAAAAGGACCGTTTCTGCAAGACCACAACATCAAAGCCTTGGGGTGTAACAGTTAAAAACCTCAGGAAATCATCTCCATTTTCCTTCTTTCATTTCCTACCAGGCCGGACACATTAAAGGGCTTGTCTTTTTTAATAGCCAATAGCCTTTAGTTTATGACAATCACAAACCACCATTTTCCAGTCAGTTGCAGGTGGTACTCTGGGAAGGATGTTCTCTATAGGGAGATCTCATTTGCAAACATCCCTGAGTGCAATATGAGTCATTAATATTTGTATTCAGATTTTTTGGGAGGAGTAAGTATGCTTGAATGTGTGTAACTGCATTCAAGGCCTCAATGCTGACCGACATGGATTAAAGGCCACAAAACTTGTATGGTGTCTCTACAGCCTGAGAAGCAGACGGTTGCTAGTTCAATCCCCAGACGGAGCGAGCCACGAGCTATCATACGAGTATGACTAAAGCACTTAACCCCAAGTTACTCCAGCAGGATTGTCCTGGATATCCGTATCACTTAACAGATGAAGCAGCAGCTTATCTACTTCAGCAGTCTTGGCTGTTCAGTGCCACTCATACACACTGACTATAAGTGAAAAAAATAAAGTGGTGCTTGCCTGGTCAAAACTCACCAACACAGTGCTAAAGCTATTCTGATATGATATTCTGGTCTCTAGTCCTCATATTAGTTTCAAAATCTGTGTGTCATCATTATGGTCAGGGCCAAATTGACCCTAATTAGTAGGTCTGGTACGATACATCGATTCTGAGATTTTCAGATTCTGAGCCTAGATTTTTAACAGCAGATGGCGCTCTAATCTAGTTTTTATCCACACACTCAAATGCTCATGAAGAAGAGCGCTGAAGAGCGCTTGTGAGTCTGTAATTTCAACTCGGCTCAGAATGCTTTTATGATGCGAAATTATGTAAACACAGCCCTGTGAACACCCTTGTAATTCACTTCAACCCTTTCTAATTTTACGAATGATTATTTTAGGTTCAAGTGTGTGTAAGGATTTGGAAACAAGCAGAGTACGGCTGTTTCTAAAGCATGCAGCGCCATCTACTGTTCAAATCTAGGCTCAGAATCGATTCCAGAGGAATCGCGATGCATTCGGAAAATCTCAGAATCGATGCCGAATCATTTCTCGATTCGCGATGCATTGATGTATTGTCCCAGCCCTACTAATTAGAAATAAATTAACAAACAAACAAATACATAAATAAAAGAAGAAGCATAAACAAAATCAGGTGAAACAGTAAAGTGTGAAACAGTAAAACTGTGAATATTATAAATGGTACTGTAAGTTAATTGTATTTTTTTTTCATTTTTAAATGTGAAAATGCACTTCTTCTGTGAGTTTTTCTGAAGCTCATAAATTAGCACATGGAGTTATCACCATCAAGATCATGGGTTCAATTACTGAACATGCAAGAACTGATTAAATGTTTTTTACAAAAACAATGTAAAATCCTTACAAATATAGTGTATATAAAATAAAAAAGGCATTTGCAGCTGCAGGTTAAATTCTCTCGTTTTAAATTTTGTATGCATATTCCACAAGATTTCAGTGCTCACAAGCATGTTCATGAACCTAAATAAGAAAGTCACAAAAATTAATAATAAAAAAAAAACACCATAGATTAAATAGTATTTCTAACCATTCAAAAATCTAATGGGTCAAATTGACCTGCAATCTAATACAAGGGCTGCATATGACTCCTTCAATGGAAATCTGGACTTTTTTGCCTTTTTTATACGTTGTTTATTATCTTCCAGGCAAAAATTATAAGTCTAATCACCTATGATTGAAAAAGAAACAGCATGTCTCTCCCTCATTAAAAGTGACATTTATGTCTGTAGCACAAAAATGATAAATTGCATATCAAAGTTTGATATTTAGAGATGAGGTCTGCTAAAATCAGCATTTACCTCAGTATGACCACTAATAGTGAGCTTTGCCTTGATAAACGCTACTAAGGAGAAGGTCTGGAAGAGTGTTTGTGTGTGTGTGTGTGTGTGTGTGTGTGTGTGTGTGTGTGTGTGTGTGAACAAGCATGACAATATAACGGCTATCTGACACAGTGAACGGACGAGAGGCTGATCTGAATGAGGGAGAGCTGGCAGAGCTTCAGCCGTGACTCAGAACAGCAGGAACTAGCATGTGTTTTTACACCCACAGAGAGCCTGCTGGGTAATCAGAGCCAAAACACTGGAGTACAAGTGCTTCAGCCTTCTGAAGAATCTTTCTCTACTGTGTTATTTTTATATCTCCGTTCCAGTATTATAACAGATTTGTATTCAAAGTGACTAAAAGTGAATTTATTACAGGGACAAAACCTCCGGAGTAACCTGAGGTTAAGTGACTTAAAGGATAAGTTTGTGGATTTTTAACCAGCTTTGTATTATCACAATGTCAGTATATGTAAATGGACAAAGTCGTTTGACAGCTCAAGGGTTTTTGTGAAAACTAAAGATTGTACTTCCATACTTTTTGTATCTCTACTTGCAGACAATCGGATCGGTGCATCATGGGTGTTGAAGCGTTCATACTTTTTTGGCAAAAGCAAATGCCACAGCCCATAGACAACCAAGTTTTAAAATGACAAGTATAAAAGGAAACAATGGCTTGACCCACTCTTCACATTTTTCATGGCCAATATGAGGAATTACCGTAATATGTAGTCACCGAATCAACCAGCCTCGACCAAATCTATTTCAGGACAACCTTTCCTCTAAAACTGAATCAGGGCAAAGGGCTCAGCCAAAACTCCTTTCTTACCTCATGTCTTTACTGTACAGCATCTTACAACACATATTACAGGTAACGTTCACCCAGATGAGGGTTATTATTGTTAAAACTAAAACCATTAAAAATGTTACTTAAAAAAAAAACTTAATCTAAAAAAACAAATCATAAAAAAAAACTATAAAAAAATAATTAAATATAACTTAACTAAAATGTAACATTTTAATTTTTATTTCGTTTAACTTGCAGTACTAAAATAACCAAAACTGAAATAAATAAATAAATAAAAATATTGACATTTAAAAAAAAAGAAAGATCACTATAAAATAATACATTACGAGAAATTTACTAAAAACATTTACTCAAATTTGAGAATTAAAATGAGAAGGGAAATATAAAAAATACAAACCTATTCAAAATATTAATAAAAAGCTATAATCATTTATCAAAGATACTAAAATAACATAAATAACATAAAATAACACCCAAATATGCCATATTTCTGGATCTCCATCTTTAGGTAGTTATCACTTCTGTTAAACAAATATAGCATCAACTTCCCCTAAAACCAGAGAAATGACCAGAATCTGATTGTAGGAGTGCTTGATGAATACAATTCCAGGACGTCCAACATCTGGACAAAATCAGCAGATGTTTTAATGAAGGGCACAGAGGTGATTTCATTGATCAGCCTTGCAGGATTCAAACCTACAACCTTTCATTTACCAGCCTAACTCTCCAGTGAGTAAATAAGCACAAACCCAGCTAATATCTCTGTTGAATACTGCTTTTTATTTCTGGTTAAAGTACTTGTATATTAACTATCATGCTAACTATGAGTTTCCCGAGTTTCCCTAAAGAGAAAAGGCAAGTTTAACCCGACACTGCTCTGTCGCAGGCCCAGTGTGTGCAGGTGACTTGTGTTATTCCAGCAGTGGTGCTGCAGTCCATTAGCCTGTCAGCTAACTGACCCTAAACATGCATTTATATTAATGCCAGATATCTCGAGCACAGGTTCTGCTGCACTGAGCGGGTGTGTGTGTTGTTTATTAGCGGTGTGAGAGTGTGTGAGTCCCGTGATAACAGTCAGTCATCTGAGGCGATCAACACTAACACTGATGAATCAAAACACGACACTCCACGCGCATCTTACCTGGACAGGTGCTTCAGGATCTGCTTTTTGATGATTCCGGCCATCCCGTCAGACCAGCTACCTCTCCAGCATCTTCAGAAATCTTTCGCTGACACACAC
Source organism: Aspiorhynchus laticeps (assembly GCA_023376895.1). Classification (NCBI taxonomy): domain Eukaryota; kingdom Metazoa; phylum Chordata; class Actinopteri; order Cypriniformes; family Cyprinidae; genus Aspiorhynchus; species Aspiorhynchus laticeps. The sequence goes on from CM041816.1 coordinate 9,194,098, forward strand.
ACACTCTCTCACACACACACAAACACACACTCACACGCCGCTCACGACTCGCTGCTGCTGTCCAGCGCCGCCTAGCGACTGCCAATCAGAATGACCGCACCGACCGCTTTCCAAAATAAAAGACCTCACTTGCCAAGCGTGATTGCGCACACAAGGACTTTTACTTGGTAATGAAGCTTCCAGTGCACACATATAAACAAAATATATATATATATATATATATATATATATATATATATATATATATATATATATATATATATATATTATATATATATATGAAAACATATGAAGACTTGTTAAGTAAGAATATTTAAAATGCATAAAGATTACACATATTTACAGTGCTATGGATGGATAATAATAATATGAGTAAATATGAATGAATTAACAGAATATAGACTCAACCACTAGGCAAACTTCAAATTTCCAACTTCTAAACAAGCATTAAAATAAGCTAAAACAACTAAAAAAAAACATGTATTTCTCATTTTAAGTCAGCATCTTTTTTTTTTCTTTGAAGAATTATAAAAGTGTGATTTATAGACATGGAAAATTTACCCAAATTAACAAAATCTTATAACTCCTTGGGTAAATTTCATTAATATTTTTTTTATAGTTATGCTAAACTTTTTCAGGTAGAAATTGTGAGTTTTATATATACATTTAATTAATTGCTAAAATAAAGACTTTGCCATTTACTCCTATTGCATCAAAGAAGTCAGAGCTTAACATAGTTTTATAATAAAGCATGTCATAAACCTCCAGGCAGTGTTAATATCAGGTAAACACCAACTTATCAGTGAATCAACACAGCGTAGTTGAAAGTACACTACATGTATACAACATATAGGCCAAACCTAAAAGATAACAAACTAAACCCCGATAAATTCAGCTCTTTTACATCCTCCCTCAAAACAGATCAGTGTAGAAAAGGGCTGTTGAGAACAACGATAATTTAACAACATTTTAAAATGGAAAAAAGAGAGTTCGTAGCTTATACGTTTAGATAGTCTATACTTATTGAAATATTTATGGTAAATATATTTTAAGTAAAATATTTATTTTATTTTTCAAATTAGTTCGTTTGTTTGTTTATTTTTTTTCTTTAAAAGTCAAAAGGCTTTTATTTTGAAATGTTAGAACATGTTTGAGAGGAAGTAAATAGTTGACTTTGATTTCGGGCTTCATGCTTCCTGATGGACATAAATACGCTCCGATGGATTCTGATATTCAGTTTTCACTGTTATTTTTAGATGATTGTATGTTGATTTACTGTTTTTAAAGTGACACAGGAGGTATGTTACGTCTTACTCGGCCTTTGTGTGCGCAAAAAGCGTATTTGTACTTTTAGAAATGGACATGAAAAATATTGCTTTCAAAGTAAACTAATAGATGGCAGCTCCATAAAGAGCTAAACAACAAGTGCGATGGCAATGTATGAAATCTGAAAGTTGTCATCATATTCCGGTCTTTATATTGAACTTATGTTGGTCTGTTACTGTACTGTCAGGCTGACTTTAATTAGGATTGATTATGATTTATTTTGGTTGGGATGATTTAATTTGTGTGTTATTGTGCTGTCAGACTGACACTTATTATGATTTATGATATTTGTTATGATTAGGCACAAACCAGAAGACATCATTGGAGAATAATTACATTACATGACAAAGCATGTTCACAAGGAATAAGAAAATAGAGTTTGAGTTGAGTTTATTCAGACTGTGTTCCTCTGCTTTTGTGGCAGGCACCTGAAGAACACACAATGCCTTATTTTGGCTCAGAGGAGACGGTAAAAGAGCTCAAGCGAGCTCTGTCCAATCCAAATGTTCAAGCAGACCGTCTCCGGTACAAAAACTTCATCACCAAAGTCATCAGGTCCGTGAAGTCATCGCCTTGTTTTTAATGAAAGAGACAGTTTTTAAAAGGACAAACAAATAGCTTACCCAAAAATGAAAAAGATCCTATCCCTGATATTATCCTGGGAAACAGAAACATAGATATTTAGCAGAATGTTCAAATTGCTACATTCCATACAATGAAAGTGAATGAGGACTGGATTTGTCAACCACTAAAAATGCTCCAAACAATCATGGAAAACCTGTAAATATCATATCCACTATTAATATCCACTATTAGAATAGTATTTCTATTCCTGAAATCATTATTGAAATTAATAAAATGTTAAAAAGTGTATATAATGTGGGAGTTGCTTGTGTAGTGTGTAGAATATAAATTGTTTGCAAGACAGTAATGTGAGCAAATTGTTCTTTAAATCAGTTTGAAAACTTATTTATTCAGTTAACTCTTTTGAAGCGATTTTTTAACAGAGTTAAGTGAAATACAGTTTTGGAGTTTTTAGCAAAAATAAATTGTAAAAACATGATATAATTCAGCCATAATATTTCTCGCCATGAAAATAGCCACAGAAGCTGGAATGGTGTTAAACACAAACAAATCAGGTTGAATGATTTATTAGCAAATAAAATAAATAAAAATAATATATATATATATATTTCTTATTCAGTTGTTATTGCCCAGTAATCACATGTGATTGGTTCATAGAAAAGTCATGGAAATGTATTGGTTAAAAATGTGTGGGAATGAAAATAGTCTGTAATGCATATTGTTCAAGCCTTATAAAGCTGCAACAATTGTAAATTCTATGAGAAACAGTGTAGACTTGATTTCCATCATAATTAGATTATAATAATAATCTAATCTAATAATAATCATAATTAGATAATTCCACCATAGCTAATTAGACAGAACTTGTGAAATGTTGTTTCTTCGAAGGTACATGACACAGGGCCTGGATGTCTCTGCTTTATTTATGGACATGGTGAAAGCCAGTGCTACAGTCGATATTGTTCAGAAGAAGCTGGTTTATCTGTACATGTGCACCTATGCCAGTGACGAGCCTGACCTGGCGCTGCTGGCCATCAACACGCTCCGTAAGGACTGCGCTGATCCCAATCCCATGGTGCGAGGGTTGGCCCTGAGGAACATGTGCAACTTCAGGTTTGTATGATCTTTTTGTCTGTCTAGACCCAGAATATCATAGATGTGCTCTTTTCACGGCACCTTAGTTATTACTTTGCAATACCATAGCAAACACCTCAACAACATTTTAGCAACACCCTAGCAACCACACAAGACACTCCAACAAGCATTCAGGACACAACAGCAGCCTAGCAACACCCTAACAAGCAATGATCTAGCAACCATACAAGACACACTAGGAGTCATTAACCACGCCCTAAAAACCACCCAGAACAAGGCAACAACATTCAAACAGTGCCTCAGCAACAAACAAGCAACTACCCAGGATACCTTAGTGATCACTTAGCAGTAACTTACCAAGAATACTGCAACAACATCTTAGCAACACCCTTGCAACCATTCAAAATTCTACAACAGCAGCATAGCAACAACTTAACAAGCAGCGCCCTAGCAACCATCCAAGGCACCCTAACAACCACCCAGAACATAGCGACAATATTCAAACAATGCATCAGCAACGAGCACTGCAACAGTCGGCCTTGCAACACCATAACAAGCAACACCCTAGCAACCACTCAGCAACCTTTGCAAGCATTCAGAACATAACAACAGTCAGCCTTGCAACATGCTAACAAGCAACACCCTAAAAACTCCCAGGACACTTTTGCAGTCACTTAGCAACACCCTTGCAACCATTCAGAATTCTACAACAACAGCCTAGCAACACCTTAACAAGCAATGCCCTAGCAACCATCCAATACTCCCTAGCATCCCTTTAACAACCACAGGGAACACAGTGACATCATTCAAACAATACTTTAGCAACAAACACTGTAACAGTTTGCCTTGCTACACTCTAACAAGCAACACCTTAGTAACTACCCAGGACAGCTTAGAACACTGTAACAACATATTGGCAACACCCTAACAATTAATGTCCTAGCAACCACACAGGAACAACCAGCAATCATCTTGGGCACTTCATTTAGCAACCCTCTAGCCAACATTCAGAACACAACAGCAGCCCAGCAACACCCTAAAAAGCAATGTTCTAACAACCATCCAAGACACACTAGGAGTCATTAAAGGAACACTTTTTTTGGAAATAGGCTCATTTTCCAAGTCCCCAAGAGTTAAAAAGTTGAGATTTACCGTTTTTGAATCCATTCAGCCGATCTCCGGGTCTGGCGGTAGCACTTTTAGCTTAGCTTAGCATAGTTCATTGAATCTGATTAGACCATTAGCATCTCGCTCACAAATGACCAAAGAGTTTCGATAGTTTTCCTATTTAAAGCTTGACTCTTCTGTAGTTACATCGTGTACTAAGACGACGGAAAATGAAAAGATCGGCTGAATGGATTCAAAAACGGTAAATCTCAACTTTTTAACTCTAGGGGAGGTGTAAAATGAGCCTATTTCCAAAAAAAGTGGAGTGTTCCTTTAACAATGCCCTAACAATCAGCCTTGCAACACCCTAGAAACCTCCCAGGTCACTTTAGCAGCCACTTAACAACCATACAGAACACAGCGACAACATTCAAACAGTGCCTCAGCAACAAACACTGCAACAGTTGACCTTGCTACTCTCTAAGAAGCAACGCCCTAGCAATTACCCAGGACACTTTAGTGATCACTTAGTAATCACCTAACAACCTCCCAGAACACCACAACAACAGCCAAGATATGTCCCAGCAACGTTACACAAAACTGCAACAATATGGCTTCTAGCATCCTAACAAACAACAACCTAGCAACCACCCAGAACTTCACAACAATATCTTAGCAACACCCTAGCAACCGTTCAGAACACTGAAATAATCTAGCAAGCACCTAGGACATCTTAAGAATCGCTTAGTAACAAAGGGACTATTCAGAACAGCACAACAACAACAACCTAACAACACCCTAGCAGTCACCTTGCAACCAAACAGCCGAGTTATTTTCTTCTTTTATTTGCTTGTTTTTCAGGATGCCGGGAATGACAGAGTACATAGAGCAGCCCATTGTTGCTGGTCTGCGGGACAAGGCCAGTTACGTAAGGAGAGTCGCTGTGCTTGGTTGCGCCAAAATGCACAGTCTGCAGCCCAACACAGAGATCGGTAGAGCCAAGTATTCTGTTTATCTGAATGATTACACTTGCTAAGGATAATGTGATAAAAATTACTTGCTTATTTTAATACAAGTGCATAAATAGGCATAAGCAGAGAGATTTATGAGTTTAGGTCAGACTGTTCCCTTTAAAGGACTGTTTCTGCTTCAGCGTCTGTGATGACTAAAAGCATGTCAAGAATTCTTAACTACAAAGAACATATTTTCAACAGAACACATCACATATTTGTAGACATCCTGTTGGATTGCATTTTTGTTGAAAACAGACACTTTTTTATCAAAAGCAGGGCACAATCAGGAAATGTTTATCATGATGCTTCTAAACAGCAGTACAGTACAGTAGCATTTCCCGTATTTTCTAAATGTGCAGGGTGTGTGTAGCCTCAGGGGATTTGAATAGCCTTTCTGTAAGGGTCTGGTTAATGTTTTAATGTAATGAATATAGAATGTCTGATTTACAGTTCTGTTCGTCCAAAAATAAAAATGAGCTGAAAATGTCCTCACCCTCAGGCCATCCAAGATGTAGATGAGTTTGTTTCTTCATGGGAATAGATTTGGAGAAATTTAGCATTACATTATTTGTTCACCAATGGATCCTCTGCAGTGAATGGGTGCCGTCAGAATGAGAGCCCAAACAGCTGATAAAAACATCACAATAATCCATAAGTAATCCACACCACTCCAGACCATCAGTCTTGTGAAGAGAAAAACTGTGTGTTTGTAAAAATAAACATCAAGACTTTTTTTTTTCATTTTTAACTTCAGACTGTCACTTCTAGCTAAAATACCATTCCATGATTCATAATAACGCTTCCTCCAGTGAGAGATCCAACCCTAGTTGTCTCTCACATCAAAATCCCCCAACATATTTGTGTTTTGAACTGCTTCCACTTGCAAAGTGTTTGATCTGTGCATATTTCTGTCCCAATTGAGACGAGGCGACTTTTTCCCTAAAAAAAGCAATATTATGGATTGAGCACTCATATTTCAGCCAGACGCGATGTTATGAAATTAAAAACGTCTTTATGGATTTGTTTTGTACAAACACTCAGTTTTTTTGCTTCACAGTGTGTTAACTGATGAACTGGAGTATTGTGGATTATTACAGTGTTTTCATCAGCTGTTTGGACTCTCATTCTGACGGCACCCATTCACTGCAGAGCATCCATTAGTGAGCAAGTGCTGCTAAATTTTCAGCAGATTTTAGTTTTTGGGTGAACTTTCCTTTAACTATATAGTCTTTTTAAATATGTGTAAGTGTCTGCCAAATTAATGCATGTAAATAAATGGTCTGGATGTGTGTCTTTCAGATGGCACTATTGTGAATGAGCTATATGCTCTTCTGAGGGACCCGGACCCTGTGGTTGTAGTGAACAGTCTTCGTGCCTTAGAGGAAATTCTCAAAGATGAGGGTGGTGTGGTTATTAACAAACCCATTGCTCATCATCTTCTCAACAGGTTTGCTGTTATCGCCATTATATTATGTAAAATAGTTCAAACATGTCACCTCATGTTGTTTTAAGAATGTCAAAAATTTAGTTTACAGCATGTTTTAAGTTCTAGACAAGAAATGTGCTGTTTGTATTCATCTTGGTTTTGTAGTTTTGAAAAAAAAACAAAAAAAAAAACAACATTTTTAATTTAGTAGTAAAAAATAATAATATTTTCCTTACATCTTGAAAACATTTTCAGTATAAACAGTACTTTCAGTATATTAAAAAATATCCTAAATTACTAATTTGTAAATATCATTATATTTTTGGGAAGATGCTTCCAGTTTTAATTTAGTATAATTCAGGATTTTATTGTTAACTAAAAGAAAAAATCCATTACTTAAAAACATTTTTTTTTATTTCAGCTAGTTGCCAAGGCAACAGTTCTCATTTAAATTTAGTTTAACTTGATGTACTAAAATAACTAAAATGAAAACAGTCAATTAAAATTAAAATAGAAAAACTGATTCAAAATATTAATAAAAACTATAATGGTATCTAAATGATACTAAAATAACACTGGTATATCTATATACTATTATAATATTTAGTAATTTTCAGTGAGCTCTTGTTTTTATATTTTGAGTTTTAATTTTAATCTTAGTTTAGGTTTTAGTAATTTTGTTATGGGCATTTCTATTTAGCTTTTAATTTAATGGCCATTTCATTTTAGTTTTAGTCATTTTAGTACTTAAACTTCTTTTAGTTAGTTGCCAACGCAATATTTAATTTTTTTCATCAAGGTTTTCATCTGATTTTTAGATTTTATTTAGTTTTTTTCATGGTTTTAGTATTAGTTAACAATAACAATACTGAGTTACATTTTTGCAGGACAAAAAGTTTTCAAAGGCATCATGTCTTTGACCTATTTAGCAGATTGTCTAATGACCGACTTTGTGTTCATGTGTTTTCTCCTTCAGAATGAAGGACCTGGACAGTTGGGCTCAGAGTGAAGTCCTCACCTTCCTGCTACGCTACCGTCCTCGTAGCGACGACGAGTTGTTCGACATCCTCAGCCTACTAGACACCTTCCTCCAAGGCGCTCACGCACACGTCGCAGTTGCCACGCTCCGCCTCTTCCTTCATTTAGCCTCCGCCCACCCGGCTGTGCAGGCCGACGCCCTCCTGCGCACAAGTGCGCCCCTGCTGGCCACCTGCGGTGCTGCGTCACGCGAGCTTCGCTTTGCTGGCCTCTGTCACGTACAGCAGGTCATGCGGAGTCAGCCGGGCCTTTTTGGCACGCATTACAAACGCTTCTTTTGTGGATACTCTGAACCCAGTTACATTAAGTTTCGCAAGATGGAGATCCTGGTGGAGCTGGTGAATGATGAAAATGTGGCTTTGGTTTTGGAGGAGCTGAGAAGCTACTGCACTGATGTTTCTCCCGAACTGGCCCAGGCAGCCATTGCCGCTATAGGTACAAGATGCTGTTTGTTCCTCTCATTTGATTAAACAATGATTAAAATACAGAAACTTCATTTTGAGGAGCAAATGTCAAATTAGAGGTTGTAGGCATTTTGCACAATCAGGGTGCAAAAGTATTTATTTTTTTAAACAAACAATGAGGTCCCTAACTTTCTTTTTCTTTCTTTCTTTCTTTCTTTCTTTCTTTCTCTTTTCTTTCTTTATCAGTCATTCATTCATTCATTCATTTATTTGAGATTTGCAACCCTGTTATTGAAATTTTGAAATGCATTGTAATGCATTTAGTAATGCATTGTAAATTAACAAATTGAATTGATTTATTTTTATATTAATGTAAAATAAATAAATAAACACCAAAATGGGTAACAGTTTAAATCGGGGGTTTTTTTGGCCTTTTTTTTGCCATTTTTTAAAAGAGAAAATCTAATGGTAACTGGGTTGCACACAAAGTAATAAGACAGTTAAATGTTCCTTTTCTGTAAAAAAAAAAAAGGTATAAAGATTTTTATAGTTTTATACATTTAATTGAATATCATTCTAACATCAATTCATTGTAAAAAAATATATATATAATTACATTTTTTATTTAATAATTCTATATTTTATTTTTATATTTATTTTATTAATATATTATTAATTATAATATTGTTGTATGATTTTAATTATTAGAGACAGTTGAGATCACTCAGCACAGGCAAAAATAACCATTTAAGGGTATTAGTACAGAGATTTAACCAAAACTAGCTTCTTTATGCTAAGATATAATAATTTATCTTACAGATTTATTATGGGATTTGAACCTTTATTGTTTTCACAAAAGTAAAGGGACAAAATCTGTACCCTTTTCATAGAAAGTGGTATGTAAAAAATTATAATAATCTGAGAAAAATACATATACTTCTAAACAGACAGAATATTAAACCTTAATGGCTTTGTTTTCATTTATGTCAAATTAAATATTATATTTACTGACTAAGGTTAACTTTTAATATTTCCACAGCAGGCAGTATAGCATTTCATATCATTGTCCAGTAATATAAATCACACTCTTTAATTTATCATCACAGCTTTCTGCTGAAATGACTGCAAATTTTTCTCTCTTTTTTAAGGTCGTATTGCTCGAACATACAGTGAAAAGTGTCTGGGTATCCTGACCGGACTGCTGGCATTGAAGCAGGATCACATCACGTCAGGTATGAGAGAAAGCTGAGCCACACCTGTGTGCACGCTTGGGATTTTTATATCTTCTAGTTAATGAGTAAAGGAGGGTAAAGTTTTTTTTTTTGTTTGTTTCTGAAGGAGATACTGTTTGCTTTTCACAAACCTTTTAGCAGGCACTTTCTCCATCCTGGATAATAGCTTTGTTTGCAAACAGACATAATCAGTTCACAGAATCAATTCTTCCTCTGTGTGTGTGTTTAGCCGTGATCCAGACGTTCAGGGATTTGGTGTGGTTCTGTCCTCAGAGTACAGCCGCTGTGTGTCAGACCGTCGAGGCCTGTGTTGACAGTCCTCAAGATAGTGAGGTGAGATGATTCACCTGCTTTTTATTTGGACCATCTACAACAAGCAGGCTGTGTTCGGCACTTTTTGATGCTCCGGGGGGGTCTTTTTACAGTACCATTAGTACCAATTCATGTCTGTACCCACTTGTAGTCAACCACTTTTAAACTCTCCTGTGTGTTTTTGCGTGCATGCTCTGGTTTCAAATTACAAAACCACAAGTTTATTTACGTGTTTTTGAATTAGCTTTACAGAAGACAACAAAGCTAAAGCCCAATGCAGACTATCACACAGCCTTCTCAATATCCACCGCATAAGAGAAAGCCGAGGCATATCTCTGACCTCCTCGTTTAAAGATACAGCTGATTGTCCTGACGTAAAATTGTTTAGTAAAGTTTCCATTACAAATTAATGTTTGACCTATCAGACAAGGATAAATCCTTTCACTGTTTTTCTCAGGGAAAACAGGCTCTGTTATGGCTTCTGGGAGAACATGGTGATCAGATCAGTAGCGCCCCCTATGTGATGGAGGACTACATAGACGGGCTGAAGACTGAGCTGTCCTCAGCCGTGAAGATGGAGCTGCTGACCGCCTCGGTCAAGATGTTCCTGTGCCGCCCCGCTGAGACTCAAGACATGCTGGGCCGTCTTTTACATTACTGTATTGGTGTGTAGAGCATGTTTACAGACAATGTCAAATAAAAGCAACAAAAGAACAAAAATAATTGCATTCCTCCAGGTATATACATGTGTATATATATATATATATATATATATATATATATATATATATATATATATATGTGTGACCCTGGACCACAAAACCATAAGGGTCAATCTGAATAAATAAGCTTTCCTTTGAGGTTTTTGTTTGTTATGATAGGACAATATTTGGCCGAGATACAACTATTTGAAAATCTGGAATCTGAGGGTGCAAAAAAACGAAATATTGAGAAAATCGCCTCTAAAGTTGTCCAAATGAAGTCCTTAGCAATGCATATTACTAATCAAAAATTAAGTTTTGATATATTTACAATGGAACATTTACAAAATATCTTCATGGAACATGATCTTTACTTAATATCGTAATGATTTTTGGCATAGAAGAAAAATCGATAATTTTGACCCATGCAATGTATCATTGGCTATTGCTACAAATATACCTGTGTTACTTATGACTGGTTTTGTGGTCCAGTATCACATATACAGTATATGTCTAAATAGTAGTCTATATATATATATATATATATGTATATTAGTCTATTATGCTAGTAATTTATGTGCCCATAGTATTTTAGAAACCGTGCCTCAGGCCTTCCTTCCCTGTTCTCATTTTACTTTATTTTCGGTCAGTGTGATTCATTCTGAGAAATGGTCACAGATGTGCCCTTCATGGTATTTTCATTTCCTTTGACACATTTAGTCAAGAGCTTCTTGCTTCTGTATTGATTTATAATATCCTTTGGTCCACCGCAGAGGAAGAGAGTGACATGTGTGTGCGTGACCGGGCTTTGCTGTACTACAGACTTCTTCAGCGGGGAGTTGAAGAGACGAGGAAGGTTGTAACCGGACCCAAATCTGATCCGTCCATGAGTGTTCTCACCGGACGGCAAGAAGAGCCCATTAGTCAGTGGGCCTCTACCTTCAACACACTCGTCCCGCTGGCTGGACACGATTTATGCCCTCACACTGCTGTTATATCAGCCGCTGACCAGCCATCCAACAGTGCAGAAAAGGAGCTGCTGCCAGGTAAAGCAGATTGCTTTTAACTGCATCATTTTTTATAATTTTTATATTGTCTTAACTATAAAAAGTGATATTTTAGCATTTACTCTATTATAATTTTTTCATTTAGTATGTATAGGCTATATACAGGTGCTGGTCATATAATTAGAATATCATCAAAAAGTTGATTTATTTCACTAATTCCATTCAAAAAGTGAAACTTGTATAATGTATACATTCATTCCACACAGACTGAAGTGTTTATTTCTTTTAATTTTGATGATTATAACTGACAACTAATGAAAACCCCAAATTCAGTATCTCAGAAAATTAGAATATTACTTAAGACCAATACAAAGAAAGGATTTTTAGAAATCTTGGCCAACTGAAAAGTATGAACATGAAAAGTATGAGCATGTACAGCACTCAATACTTAGTTGGGGCTCCTTTTGCCTGAATTACTGCAGCAATGCGGCGTGGCATGGAGTCGATCAGTCTGTGGCACTGCTCAGGTGTTATGAGAGCCCAGGTTGCTCTGATAGTGGCCTTCAGCTCTTCTGCATTGTTGGGTCTGGCATATCGCATCTTCCTCTTCACAATACCCCATAGATTTTCTATGGGGTTAAGGTCAGGCGAGTTTGCTGGCCAATTAAGAACAGGGATACCATGGTCCTTAAACCAGGTACTGGTAGCTTTGGCACTGTGTGCAGGTGCCAAGTCCTGTTGGAAAATGAAATCTGCATCTCCATAAAGTTGGTCAGCAGCAGGAAGCATGAAGTGCTCTAAAACTTCCTGGTATACGGCTGTGTTGACCTTGGACCTCAGAAAACACAGTGGACCAACACCAGCAGATGACATGGCACCCCAAACCATCACTGACTGTGGAAACTTTACACTGGACCTCAAGCAACGTGGATTCTGTGCCTCCCCTCTCTTCCTCCAGACTCTGGGACCCTGATTTCCAAAGGAAATGCAAAATTTACTTTCATCAGAGAACATAACTTTGGACCACTCAGCAGCAGTCCTTTTTGTCTTTAGCCCAGGCGAGACGCTTCTGACGCTGTCTGTTGTTCAAGAGTGGCTTGACACAAGGAATGCGACAGCTGAAACCCATGTCTTGCATACGTCTGTGCGTAGTGGTTCTTGAAGCACTGACTCCAGCTGCAGTCCACTCTTTGTGAATCTCCCCCACATTTTTGAATGGGTTTTGTTTCACAATCCTCTCCAGGGTGCGGTTATCCCTATTGCTTTTCATCTTTTATCACCACATCTTTTCCTTCCCTTCGCCTCTCTATTAATGTGCTTGGACACAGAGCTCTGTGAACAGCCAGCCTCTTTTGCAATGACCTTTTGTGTCTTGCCCTCCTTGTGCAAGGTGTCAATGGTCGTCTTTTGGACAACTGTCAAGTCAGCAGTCTTCCCCATGATTGTGTAGCCTACAGAACTAGACTGAGAGACCATTTAAAGGCTTTGCAGGTGTTTTGAGTTAATTAGCTGATTAGAGTGTGGCACCAGGTGTCTTCAATATTGAACCTTTTCACAATATTCTAATTTTCTGAGATACTGAATTTGGGGTTTTCATTAGTTGTCACTTATAATCATCAAAATTAAAAGAAATAAACACTTGAAATATATCAGTCTGTGTGGAATGAATGTATACATTATACAAGTTTCACTTTTTGAATGGAATTAGTGAAATAAATCAACTTTTTGATGATATTCTAATTATATGACCAGCACCTATATATATATATACAGTATATATATGTATGTGTGTGTGTGTGGTTTATTTAATTTTATTTCAGTTGGTTTATTTTTAACAAAAATATTTTTTAACACACACACACATATATATGTATTATTAAGTTTTAGTTCTTAGTATATTTAGTTTTAGTATGAAAAAATGTTACCTTGTTTTTTATATTTTATTTTATTTCAGTTTATTTTTACTTAAAAAAATGATTATTTTTTTAATCAGTTTTAGTTAATAATAATAATCCTGACAATAACTCATTTTTTATTGTTTACATAATTTTAATTGTGATTTGATTAAATATACAGTAAGTAAATGTAATATTGTACATTTAATTTTTAATTTTATAATAAATTCAATACCAATACAACATCATATAACGGTTTCATCCTACCTGTTTTTTAAATGTCTGTATATATATTTATTACACTTTATTTCTTAGTTTACTTCGTTTTACACTTAATTTCTTAGTTTTAGTTAATTTAGTGCCTCGACTTTAAACATTTTTTTTTTTTTTATAAAAATGTATTTTAATTATTTATATTTTATTTTGGTTAATGTTTTTTTTATATACTTTAATAATCATTTTTAAATAATTCAAGAAAAATCAGTTTTCGTTAATATTATTTCAAATTATTTACATAATTTGAATTAAATGTGATTTAAATATAAAATATTTATAATATAAATATTATAATTATAAATATTGATATTATACATTTAGATTATAATTTTATAATAAATGCAATACTAATATAGCATAATATAACTCTCACCCCACCCGTGTTTCTCTGACTAACAGGAAGTACAGATGTAACCCTCTCCAGTCCAGATGACACAGAAGAGGAGATCAGTCTATCTCTGGGTCCTCCTCTATCCCATGAGACTTTTGAGAAAATGTGGCTGGACTCGGAGGTTCTCCACAGGCAAACTCTGGGTTTCCCTCGACCCAGAACAGCTCTGGATGCGTTACAGGCTGCCTTACAGCTGGTGAAGATCCAGACTCTGGCCTTCACTCCGGGTGACACTGTGCCGTGGAAGGCCTACCTTTACACCAGGAGCACTGGGACCCTGATCCTCGCCGAACTGCTGCAGGCCCCTGGCTGTGATGAAAGCCTGGTGGTATCTGTCAAACAGCAGCCCGTAAACCAGCATGCCATCAGAGGATTTGTTACAATACTCAAGAGTGTGCTGCAGACTTTTAATGTTGATAGTTCATGAAATTCAGAAGTCTGAACTATTGCTACTACTATTGCTTTGAGGACAATGATCAGTGTATTACAGTATCCAAGCTAGAGCATTTTCAACAAATAATCGAATGTTCTTTCTAAACACAAAACCCTTCCAATAAAACAGTAGTATGCTGTTGGAATCTACAGACAGTTAAATCTGTTTTTAGCACTGTATGACATTGGCTTACACGCATGCAAATTTAGCACATGTATGTTGAAATAAACCAAAGCGTGTCTCTTTGCAGGTATGAGGAAGTTCAGAATTGCTATTTCATGCAGGTTCCCCAGCAGATCTGTATTGTATATCTTGTGTGCTTTTCACAGTCAAACAAATTATACATTCGTGGTATTCTAATCTCGCAGCTGTCTTCTTTCCAGCACCTAGTTGCATAAATTTATCTCTATCTCAGGTTATAATTTTCCTTTTCAACATCTTGCAGACAAAGCAATGTTTACAGTACCGTAACATTTGTTTTTAGTTTATGAACACTATTATTTATAGTAAATATGTGATTCATTATACAAAACAGGTGCCTTTTGTGTCCTGCATTCATGAATATACTTGTAATATGTAGTATTATAGGCATTTTTGAAGAATAATAAAAATTAAAGAATTAAATTTTTTAAGTTCTGTATTCAAGTGATTTTTTAGGCATTTATTTGTCTTTTTTAAAGTTTTTATTCTGTATTGAAGATAGCAAGTATTATAGATAGCCAATCAAATCAAAGAATTCAGCTTTACCGTTCACAAAAGCCGAGTACGAATTCCAGGTAATGTAGGAAGTAGTGAAAAATATAATGCTTGACAACTGTTTTACGACATAAATAGTCCAACCGTAATATCCAATGACGCAAACTACTCAACTTTTTTCTTAAATTTCAATGTTTAGATTTGAAAATATGGTATCATTTTCGTGAGTCGTGTAATTCATAACTGAATGTGATGAGACAAGATACTTGAGTGAACTTGAGTGAATGTGTGCATTTTGTAAAATATTATTGGCAAATAGTTAAAATTTACAGCTAGATTCAAATTTCAGGGGTTTTTTTTTGGTTTGGTTTTTTTTTTTGTCTTTTTTTGGACCAGCCCATCCCATAGAAGCTCAACTGGATTGAGATCTTGAGATCTGGGGAATTTGGAGACCAAGCCAACACCTTCAACTCTTTGTCATGTTCCTCAAAACATTCCTGAACTATTTTTTTCCAGTGTGTCAAGGTGCATTATTCTGCTGAAAGAGGCCACTACCATTTGGGAGGAACCCATTTCCTTGAAGGGTGTGCATCAGGGGTGTCAAACTCAGGCCGCAGCCCTGCAGAGTTTAGTTCCAACCCTGCTCCAACACACAAAACTAGTTTACAAATAAGCCTGACAGACTTGATTAGCTGGATCATCTTCCCATAGTGCATCTGCTGCCATCTCTCCCCCAGGTAAATGATGCACACACACCCGGTCATCCACATGATCTAAAAGCAGATTTAGCAGACCGGGCAACCGTCTTCTATTGCTCCATGGTCCAGTTCTTCTGACGCTCCCGTGCCCATTTTATACTCTTTTGTGGTGAGCTCTGACCAGTCTGTGGCCACATGAGCACCAAACAGCAATGCACTGTGTTCTGATACCTTCTCATCATGACCAGTGATTGAACCAGATAGAATAGCCTTCATTCCCCTCATGCACACATGACCCAGACACCGGTTCACCAGATCTCCTTCCTTGCACCACTTTTGGTAGGTACTACAGCCTGCATATCAGGAACACCCCACAAGACTTGATGTTCTGGTGACGACCGTTTTGAAGATGTTCTGGTCCATTCGTCTAACCATTGCCATTTGGCCCTTGTCAGAGTCACTCTGATATTTTCACTTGCCCATGTTTCATGCTTCCAATACATGAATTTAAAGAACTGATTGTCCAAGTATGTAATATTTGTGTGTATGTGTTTGAAAACATGGTTTATGGAGACACAAAAGTGTATAATATGTCATGGGTATTACAAAGAGAAAAAAAGCTCAGTATAAACACTGTACCTGAGTAAACCACATGTGTGTACTCGTTTCCTTAATTCGACCCCATTCATTTCCCCGAGAGTACTCCCTACCACTGACACAAGGAAATGACCATCTCAACAACCTATCTGACAAGTTTCATTCAACCTTTGCTCGGCTGACATCTAAGAGATAACCACTCCTCGTGACAGCAGCGCGCGAAGATCATCATTATCTGGATACACGCATACAACACTTCACTGAAGAGAATAAAGACCGTGACAGAGGACACTAGGAAGTGAATTAACTCGTGTGAACTCCAGAGACACGGTTTTCTCGCTTTATATACAATATCATTTTGAATGTTGGCGTATAGGCTACCGCTGTGGTGATATAAAGGTACGTGGATTTAATCAATTTATACGAACTGTAATGTTTGTTAAAACTTACACTGCTGGACATTTGCGAGTATATCCGGTTTTTATATAGGCTACTTTCGATTTGATTTTTTTGACATAATATGTGCGTTTCGAACGTTCGAACGGGAAATTTAGGCGTTCTGAATTTCGAATAATTTTTTAAACATCTTTGCATTCCGAATTTAAAATTAGGCTAAGTTATTATTATTATTTTCGCAGTTAGAAATAGGCTAAGACATAATTAACCCCATATGAGAGATTGATTCTACTACTACTACTACTATAATTATATAATAATAATAATAAAAATAAAGGTGATCACGATGCCATAGAAGAACCTTTTTGTCTAAATGGTTCCATAAAGAGCTTTTAACATCTGAAGAACCTTTCTGTTTCACAAAAGCTTCTTTGTGGTGAAAGAAGGTTCTTCAGATTATAAAAACGTAAGAAAGCGATGCTTCTTCACACACCTTCTTCTGTTAAGACACAGTCATTCTTTGACTGAATGGTTCTTTGTGGAATCAAAAATGGTTCTTCTGTGGCATCGCTGTGAAGAACCTTTTGAAGCACCTTTATTTTTAAGTGTAGGCTAACTAATATATATATATATATATATATATATATATATATTATACTGTATATGTGTGTGTGTGTGTTTCTTTTGCTTAGCTTTTAATATAAAGGCTTAAAGATGGTTAGACTTTTTCTTTCACCAATGCCTTGAAACCTTATAGAGGCTTTTAAACAAAACAACTGCCCTAACTTGTTTAAATTGCAAATGAGCCTGGTTTTAAGCAAGGTAGCTAGTGTCAGTGAGTCCAGACTCACACATGTAGAATCTAACAACCTAAAACCAGTTTGCCTGGTTTACTCTCTTCATGTTGTTCTGTTTGCTTGCTTGTGGTAATCTACTCAGAAATAACAATAACGAATCTCTGTAACCAGGTGTGCTTTCATCAAATGCAAATAGAGAGCATAATGGTAATAGTGCTAAGGCAAAGTTCATCTTTGCTCAGGAGGTTTAAAGAAAGGCCATGTTTCATGCATTATCAGTACATAATGACAAATCCTTTTAAACATTCATTGATTCCTTTACCACACAGCCAGTTCCCTGTCACTTTCAGGCCTTTGAATGTTTTTCCTTTTTGTATCACTTCCACAGATAACTAAATGTGACCCTGAACCACAAAACTAGTCATAAGGGTATTTTTTTTAAATAAATATTTGGTCACACTTTATATTAGGTGGCCTTAACTACTATATACTTACATGAAAAAATAAGTACAATGCACTTATTGTGGTCATATTGTATTTCAAAACAATTTTGCTGCTATTGAGGATAGGGGTAAGGTTAGGGACAGGTTTGGTGGTGTGGGTAGGTTTAAGGGTGGGTTAAGGTGTAAGGGATGGGTCAACAGTGTTATTATAAATGTAATTACATAAATTAATTACAGATTACATATAGGTATTTTTAAATATATAAGTACAACACTGTAAAAAAGAAAAAGTTAGTTCAACTCAAATTTTCAAGGCAACCGACTGCACAGAATTTTTGAGTTGAAGATATCAACTTAATTTTTTAAGTTTTGAAGAACTACAATTATTAAGTTGCGTCAGCTAAGTTTTTCAAGTTCTGACAACTACGTTTTTTTAATTCAAGTTACTGGAACTTTCAAGTCTGTAAAAACGTACTATTTTGAGTTCAGATTACCATCCCCTGTAATAACTTACTATTTTGAGTTTAAATTACCCCCCCCCCCCCCACATTAAATCATCCACTGACAGTAAACCAGTTAATTTATGCATGTTTATTTGAACGACTTTGGCACAGCTTTACAATTCCACAATGTAAACAAGTAATAAAGCAAAAACTTTGAAATTAGCCAAAAATGCAAACATGCAGGCTATAACAATCAATACCGTAGTCTCTTGACAGTAATATGACAGCTCCACATAAAATATTTGTTTTTAGTTCAAATAAAGCACTTGTGTCCAGAGAAAATAAGGCACATGTCAATAAGTTGGGGAAATCAAAAGGAACAACATAAAAACTATAAGGTGGTCTATGTGAAGACTTACAAAATATCCAAACATAATAAATGAACAGACATGATAAAAGAAATCTTCCCCATGGATACTTGACACACCAGCAAAGATGCAGACTATAACAGCAATGCTGAAACAAAGCTTGCTTCAACTGAGAAACAATCAATAGTCTCGTGACAGTTATATGACAGCTACAAATAACAGATTTGTTTTTAGTCAAAATAAAGGAACAACATAAAAACTATAAGGTGGTCTATGTGAAGATTTACAAAATATCCAAACATAAATGAACAGACAGGATAAAATAAATCTTCCCCATGGAAAATGAATCACTGGTTTAACAGCTTGGTCTTGAAGCTCCGGACACGCTGTGAGCAATTGGTGGACATGTCCATGAAAATGTGCTGGATAGTTTCAAAGGTATACCTGATGTCTTTTGGGAACTCCATGTTGAGGCTATAAAGCAAGCCAAAAAGATACGCAAGTGCAGTCGGGGTGTCTGGGATGTCTTTCAGGACAATGGTTTCCTCCAACACAAGGGCAATATTAATGACTGCGTTGTCATCATCATCAAGCACTGTGAGGAGCCCCATCTTGATGCCTTTCACCTGTTTGTCATCTGCATCAGTTGCCTGACAAAACAAAAACACCACTGAAATAATGTCCTGTAATAAAATAGTCAATAAAGAGTGATGTCTATTTGTGTATGGCCTCTTTGCTATACAACACTACTAAAAGCTGAAGGTCTTCCAAGCTGCACTCACCAGGCATCTAGAGAAAAGCTTCTCAGTATTCTCCCGCAGAAATATGGGAAGACCTTCCACAGCTGCCTGTCTGTGATGACTTGTGATGTCAGATGTCTGTTTTGGAAGAATATAAAGACAAACAAATACTTTTGTTTAGCTCTGTGAAATGTACTTGTGCATGTGCACTTGTGCTTGTTCCATTTGTATTCCCATCACTACAATTGTGAATGTAGGCAGATAAAATAATTGCAGGCTGTTAGTTTGTTAGTGTTTATTTTTGTCTTTTAAGGATAAGTTCACTATTTTGCACTTTGAGCCCCCTTTCTGGGTTATCTTGGATGAAATAGAGTGTTTGACGAACACTCAACGAACACCACTAACCAATCAGTGAGTTGCACATCTTTGAAAACGAACTTTAAGGGTTGATTTAAAGACAGGTTTATATCACTTAGCACGCGTTCGTCGCTCGACTTGTCGAGACTGTTTTTCAAGATGGCTGCAGTCTGTATACGCGTAATGTACTGTCTTTATAAAGTATCTTATTATTAAACTGTTTGTACACTTACAAAGTTCTCAATGCTTCGGTTTGCATGTAAGGACCCTCATTATGCTACCGTGGTAGTGTGAGGCTATTTTGAGCCTTGTTAGTGGTATTAACTAGCGATTTACTTTAACTTACTCTCTGCCCCATATACAAGCGTTATAAGCTAATCTGTTTTTAGAGATAAAACTCTTTACATTCGATTATCATGAAAACGCATCCCAGAGAACGATCTACTTGGTAACCATGTTAACCGTGTTAATTACCCCTAGGTTCATTTTTCACTGGAGTTGTCCTTTAAGTTATTACATCAAAAGTGCAAAGTGCTAGCTTGGTAGTTCCTTCTTGATTAATGGTTTAAATATTAGTGGACAAACTGAAGAAAAGGCCTTGTAGTCAATATAACAAACTGTTTGTCAAGCATTTCCAAAAGGGTTTCCATCTCTCGACTAAAGGCGCCCTTCCTGGCACGATACAATTTCAACAGACGAGGGGTGAACATTTCAAGGGCAGCTTTAAATGTTCCCATCAGGTCCTTGGTGGTCACACGAGTGAACTCTTGACAAATCTGAATGAAACAAATGCAATACAAATACAACAAGCTGATAGTGTGATTTTCAACAAGCTGATAGTGTGCACCCTTTCCTTGAGTGCTTACAATTAATGGATTTGTTTCCAAGACAGCATCATTAATCTTATGGAGAACGCTATCATCTAATTCAATGCCGTGTTCTGCAAGCACTGCTTTGATACCTTGTTGAGAGTGGGATTTTGAAAGATGTAAAATGTCATTAAACCCCTCAACTATTTTCTGTACAGCGTGTCTGCTAACATGTAATTCAGTTTGCATACGTAGAAAAAATCCGGCAGCCCTGTGTTCAAGAGTCTCAACATCTACATACTCCTCCTTTTCTTGGACATCTGAATTTCCAGAACTACTTGGAAGTGTATCTTCCTCACTACAGATACCTAATGGTTGGTCAGAGGAATCTGTCTCAATGGACACAGGTTCATTTTCTAAGTCTGCTCTTAAACAGGTTCTGATATCACCATGCTTGTGTTTCCTACTTTTGTGTGAACTAAAAGTCTTTAGATTGTTTGTTTTAAAACTACATCTCAAGAAGGGGCAACACACAGTCTCGTGTTTTTTTAAATGGCGTCCAAGGTGTGTGAAGAAAGATTGCTGCGTGCAGATTTCCCGGAATTCACATAGTTCACAAAAAAAGGTGAATTTATCTTGTATTTTGGCTGTCCTACAATGTGATCTGGTCAAATGTGACTTTAAGGCGCCAGGTGTTTTAAAAGTACATACACAGTCACTGTAAACACACGGCCAGTAAGCTCCTCTTCTGTGCCTGAACCGATGGTGCCTAAGCAGACGCTCTTGACTGGCGGTAGCAAAGCTGCAGAAGCGACACTTCATAGAAAACCTAGCACAAAAAATTGACATACTTCGCAACCGTTCACATTAATGCTGTTGAGCTTCAGGGCTAAAACACACAAAGGTAGGGCTGGGTATTGTTCAAAATCTTTCGATCCGGTGCCAATTTCGATACCTCAGTTTCGATACCGGTTCCTAACGATACTTTTTTCGATAGCAATTTTATGAAATCCATTTTAACAAGATTACATAACACATTACCTCAGAAAAACTTTGGTTTTATTTTTTCAGTTTGACTCATGCTCCTTCGCCAGTGCACAAAGAAACAAAAAAAGCACAAAGGAACAAAAAATGTTTTATAAAGAGCTCATGCTCACCAAATACAAACAAAAATAAATAAATACAGTAAAACTTGTAATATTGTGAAATAGTATTACAATTTAAAATCTTATTTGAATATATTTCAAAATGTAATTTATTCCTGTGATGTCAAAGCTGAATTTTCTAAATCATTACTTCAGTGTCACATGACCCTTCAGAAATATGAAAACAGTTTGCTGCGTAATGTTTTGGAAACTATGATACATTTTTTCATGATTCTTTGATGAATAAAAAATCCAAAAGAACAGCATTTATTTAAAAACGAAATATTTTGTAACATTAGACATGTTTTAATGTCACCTTTGATAACTTTAATGCATCCTTACTGAAAAAAATTCTGACTAACCAACAAATTTTTGTGTTGTGTACATTTTGTGTTGTGTGCCAGTGTACATTCAGTAGGTTATTATTTATTGCAATATAAACACTGTCAAAGTGATCAACAAGGTATCTCTTAATTTAACGTTACCAGTCGAAGACGGAGCAACTTTCTGCTCTTATGTTTACTCCGTGCACTGTCAAGGTCTTTATCATATTTGTCGTGGTATCGTCTTTGCAGCAATTATTTTACCGCAAATACTGCATCACGCGCTGTTGGCATCGAGCCTGGAGAAATGTACCCACACTTTTGATCGATCGACTTTTCCACATCTTTAAGGTATATTGTGTGTGTGCTTGCATCTCATTGAGTATGTGCGCGAGTTTGTGTGTGTGCTCGCGTCTCATATAACTATGCGCGTGGAGAGGCGCACGCACGTCTCATAGGCTCAATCCTGCTCCTGCCGATCGACTGTCCTGCACAGTTCATATCCAACCCTTATCAAACACACCTGAAGCAACCAATTAAGGTCTTCAGGATCCCTTGAAAATTGAAGGCAGGTGTGTTTGATTAATGTTTGATGAACTGTGCAGAACAGTCGATCGGCAGGAGCAGGATTGGGCTGCGTGTATGTGCGTGAGCGACTTTATGTGTGTCGTCTTTATTGTCAGTGAATGCAAAAATCTTAGTAAGGTGAACAATTGAGTTGTCGTTTTTACAGTGAATGTAAAAACATGTATGTACACAATAAGTGCATTGTATCAAATTATTAATTGAAATGTATGTACATAATATTTAAGGCCACCTGGGACCAAATATTTTGAATAAATAAGCTTTCTATTGATGTATGGTTTATGACAGGACAATATCTGGCCGAGATACAACTATTTGAAAATCTGGAATCAGAGGGTGCAAAAAAATCTAAATATTGAGAAAATCGCCTTTAAAGTTGTCCAAATGAAGTCCTTATCAATGCATATTACTAATCAAAAATCAGGTTTTGATAAATTTACAGTAGGAAATTTACAAAATGTACTTAATTTCCTAATGATTTTTGGCATAAAAGAAAAATCAATCATTTTGACCCATACAATGTATGGCTATTGCTACAAATATACCCCAGCGACTTAAGACTGGTTTTGTGGTCCAGGGTGACAAATCTGGATTTTCAAATTAAAATAAGCCTAAGGACATGTTGCGGATATGTTTGTGAACTACATCAATTGTTCATTAAAATAGCAATAACCTTTAGTTTAAATCAACTTTCAGACTTATTACAGTCTACGCTATGTAAAATGTTTTTGGAAGTTACAATGGAAAGCAAATAGTGACATGCTTTGGGGGAATTTTTTTTTATATTAAAGCACTTACAGTTAAAATCTATGGAGCAAGACATTTCGGACGTGTTAAAGCTGGAAATGTGTAGAGGCAGCTTATGTTTTTGATAACATGCTTTTATTAATTGCCCTCTACAAAATCTGTTATTTGAGTTATAAGCGGTCTAAATCGTCCTTGTGGTGATGCTGCTTTACTAACCAGACCATTTGGTTATGCGTTACACAGGTACAGTAATTCCTGCAGGGGGAATATTATATTCCATGTAAACAAGTTCTTGTTTAATCAAGGGAAAAGTCACTAGGGTCCTGGCCTTATATGAACATGACAGGAGAAAAATTGGATATAAAATTAGTAAGCTATTCTGTTCTGATTGAGTATGCTATGCTTCTCAGCACAGTTCAGTATTAAACAAGTCTCAGATTCTCGGTAAAAAAAATTTTGCATCCTTAGAATTAATTTGAAATTGGATATTATTGACTTTTGCTGATATGCAATATTTATTAATAGTAATTATGTTCATATTAATCGACATCTATGCTTACACTCCCTTTGCAGCTTTTCCCTGCACTTCTGGATGGCGACTTGCTAGTTTGAGAAGCACTATTCTGCTGCTCTAAATGACAGTGTTGAATGTGTGAGCTGAATGGTTCATAATCGGCCATTAATTATTCAAACTGGGTCATGTGAATAATTGAACAATGCAGCTACTGATTAAAGATAATCAAACATATTGGAAAAACAGCATTTGGAGTTACAAGTGAAGCTCATCATGTGTGTTTAATGTTGGTGGTACAGTATTAAAGTGACTGTGTGTCTTAACAGAAGAAGGTGTGGGATGAGATGCCATCTGAAACAAGTCTTCCTCCTAGCAGCTGGTCTTCTCATTTTGACCAGGGTCTACATCTACATGCGGAGAGAAGAATCGGGAAACCTCAAGGTATTCGCTTGTGCAAATAGCATGATTATTAAAATATTGAAACTTAAAGGGATAATTCCCCCCCCAAAAAAACAAACAAACAAACAAACAAACAAAACAAAAACATTTCTGTTATCCTTTACACACCCTTGTATTCGCTTCAGATGTGATTATCTTTTATCTGCAGAACAGAAAATATGTGGGTAACCAGTAACGTTTACAGCTGATTTGCATTGTATGTTCCACAAAAGAAAGAATGTCAAACAGGTTTGTAATGAGATTAGGTTGAGTGAAAATTAACAGGGTTTTAATTTTGGGGTGGAGCATCCTTTTAGGAATCTTAAAAATGGCTCATTGTGTTGTATGCCCTCAGACAATGTTAATTTCAAACTGTGGCACACCACAAATTACCCTTGTTCCGTTTATAGCATGTCAAGTTTTCTGTGCATTTGAGTCATACTGTTAATGATTTTTCTACATCAGCATGGATCACAGCATATCTCATAACAGAATATTTCCCATTACATTAAAAGGCAGTTTAAGAGAATAGTGACATGGAAACACATTTCACAAAGACATATTTGTTTCCTTGTTTGGTTTGAAATTATAAGGAATAGATAAAATGTTTGAAGCATCAAGACAAAAACCATATATCCTTTTTTTTTTTGTACTGTAACTTCCGAGAAGGTTTAATTCATATACACACAGCTATTTTGGAATGGTCGTCGGTGAAGAAAATAGGCCATTAACCCACATGATGTTGTGGTTACAACAGCAGGGACTAACTGAAACTAACCAGACAAACGTTGAACTTCCTGGATCTTAATTAACTTTTAGTTGTGAGCAGAATAATATATATATATTTTTTTTCCAGGGGTCACTGACCTGGATCTGGGATAAGGAGACTTGGGTGGAAGATCTTAAAGGCCATTACCTGCATTTCAACGTTTCCATTAAAGTCCTGGCAGGAGTCTTCCAGCCATTCAAGAGTGAGTTATCTATTTACATCTACATGCATGGTGTCAAACTCTGCTCTAACACACATACCTTTAGTTTTCAAATAAGCCTGAAGGTGCAGCAGGCGCAATGATATGATGCAGCGCCTGAAAGTAGTCCCCAGCTATATCATAGGCTACTGAGCTGGGGACTACTTTCAGGCGTCATATCATTGCGCCTGCTGCACCCATGGTACGGCAGCAAAGTTCCTTGATTATTACGCCGGAATGAGAGTATAGTTTCTAGCCATATCAGCCTAGAAAATCACAACTTTTCATTTTCCGTCGGTCTTAGTACACGATGTAACTACAGAAGAGTCAAGCTTTAAATAGGAAAAATATCGAAACTCTTTGGTCATTTGTGAGCGAGATGCTAACGGTCTAATCAGATTCAATGATCTATGCTAAGCTAAAAGTGCTACCGCCAGACCCAGAGATCGGCTGAATGGATTCAAAAACGGTAAAACTCAACTTTTTAACTCTTGGGGACTTGGAAATTGAGCCTATTTCCAAAAAAAGTGAAGTGTTCCTTTAAGGTTGAAGCTAAACTTTGCAAGGGTTTGGCCCTCCCAGAATTGAGTTTGATACTGTCACGGTGCACGCAGACGAGGACGTAAACTCAAATAATAGTCTTTAATAAGACATCAGGGCTAGACATGGCAAGGTTGACAAATAGGAAACACCGGGAGTAACGAGTAGATCAGATGAAATCAAACTGAACAGACAGGACTATAAATACACAGGTAAATCATAGATAACGAGACAAACACAGCTGGACACGAATTAACTAATGATCACACTTAACAAGGACAGGAAACAAACCAAATATGGACACAAGAGGCGGGAACACAAGACACGCACAACAGAACCCTGACAGATACCCTTGATCTAGAAGATTAAATGCAACAGCATCACTAAAGGAATTGCAATTAAATGTGATGTTTATTTTTTAATGCTGCATAAACAATTATATTTATGCAAAATAATCACATTTATGCAGTGCAGTCTATAAGGGGCTTTGCCACTTTTAAACTTATTATTTATGCACATGTAAACAAAATTGATGTCTTCAGTCATTATTGCATCAAGTTGCAAATTTCCTTTTTGATCGCCTCTGTCTGGAAACTGTGAAAATCACACACCTGCAAGTTTTGTTCTCCAGTAAAAGTGCAAACTGTCCTTAAAACAAGAGCAATTTACTTATATATATCTTGAATTAGAGGTAATTATATATATATATATATATATATATATATATATATATATATATATATATATATATATATATACCCTTCAAAAGTGTGAGGATCTGTAAGTTTTTTTTATTTATTTTTGAAAGAAGTCTCATCTGTTCACTAAGGCAGTATTTATTAGATCAGCAATACAGTAAAATATGTAATATTGTGAAATATTATTACAATTTAAAATATTTATGTTATATGTTCCCTGTGTTGTCTTGTATTGGACTTTTATGTTGTGTTGGACTGAGTCAGCTTTGTAGTCACATTGTAGTTGTAGCAAATAGTAATAAATTTAAAATATTTAGATCAGCTTTCAGAATTAACTGCAGCAGAATTAATATTACAATTAAGTAGACTGTTTGTCCACTGAGAAGACTCAAATATAAAAATCATTTTAAATATAAAATAGTAAAATCATTTATTAGCTCTAGGAATCTAATCTTTTTGGCCACGACACAATAGCTTTTCCCACTGTATACAATACTAACAGTACAATAGAATTTTAGGGACTGTTTTGCAAGCAGTGACGCAGTGACGGTGCTACACCGGGGCTAGGGGGTCTATAGGGGGGCTTCAGAATTTTGAATAGCCCCCCCCCCCCAGTAAGGTGACAAGATGTCCCGTTTTTCCCAGGACAGTCCAGTATTTCAGCTCTATTTTTAGTGTCCCGCTAGAACAGCCTAATCAAAGGCAACCAAGCTCGTCGTAGAACAAATTTACCATCCAATCCACAATTCGTTATCGATTAACTTGCAGTAAGTGAAGCTGGGATAGGCGGAATTACGCTGAATGACACAACTGATGCACTATATCAGCTGCCAGAGCGTCCCAGAGAGTTTTTGCTGCCAGAGCGCCCCAGAGAGTTTGCGCTGCCTGAGCCCCTGCTGGTTCCGTCCAGCTCTCCAGAGCCCCTGCTGGTTCCGTCCAGCTCTCCACAGCCCCTGCTGGTTCCGTCCAGCTCTCCAGAGCCCCTGCTGGTTCCGTCCAGCTCTCAAATGCGCCCCCAAGAGGCTGTTCCTCGCAAGTGCCCTCCAGTGGCTGCTCCACGTAAGTGCCCTCCAGAGGCTGTTCCTCGCAAGTGCCCTCCAGTGGCTGCTCCACGCAAGTGCCCTCCAGAGGCTGTTCCTCGCATGTGCCCTCCAGTGGCTGTTCCTCGCAAGTGCCCTCCAGAGGCTGTTCCTCGCAAGTGCCCTCCAGAGGCTGTTCCTCGCAAGTGCCCTCCAGAGGCTGTTCCTCGCAAGTGCCCTCCAGAGGCTGTTCCTCGCAAGTGCCCTCCAGAGGCTGTTCCTCGCAAGTGCCCTCCAGAGGCTGTTCCTCGCAAGTGCCCTCCAGAGGCTGTTCCTCGCAAGTGCCCTCCAGAGGCTGCTCCACGAAAGTGCCCTCCAGTGGCTGCTCCACGCAAGTGCCCTCAGAGGCTGTTCCTCGTAAGTGCCGTCCCGAGTTCCCGCTGGTTCAGCCCAGCCGTCCCGAGTTCCCGCTGGTTCAGCCCAGCCGTCCCGAGTTCCCGCTGGTTCAGCCCAGCCGTCCCGTTCAGCCCAGCCGTCCCGAGTTCCCGCTGGTTCAGCCCAGTCGTCCCGAGTTCCCGCTGGTTCAGCCCAGCCGTCCTGATCGCCCCTATGAATCCGCGCCTCCAGAGCGCCCCCTAGAGCCCGTTCCTCCAGAATGCCCACCAGAGGGGAGCTTCCCCATGAAAATTTTGGGGGGGGCTATATATCCTTTGCCTGGGTGGTCGGGCCCAGAGCCAAGGCCACGGAGATCCCTGACCCACCATGGCCTCCCGAGCCTCCAGTCCCGCCATGGCTTCCTGAATCTCCAGTTCCGCCCTGGATGCCTTCCCTGTGTCCATGTCCTCCACCGACATCCAGGGCGCCCACCCCCCCTCCCCGGTATTGTTATTACGTCGCGGGACGCGCCGTCCGGGAGGGGGAGGTAATGTCACAGAATGGCCCGTATTCCTCCGTCACTGATCACGTTCACCTGCACCTGATTAATGATCATGTACACCTGCTCCTCATCATCACAGCTGCTCTACTTAAGCACACTCCTCACTCCAGTCATTGTCGGATCTTAAAGTCACTAAGCTGCCATGACGTTTATCCCTGTGGATACTACACGGACCTTCACTCTACAGCGGAATGCTAGCTGAGTATACTTACCTGTGTTACTTACCTGAAGATACTTACCCTCTGCCTTCCCTCTCACTACCAGATACCTATATATCTGTGGACTCAAGAGACTCACGGGCTCTCTAGGATTCCTGTCTGCCACGAACCTGCTAAGAGACGGAGACATAGTCAGAATCCCAGTGCACTGTCGACTATACGTCTAGAAAGCCACTTACCTCACGCAAAGACTCTCACCACCAGCCTGTTAATAAACTCACTGTTTCAACACTCACCTTTGTGTCTGGCAGTTTCCGTTACAGCTATAGCCTATATCCGTCTTATTCATTTTGTTAATAAAAGTTAGATGTTTAATATAGGCCTATGCGAATTTGCCATTATACTATTTTGGTTGATGTGTTTTAAGAACCACAAACTTATGATTGTTTTAAAGAAAGGGGAAATCCAAAGACCGTTTATTTATTTGTGTTACAATGCGGGTAAAACATATTTCCCTTATTCATATTGTTAATAAAAGTTCAACGTTTAATATAAGTGAATTTGTCATTGTACTGTTTTATTGTAGCCTATAGCCTTTATTATTATTGTTATTAATAATAATGAGCCAAAAGCATTCGTTTGAAATAGGGGGAAAATCCCAAACCTTTCATTTATTTGTTACAAATCGGGTATGTCTTATTCGTTCAGTTAATATTTTTTTTATGTTTAATATAAGCTACTTCGTCATTGTAGTAGGCTATTGCTGATGTTGTGTGTGGGATTTTTTTTTCATTAAGAGTAATACTGAATCAACCTTAAGCATTTTGTTCCAAGAATATGATAATTTTAAAGATCAAAATAAGCGCTGCAGAGGCCAGAATGTGAGATTGGTTGCAGCTGAGGTGCGCTCTCGATATGGCTGAAGAAATGGCCCTTAATTCTTGATTTGGGTACGGCACAGACATGTTACAGGTAATAATATGATTAAAAAAGTCATGGCAACAAATGACTTCCTAAGTCAGTTTAAGTTGAAATGACTTTCACAATCAATTTGATTCAACTTCATGTTTTATTGTTGCTTATTGTCTTGTAGGCTTAGGCTGAATTTTTCTATTAATTTTAATGAATATACAAATTAATAAAATTAGTTTTATTTATTTTCTATTACAAAATGTTCATTTATTTATTTTTAACACTGCACCCCCCCCCCCCCCCCATTTTTTCTTGGGCTACACGCCAGGGGGTGCTGCAGCACCCTCAGCACCCCTACTTCCCATGGTAGTGCTTTTGTTAAATGTGGTGTGTACCATAGCTGCTTTTATTTTTTTTTTAAACAATTTTTTTTTATGAATATGGATTATTTTCTTAGCACCCCCACATATTGGTCTAGCCCCCCTTTAGCCCCGGTAGAGAAAAAATTCTGGCGCCGTGCCTGAAGTTATGGTAACATACACCATATACATGGACTCTTATATGAGCCTATCACACTCATTTCCTGGACAATTATCTTAACTTTTTATCGCTCTGGACTCACTGAACCACTTTGGTTCTCAAGGGACATTTAATGAGATTGTGGAGTGAACACTTGTGCTGAGTGGATCCTCCTTGACTGTGAGAGAGGTGGAAGAGGAGCCCACAGTAACCGCTATACACAGCTCTGGTGGTCACGGAGCTTGTCTTGGCCACTGGACCTGTTTTGGGGCAGACGAGACTGGCATCCGGTGTGATGGATCCACTGATGTTGCTGGTACCCTGGTATCCAGCTTTGCCCTGGTCTCCATCTCTGCCCTGGCTCCCTGCTCTGCCCTGGTCTCCAGCTCCACCCTGGCTCCCTGCTCTGCCCTGGTCTTCAGCTCCACCCTGATCTCCAGCTCTGCCCTGGTCTCCAGCTCCACTGAATCCGCCCTGGTCTTCAGTTCCACCCTGGCTCCCTGCTCTGCTCTGGTCTTTCAGCTCCACCCTGGTTCCCTGCTTCGCTTTTGTCCACCGGCTTCTCCCTGGTCTCCAGCTCCACGCTATCTCCCTGCTTTGGCCTGGTCTTCAGCTCCACCCTGCTCTCCAGCTCCACTGGCCCTAGTTTTCAGCTCCGTTCTGGACTCCTGCTCTACCTTGGTTCCCTGGCCGTCTTGCCACGGGCCCGGCACTGCATCTCTTCCTGCATCTAGTCCTTTTGTTTTTTGGTTCCTCCTTGATTATCTCCCCAGGTCTCTCGTTATCTTGATAATTTTTTAACCCCCTGTGTATATATAGCCCTTGTGTTTTCCTTGTTGCGCAGTCAGTTGTTAAATGCAATGGTTGCTGTTGTTCCTGTTTGTTTCTGTTATCTTGTTCCCGGTTGTCTGTCTGTCTGTCTGTCTGTCTGTCTGTCTGTCTGTCTGTCTGTCTGTCTGTCTCTCTCTCTCTCTCTCTCTCTCTCTCTCTCTCTCTGAAAAATTAGGCAAAATCTTGAATAAAAATTTGTGAACTCAATGAAACCCAGAAAACGACTGTATATTCACATCCCTGTTGTTTCATTATATTTTCAGAGTACCTGACGGTGGGCCTCTCGTCTGTGAAGAGGGAAAAGGGCCGTTATCTTCAGGACACTCTTCAGTCAATCTTCTCTGCCTCCTCAGATGAAGAGCTGGATCAAATGGTCGTCGTCGTCCTTCTTGCAGACTTTGATGTGAGCTGGATCCAGCAGACATTAGAGAAGATTACCGATGAATTCCACACACGGCTGTCCAAGGGTCAACTTCTGGTCATCCATGCCAACGAAGACAACTATCCTCCCCTCACAGGACTGAAGAGGAACTTCAACGACGCTCCTGACCGTGTGTCCTTCCGTTCGAAGCAAAATGTGGACTACTCCTATTTGCTCTATTTTAGCAGTAATCTCTCCCAATACTATATCATGCTGGAGGATGATGTGAGCTGTTCGAAGAACTTTCTCACCAGCATGCGTGAGCACATCGGTTCTGTGGGCAACTCGAAGTGGGTCACATTGGAATTCTCCAAGTTGGGCTACATCGGAAAACTCTATCAATCCAGAGATCTGCCCATTCTAGCCCGATTCCTTTATAATTTCTACCAAGAGATGCCCTGCGACTTTCTGCTGTCGCATTTTCACAGATTGTTGATGCAGGAAAAAGTCATTCGTTTCCGCCCATCTCTATTTCAGCACATGGGCACTTACTCGTCATTTAAGGGGACGTTCAATCGCCTAAAGGATGAAGACTTTGTTGAAGAATTTGCCGATAACCCTCCAGCAGATATTAGCACGAATATTGAAACCTATCAGACCAATACTGTCGGCAAAGCTTACAGCCAAGGCTTAGAGTATTTCTGGGGTGTATCCCCTATTGGCACAGAAAACTACATTTTAGTGGTCTTTCATGAACCTGTTCTTATCTCCCGTGTCCAAATAGTGACAGGACTGGATGGGAAAGATGAGCTGGGCTATGCTGATGTGGAACTTGGAAAAACGCTGATCAAAAAGGAGTCGGAGGTGGAGTGCTCTGGATTTGACAAGCTAGGTTCTCTTCAGCAAGGCCAGTTCAATGAACCAGCTGTTCAGAAACTTGTGCCGGCAACCGTGGCATGTTTACGAATCCGAGTCACGGCAGCCCAAACGACCTGGGTCGTCGTACGCAAGATCCAGGTCTGGACTGTTAAAACTGACCAAACCAGATGAAATATTTCTGCTGTGCGTTTCTCATCATGACTTACAAAGGCTTGAATCTTTAAAATAGACACATGCTTAGTAATCTGTACGTGAGGGAATGATGTCGTTTCACTACATAAAATCATTTTATAAATATTCTTAAAACAAGATATATTTACTTGGGCATACTATATTTTCCTTTAGGAAACTATATTTTAGGAAACTAAATTACATTTAGTTTTCTGTTTCCATTATAAAATATTTTGTTGTAAATAAATAAATAAAATAAATTTAATAAACTTAACTTAAAATTAACTTTTAACAATACTTAAAAAAATAAAAACAATAAAAAATAAATCAATAAAAAACCTCAAAACATTATTTTGTAATTTTTTTGCAAGGTTAAATGAAATGATACATATCAAATTTCATACAAATAGGGTTAGTGTAGTAAGGGTTAAAAAATCAGGCACACAGAAGGATTCAGATGAAAGTTTTTGTTAATATTTTGAATTAATTAAATTTTTTATATTTTCTGTTTTCATTTTAGGTAAAGGTTTAGTCATTTTGTTGGGTGTTTTGTCAATATGTCTGTATAATGGTTTTTTTTTTTATCACAATTTAGTTTGATATTTTATTTTGGTTTATGTTTATTTAGTTTTAATTATTTATTATATTTGTTTTATGGTTTAAGGTTTAGTTAACGATAGTAGTCCTAATTTGAACTCCTAAAAAGTATGAGGCTTCAATTTTTTTTTTTATAAAAGACATGACGTGGATGTTTTGTAGTTGAGTGGCAAAAGAGGATGCCAAGATTCAAACAGCATTTTACAGTCAAAATACAGTATTTACATTTACAAGTCTTGTAAAAAT
The DNA here is from genome assembly GCA_023376895.1 of Aspiorhynchus laticeps. NCBI lineage: Eukaryota > Metazoa > Chordata > Actinopteri > Cypriniformes > Cyprinidae > Aspiorhynchus > Aspiorhynchus laticeps. The sequence continues at coordinate 9,227,271 of CM041816.1, forward strand.
AAGGGATATTTTGTAAATTCCGCCCCCTAGGGGTGATGACTTTGAAATACAATTCCCTAGTTCCATCACTCCAAGTACCAATGAGGAGAAAAGTGCTGATACTAGTTTACATTCAACACACACACACACACACACACACACACACACACACACACACACACACACATGTTGGTTTTTGTGGTTTATGGGGACTCTCCATAGGCGTAATGGTTTTTATACTGAACAAACTGTATGTGCTATTGCCCTACACCTACCCTACACCTAAACTTAGCCCTCACAGGAGACTTTGTGCAATTTTAGATTTTCAAAAAAACACCATTTAGTATGTTTTTTAAGCCTTTTGAATTACGGGGACATAGGCAGTGTCCTCATAAACCACCTTCATATTGTAATACCTCTGTCATACCCATGTCATTAAACAAATTTGTGTCCTCATAAACCACATAAACCCGCACACACACACAGGGCCGTCCTTTGGGCGGTGCAAGTGGTGCGGTCGCACCGGGCCCCGCTCCCCGCGATGAACGGAATCCAAAGCACCCAACCCCCCCCCAACCCCCCCATAACGCGATCGCAAACGGACCGAGGGGGGCCCCACTCCATACCTCGCACCGGGCCCCGCGTCAGCCAGGGACGGCCCTGCACACACACACACACACACACACACACACACACACACAACTATTAACTTAAGTTTGCTCAGTATTTGGGGGAAAAGGATAGATCTTATACCAAAGTGTCATGTTGTATTGCATTTCCTGTGTTTCTGACAATCACATCAGTATGTGTGCTTTACTGAACCTCACATGCGTGGTTATAGCGCTATATGTTCTCTCTCCCTCAGGGACAGACAGTGAGAAAGAGCATCAGGGATAATTGAACAGCTCAGCATCACAAACTGATATCTTCACTCTATGAATATGAGTGTAATCTCTGTCAGTTAATCTTTTTTTATTATTAAATTGTAATATTTTTCCATAATTTTGCTAAACTGTATACACAACCGTTGTCGATGACAGCCAATTAAACTAGTTTCATGTTTATCATGCACTCTATCATCTTTTTTTTTCTCACATAGTCAGATGCTTTCAACTCAGATCCATATTTCATGTCCATTTTTGATCTTATTGTAAAGTGGCAGTGTAATAAGCAGGCTCATTTGCAGTCTGATGGTCGTTATTGCAAAATAAACCACTTCAGGATGCTACTCAACATTGCATTATGGGTCTAATTTGAGATAATGACATGCTAACTGTACTGGGTTGTCTTTGTTTAAATGTATATTACTGTATGTGCACTTCCATATCTGAAACCACTAGTGAAAATGCTTCTATTTTGCATTTGTATAACTTAATATAAGACAATTTAAGACCAGCACAACAATTTGAATGAAAAGTGAAAATATTGCTGAATCTGATAAATACAGCCATGGTGAGCAACAATTATTATTCCAAACCTTTGGCTGCCTATGTGTATCATATACAGTATAGTATGTGTAGTGGTATATGTATTTTAGATATTAAATCTGAATTGAATCTGCACATTCTCCTTTGACCTCTGACCTCGGCTGAAATGCGCTGGCTGACCGCTCTCAGAAGATATGGCTGAGGAGGAGACATCATAAAAAATAAGGATGGGTCATGTATCCTCGTGACCTAGTTTTCTCCGGAGCGACCGGCGTGTATCACGTTGCCCTCTAGCGTTAACTTCCACGTCTCTAGATCAACGTGACCAGGTCGACTTGTTGGCAGGATACTGTGAATGTAACTGATTGCACAACCGTATATTGTCCTCCTGGCGTCCTCTGAGCACCACAGAGAATCTTTCAATTATAAAGGGCTCAAATGACATCCTAATTATATAAACTCTGCTAACCCCGACACTGTGATTATTGCACTAAACATAGACTGATTCAGCTGGAGTCAATGCTGTGGTCGAGACAAACACACGCCTGACCCCACGCTGAGGCGCTGTCATATTTCACCGCTCGCTCCACCTGAACAATTCAACTGTATGGCTTTTGTCTTTTTTTAACATGAGTTTGAAGGTTTCTTTGAAGTGAAGTTGAATATGTTTATTAAAACTGATTGATAGAGAGATGTATGGATGTGAGACTGAACTAATATAATGTAAATAGTTAAAATAGTAATATTAGGGCTTTCATATTCATATTTTCATTTTACTGCCTGGTTGTTTGTAGTCTGCTATGTGCAAACTGTACATTGTTTTGACAGGTAATATAAAAAATGTGATCAATGTAGTCATACTGATTTTATTCAAGTCAGAACTATTATAGTAATATACACAGTATTTAACCTAACAGGCTGATTCATATTTAATATGAATTAACCCGAAAACACATACAAAAATATTTCTTGTTTAATATCTTTAGGGGTAAAAACAGGTAGAAATAGATTCTTACAGTAATATCAGCAAAATTGCACTTTTTATATCATACATCACTCTATTATTTTACCTTAAGATATAAAAAAGGATTTTTTTTCCTCTGATTCAACTCAAACCAGATTTTTTTACCTTTTATTTTTTCATAAATAAGGCTTTTAGCTGTTAAAATTAAGTTATTTTTATTTGACTTTCTTTTGCTGTTTATTTAAATTTCTTTTGATTTGTTTGCTTTTAATACTTATTGTATTTTCTTTTACCCAAACAGAATTACATTTCAAAAAAGACACTATTTATTCTAATAAAATTCTTATGTTATATGTATGTGTATGTGTATGTTATACACTTTACATGTAATGTGAGTCATAAAAAGAACAATGTGTACAAGCTGCTCAAAAATAATTACATCCATACAAGTTTATTATTCACCTATACATGGCCCATCATTTTCAGCTATAAATCACAAGCATACAATGATTCATTCTGGTTTTATCAGTCTGATCTGTTGACCGATTGATTATTTTGATTATGCAATGAAAACATATACAGATCTAATGACAGGAGAACCAGAGTTCAATAGTTAATTAAGTACTTTCTTCTTGTAATAATATATCTTTATAACAACTTTAATTAATAACATTGATAAACATAATAGCTTAATATTTCTTGAATGTACATCCAAAAATACAGAAAAAAGTATTAAAGTGCAGTTATTGCCTTTATAATGGTAATTTTGTCAGGTTTATTATGTGATATAAATAATTATTTTTGTTTGTTTTAAATAAACCCAGTTTATTAAAATCATGAAGCACACTTTTAGGTTGTATACACTGTTGATCTGTTTAGCATGTATTCATATCTAACTCTTGAGCTCTTCTCTCGGTGTTTGAGCATGAGTGAGGTTTGGAAGCATGCAGTGGCAGCACATGTCCCAGCGGCCGAGAGCCAAGCATTAGCAGGGATTAGACACTGTCCAGGTGAACCACGAAACACGTGAAACACACACAGCCCCATTTCCCCAGCAGAACTGGGACATGGCCAGCAATGCAACAAGTACATGTCTGTGATAATCAACCAAAACAGACAGAAAACAGTCTGCATGTGAAGCTAGCAAACACCCAATGCAATGTGCACAAGTCAAGCAAAAAAAGCTGTTACCTCCTGATTTGAACGCTAAAAATGATTGTCAGGCTGATTCAGTCATATTAAATAATATTTTGACTTAGATTAAAACAATATTATAGAATGAAATCAGCTTGTTTAGCTCAGTTGCCACATGATGCACATTTTTACAGTGCAATGCCCCTATTATATATATATTTGTTAATATTGTCTTGTTCATATTCTTTAGTGTTATTTCAATATATAAAAACGTGTGCCTTTAATATTCTAATATATAGATTTCTGAACATTTGCTGCATGTCATTTAATGATTATAATTATTGCCATAGAAATTAATATAGAAAATAACACATGGAAATATATTTAATACATTGATGTTGAAGCATATACGTATATATATATATATATATATATTCAGCATTTAATAGAATTAATAGAAAATGCAAGTTGTATATATTTTTATATTATATTTTCAGTGATTCATAGCTGCATTGAAGTTTATTTGTTTATGTTAAGCCTAATATATAAAGAGAGATTATAAGCCTGTTTTGATGTAGAATTTGCTATAATTATTTGCAATATGTAGCCTCATCAAATTGTAAAAATACAATTTATTCTTAAATACAATGTGACATTTGTAATATAATAAAATGTGAGATGTTTTCCTTGATTTTCATTGACAGGCATTAGTTTGAAATGATAAATAGCGATGGATAATTACCAGTTCCACTGAACTCTTGCTGTTACATCAAGAGATGCAGTAACGGGGCCGTGCGGGGCCACTCGGCCCGGTGTCACGTTGATCTCCAGTCTGAAGACCCTCCCTCCCCGCACCGCAAGATAAGAGGCACACAGATCATTTGAGATTAGTGTGAGTCTAGAAGCACACGAGGAACTCTGACCCAGTCAAAATCTGACTTCTCTCAACAGCATTGATCAGAACATCAGCCAGATCCACAGAGATCCTCCAGAGGAAGATTTTTGGATGAAGATGAGGATGTTCTTTTGCTGTCTGCTTGTTGTGTTGGGAGGAGATGTTCTCCTGGCCTGCTCTCTGAAGAACTACACGCTGTACGTGGAGAGACACGAGTGCGGTCACTGCATGGCCATCAACACCACCATGTGCAGCGGAATGTGCTTCACACAGGTGAGAACCTGACAGTTTTATTGTTTTCATAGATGTATGTCAAATAATTCTGACAGAAGACTGGCCAGTTGAAAACCACAGAGAAGCAGGTTTCACGAGGAATGTTATTTTCTGTTTTATTTTGTGCAAGGCATTTGTGACAATGAAGTGCAGTCTGATTTTGAATATTGAGAAATCATTAAGATTTTAATATTGAATAAATACTGCAAGCTATTTAATCATGAAAAAACGACCAATATCTTATTTAAAAAAATACTTTGAGTATAATTGTACTAGCATATGCTTTGTGTGTGTGTGTGTGTGTGTGTGTATGTTTGTGTGTGAAAAAGAAAAAGAGAGACAAATATATGAGAGAGAGAAAGTGAATCATAAAAATGAGACAATAGTATTCATAAATGACTTGTTTTGAGGCATAAAACATGGTATATACATGAAACACCAAAAAGAAGAAGAGTTATCTTTCATTTGCCATTTAGCCTATTTTGTCCATGTTGCTTGTCAATCAAAATATCAGAAGAATATAATTTATATATACAATCTTCATATTATACATACTGTACACACACACACACACACACACACACACACACACACATTGAGTTCTTGATTTTATCATCTTGGATTTTTCAAGCCATGTTTTGTCATTGATTTCAGAAAAATCAATATAATAAGAAATATACACTGTATATATTACTACATAACAAACAATAGTTAGTAAGAAGTATAAAAATACTATTTAGCCTTATATTAGATTAAGTATATTACACATATAAATATAAATACATTACTATAATATTTTAAATCTATACTAGAGTGTGTATTTTGTGTATGTGACAGGACACAAACATGAGAGGATTTGTGGGCAAGCGTTTCCTGATTCAGAGCGGATGCATGCATCGTTCTCTGGTCTATCATTCTGCTAAGATGCCCGGCTGTCCCGTCCACATCGACCCGCTCTTCTTTTATCCGGTGGCACGCCGGTGCCGCTGCACAAAATGCAACACTACCAAGAACGAGTGTGTCTACAATCCAAAACACACTCCCAGCAGATGCTCCGAGCACCTGCGTCTCGTCTGAATCAATCGAGGGGCAAGAAGGTTTCCTTCTGATTACCTTTTTTTCCTCTCTTAATGTTTTGGTAACATTCCGTAATGTTTTATTAGAAAGTGTTTCTGAATTCAGTATGGTTGGTTTTGTAACAATGTTGTAATATATATATATATATATACACACACACATACAAAACTCAGCTATAATGTGTTTCAGATGAGAGACGGTCTTTGTTGTGGTTCTGCTGTCTGTATCATTTTCACTATAAATGTCTGCATTAATCACTCAAGTCTCATTTACTGTAACTCATAATATCATTCACTACTTTTTTATTTGATTTTATTTTTTACAAGGAAAGGCTTCCTTTTTATTAGTCAGAAAAAAAAAACACCATTACCAAAGCACCAAAAGTATATATACTAAACAAAAATAACACATCTCCACAATAACAATAAAACATTCTTACCTTTGATCTTTAATGTATGAGAGAAATAAAAAGACTTTTTAGATTACATCAAAGAGGCTTTTAGAATATATTTACATATAAATTGCACATTTTGTCGAGTATGTGTGTTTGCATGTGTGTTAGAAACAAAATAGAACAATTTGGCAAAAAATGTATTTTAAACTGTTACTTGTTGATAATGATGATGATTACACGTTTTATTATGAAATCAGCAAGGTATATAAATAATGTTGTGAAAAATGAAAAATAAACATTAATGATTAATTTGGTCTGACATTGCCATTATGAAAATTGCATGTAAATTTGGGATTTGTGTGACTTTTTTTTTCTGAAACAAAATTAGTTTTAATTCATAACTATCACAATCTGTTTTTACAATATATTTTTAATTCAGTTGGCTATAGCTAAAAAGCAGAACAAATAAAAAACCTCTATCTATTATATGGTCATAACATAGAATTATAGTTTCTCAGTGAAAACAAAAAGGATTGAAGGAAGGAATACTGTCCTTGTTTTTGATTTGCAGTTTTGTGACTTATGACAGTGGATACCCCAAAATAATAACATAAAATCTAGAGCTGTTTAACATCCTCTTTCAGGACGTATCAAGGTTAGTCTTAAGTAACAGCTTCTTTTGTGCCACATTAAAGGTTCTTTGGTGAATTAATTGAACGTGTGGAGCAAACAACGCTTATAGTGAATAGTGGGATAACAAACAGCAGCCATTTAGAGCAAAATCACATTTATGTTCAGCAAATGTCAAGAATCCCCACCCTCAAACCTGTGCTAGTTTTACAAATGTATCAGTTCTTTTAAGAAGTTTTCATTATTTTTTAATATGTAATGTATTGTGCTTTAGTTGTCCAACTTGTCATATTGACTTTAATTTGACATTCATTTTGCTTAATCAAAAAAGTATATAATACAATTTAACTAATAATATAATTTGGTTAGTTAAATAAATGATATTTCAGTCAACATTTCTAAAAGTTAAAACACAACTATCACAACTAAATAATGACAGCTGTATAAACATTTTTAGTCAGTGTTTCTCGCATGCACTATAGCCTAAATTTAATTGAATGTATGTTTTCACTAATATGAATGTTTAATGTGACAGCCCCATTTTACCCACGATCAGACATTTCACATTCTAGCCTACTTACAATGGTGCAAGTACCTTCAGTGTATGTTTACAAATAAAAACATATGGATCTCTAATATGTATATTAAAGAGAGTGTACAATGGAGAGTCAAAATCTATCATTTAAATCTATAAAGTATTATGTTGACTTTGACTTTCATTTCTAGTGGTTTATGGAATATTTATTACCGGTGTATCTATAATTCAATTAAGAAAGATTAAATTGGTTAAAGTGTCTCGATGAAGGGCACAATGATATTTGATTCTTGGAGTGAATTAATATATAATATGTCAGTGGCTGTCCACGAACAGTAATCTTCTATTTAGATCAGTGCAATTTATATTTATATATACTATTATATTACCATTTATAAAAATGTACCTGTTTCTGGTTCAAATATGTTCACTGTTCCTTTATGGTTTTACAACAAGTAACAGAAACAGTGCTTCATGATGAGCCCACAACAAAACCACAATCACAGTCAAGTGAACTATTAAAATCATTTTATATGTAAATCACATAAATGAAAGTTCAAGTTTTAAAAGAAATTCTTGCACAATAAATATCACATTAACATTATAACACAATAAAATATGAAGTATATAAAATACTGTGGAAGATAAAAGCAACATAAACAAGTGACTTCTCACATACTGCTTAATAAGAGTAGATAGTTTAAAAAAGTAGTAAATTCATAAAGAAAATAATAATTTAGAGTCATTCATGTAGAACATTATATTCATGTAAGAGCCTGTTTAAGAAGAAATCCATCATTCTTTAATTTTTTTTTTTTTTCAAAGACTTAATCTAAAACTTATTAATGCATTTAAATGTACTCATTTAAAATCCCTAACCACACATACAAGTGTGCATGCAGTGTGTCTCATTGCATGCTTACTGTAAGAAGATCCTGCTCCTCTGATTGGCTGTGCAGTCAGTCACAGCGGAGACATACGGCAAGGGAGTGAACGACGGGTATTGCCTGAGGCTTCTGGGAGGGGTTACTGTATATAACCCCTCTCTGCTGCTTTGCACAGTGACTGTGCCTCTGTCTACCTCAGTCCTCAGACCATACCACAAACCTCTCACCATGGCTCAACAACCAATCAGGTATGAACCAGAACCACTGTTTGTTGTGTGTTGTAGTCAATAAAAACCCTTTTGATGCCGCTGTATTGTTTATCAGTTTAACTCTTATACACACTGGGACTGTAGTATATTGACTAGGAAGTGTTGCAGTTAAATGAATGTGTCAACCTGACATTTTCTTGCTTCTTTTGACCTTTTCTTCTATAACTTCAAAGCAATGCCTTGATTTTGTATCATTGTTAAATGGAGGAACTGATTAGGAGTGAATGAATTAATTCGGAATACAATGACAATCATTTTTTGAGGTATTGATGCATTCATTTGCTCTCTTATGTGTCTCCCAAGCCTCCCTGCCAAACTCATCAATGGTGGAGTTGCTGGACTGGTGGGTGTTACCTGTGTGTTTCCTATAGATCTTGCCAAGACAAGACTCCAGAACCAAAGAGGAAGCCAACGGTTTACAAAAATATGTATGTTTGCATTCCACATTTGTAAAATTGAGTTGATGTTCATTTAAATGAAAAGCAAAAAAAGACTCACTTTAAACCCTACACTGAACACTTGCAAGTACACTTAACCATAAACAAGACAGCATTTTCTTAGAAAGAGAGTTCCTGGGAGTAAGTGAGATAATGACCTGTCATGGAGGACTGAAACTCGTTTTTCTTTCTCAGAAAACTATGGATTAGTGAAAAGGGTGCGGCTTATTCAGTATTCATTCTATAGATTTAACTCAGTTTAATATTATATTATTATTTTGATTAGGATGGACTGTCTGATAAAGACCGTTCGATCTGAGGGATACTTTGGAATGTACAGAGGTGAGTAGTTTGAGCAATTTGATAGATTTGACCTTGACCTTCCTAAAATGTAAAGCCCCTGAGGATATCTTCATGATGCAACATAACTTGCATGTCAGCACTTTACAGCATTTACATACTAGCGAGAGACGCTGATCCAAAGCATCTTGACTAAAATGGGTGTTGGCTCATATGACTTACTTTTAGATGTTTGATATAGTTTGCAAAGTTCTACATTTGCAAACAAATCTTATTAAATGTTTTTTATTGTATTGATTCAGTGTCAGGAAAAATTAGATTATCCGAAGCAGGAATTTCCTCCCAAAACTTGAACTTACCAAAAGTTTTCATAGATCAACTGATAAGTTTTTGTCCTACAGGGGCAGCAGTCAACCTGACACTGGTGACTCCTGAGAAGGCCATCAAACTGGCCGCCAATGATTTCTTCCGTCAACGGCTCAGTAGGGGAGAGTATGTTCCCTCCACTTCTATCAACAAATTGTATAATACGCAATAATTGTTAAATAAAAGAGTTGAATGATCCTCACTTGTGTTTCAGACTCAAGCTGAGCGTGTTTCAGGAAATGATGGCTGGCTGCGGGGCAGGGATGTGTCAGGTCATTGTCACAACCCCGATGGAAATGCTCAAGATCCAGCTTCAGGACGCAGGACGACTTGGTGAGGCATAAATACGGACCCAGGTTCACCTTCTATCATGTTTAATCTACAATTATTCTTCATTATGTAATCAATCATCAAATCAGGGAATATTTGCTTCCTGTACTTCATGTCTTTCTTGTATTAAAAACTTGTTAAAAGCTCCCCAACAAACTTTGTATGATTTAAGCCAGTGGTTCTCAACTCTAGTACTGAGGACCAACTGCTCTGCAAATTTGTATGTCTTCCATATTTAACGCACCTTATTTAGATCATCAGCTCTTTAAGAGAGAGAGAGCTTTATGAACTGAACTGAGTCTGCCAGATAAGAGAAATGGAGTTGAGAACACTGATTTAGTAGACATGTAAAGTTTATTTATGCAGGAAGTTACTTGAAAGGCTATGCCATCTTTTACATTCAGTGGCCCAGCAGAGGAATTTACCCATGCGCCACACAGTGAAACTTGGAACAGCCAGTCCGGTCTTGAACTGTTCATACAGTGTGGGTCCTGTGTCTTCAATCAGGAAAGTGTCAGCCATACAGATTGCCCAGGAACTGCTTCGCACAAAGGGTATCCAGGGACTTTACAAAGGACTAGGAGCAACCCTCATGAGGTACGACTCTACCCTTTAAGGTAAATGTTAGGGCAATCCATTCTAAATTCAATCCACATGCTCAATCTGTGGTTCAAGTACCAAAAGGAAACACTGGTGTAAAGCAGGGGTGTCCAATCCTGCTCCTGGAGGGCCACTTTCCTACAGAGTTTGTTCTAACACATCGGCCTGGAAGTTTCTAGTGATCCTGAAGACCTGGTTCAAGTGTGTTTAATTATGGCTGGAGCTAAACTCTTCTGGAAGATGGCCCTCAAGAAGCAGGATTGGACACCCTTGGTGTAGCATGATTGACCCAAGTTGGACTTGCCCCTTGATCAATATCTTTGTTGGTCCTGGAACAACATTGCATAACAACATTCTTAATAGTCTATCAATGCTTTCAGATTTTAGGGGTAGGTAGGAGGGATCAGGGCTGTATTTGTTTGCTAGGTACATTCGACAAAGAATGCTGATCCAGGAACATCCAACTTGGGCAAGTTATCTCTCGAGACATTACTAAAACAGACCTTGGGTCTTCTTCTTACAGGGACATCCCTTTCTCTGTGATTTACTTTCCATTGTTTGCCCATATCAACAAGCTGGGAAAGACAACTGAGGATGACAATGTGCCTTTTTACTGGTCTTTTATTTCGGGCTGTGTGGCTGGATGTACAGCGGCTGTGGCAGTCAGTCCTTGTGACGGTGAGTCCAAGTATTTGAGTAAATGTTAGTGAATGTGCAAAGACTAAAGTTGATCCCATCTCTATCCAGTCGTGAAAACCCGGCTGCAGTCACTCAATAAAAGTGCAAACGAAGACACCTACAACAGTGTGGCAGACTGCATCAGGTAAAGCAATCTGGTTAATTGACATTCTGGGAAAAAGAATCAATAACCATTAATGCAATTTTCTTTTTCGGCTGTATTAATGTTGATCCTGCTCTTTTATTCCTACAGAAAGATAATGCGCAAAGAAGGGCCAACTGCTTTTCTGAAGGGTGCCGGCTGCAGGGCGCTGGTCATTGCTCCACTCTTCGGAATTGCTCAAGTGGTTTACTTCATCGGTGTTGGGGAATTTCTCTTAGGACAAACCCCATTCAACCTTTACTCTGTCTAAGCTATGAAACCACCTGAATTAAACTTTAAAGACCAACGCAGCTATGATGCAACTAATTATCTGAGAACCAACCTGCTCTCATGACAATTTGTAATAATTTGTATGAGATTGTAAAATCGTTCAAATCTGGGTCATACAAAAACATATAACCCAAATCTACCATTTCAGTAATCTGGAAAACACCTATAAAGGTTAAATGTTTCTATACGAGACACGCAACAGGACATTATACACTCTCAGAAAAAAAATGGTACTAAAGTTGTCACTGGGGTGGTACTCTTTCAAAATTAATATGTACCACTTAAGTACTAATATGTTCTTTTAAGGTACTACTATGCACTCTTTAGGGGTAAGCAAGGTATGAAGGCGTATACCACCCCAATACCTTTTTTTTTCCAGTGAGAGTTCAATTTCACACAAACTATTATGTGTTGTATAATTGTTAGAGTGTGTTGAAACAAATGGTTGTTGGCTGTTAATGGCTTAGAGTTTAAGTTCATGTCTTTACATGCTACCTATAGCATATTCAACTGGCTTATTAAGGTAGCTATATCATTTCACATGATAACGTTTCTTTATCTTTTGGAAATGTATGGTCAGAGAAGTCAGGTTTATCCTCTGTGAGGGTTGATTTGAAAGTGTACGGCCATGATTCATGCACTCAAAGGGCCAGAAATTTTTATACATATGTCCTCCATTAACAGTTCTGTCCTACCTTTCTTGTGAAGTTTTGTATATGCACAATATAACAGAGGCACTGCTGATTAATGTGGACATCAGCATGGAGACATACCTATAAGGACATTGTTATACAATATACATGACTCTGAAGAGACACAGACAGAGACAGGATGTTTGATTCCTGCTGAAGTGAGGTTTTACATTCACAGAATTAAAAGACATTCTGTTCAACCCAACCTTGTTAAATTGTCATACTTAAGAGTCTGTGTAAACATATTGAACCATTCCAGAAACTGGGTATTTGAGTGTGGTTCACACTTTGACATGTGCTAAACAGAAGAAACATGGAACAAAATTATGTGGTTTGACACAAGGACCATAACCAAAATATATGGGTGCTTTGTTATCGTTAATTCCACCAATGTTCCTAATTTAGTTGTTAGTATGTGCAAACACATATCAAAAGTTTCTTGAAAGTTATCAGCTGATTTTTTAATGTGGAATGAAACAAAATGATGACATTTTTGGATAAGCTATTCTCTATTAACATATCTAATAAATTTGGCAATGATTTACAATAGGAACACAAAGAACACAATACATTTACAAACCATTTTAAGATTAATGGAAAGTATTTAAAGATGACTGATCTGCTTTGTAAGTAAGATATGTGAATAATAAAAAATCTACCAAACAAACTCAGAACTGAGTTCAGGCAACATTTGTTCAGTTGGTAGTTCTACTCAAGCCTGTAAACAAACTGCATCCTTAGAGCTTATCAGTATTGAAGTATATCATTTGCTTCTATTTTTAGCTCCAAATAGCCAAAACCAGAAGAATAAAAGTTTTGTACAGTGTGTAATACCATGTATTAAATTATGTGTGCTTTAATAAAAAATTACAAAGTTAAAGATTCAAATAAAGCATGAGATGCAGTAAAGAAACTTCACTAATATGCAGCCATCTAAAGTGCTTGGTGAGTGTTAACTAAGAACACATCTGTGTTGGTGAAAAGTGCAAACTGTGCACTGCAGTTGAAACTTTAGCCTGATTCTGCCCTAGTGCTTCCTGCATAGCATGCACTTGCAGCTGACGTGCATTTCATGCCAGAAACACAAGAAGAATGAAGTCCTGCTATGAAGCAGTGATGTTGCCAGCATGACTGTAATGTATGTATTAAATTAAATTATTTAAAAATGAAATTCATTGTAGTTACGATGTAATTTACAAAAAAAAGTGTACAATAAATAAAAGTTGTAATTAATTATTTCTAAGAAAGATTTACTGAGGTATTGGCAAACTCTACTTGGTGGGCCTAAATAACATGACAAATCGGCATGATCTATATTTAAAATAGAGTAACAGAAGCTTTACTTTATGCCTACTGCCAAGCTGGTGCCAAATTCACACTGTGTGGGTATTTACACACACACACACACACACACACACACACACACACACACACACACACACACACTCTCTCTCTCTCTCTATGTAAGACATAAGACTCAAGCCCATGTAATGTGATACAACATGGTTTCGATTGTGCTACTAACATTTCACTTCCAGAGCCTTCCATTGCAATCAGTTAAAAAGACAAGCAGTATTGATGAAGGTCCTGTGGTAAATCCTAGTCAGTCTGCTCGGAAAAGCCAGGGGGAACCAATAAAAATTTTAATTTAACAGACAACTAATCGGTAACATGAACACGAGAAATCGGCAAAAACACAAGAATCAGAAACTTCAAACAAGTTTATTTGTTCTCGTGCTGCAGTGTTCCTGAGAAACTTGAATCCTGTTTTGAACTTGTTCTCCAGAAAATAAATTAAACACAAATTATGAACACTAATATCAAAAGACTGCAGAGTTATGTTTACAGTGCAAAAAAAATCTCGACATTGTTTACACAAAGTGTAGGAATAACACTCTAAAAATAGTTTACAACAGAGCCTCTACTCGAAAGCCACACTACGTGCTCCATCCAGTTATTTTACAGTCTGAACAGGGTTGCTTTTGGGTATGAGGACAGATCTACATCAACATTGAATGTGAACGGAACACTTGTTTCATGTGTTACTCTCTGTTAGCATCGACTACGACGTATTCTAATCGCTACTCTTAATGCCACTTCAACTTGAGGAACTTCAGCAGTGATGCACCAGCAGAAATATATCTGACCAACCAATGGCTGCCCCATTATAAACAACAAAAAAAGAGAGTTCATCCCTTTTCCAATCCTTTCATTAAAAAAAAAAAAGTTACTATGTTACAATGTTGTCTTTTCGGATAAATAAAAAAGGCACCTTCAAATGCTTACTATGAAACAAATGTTTCTGTACACTGGCCAAAACTGCTTCTATACATATCAACTGCACAATACAGATGACCATGATCGCTACAACTACAATGACAACTTATGAAACTCTCACATATATGTACACAGAATGTAAGACTGAAGAAACACTCACATTTACTGTTGCTCGGTGAAATTTTACAGGCGAAATTCAGTCCTTTCAATAGGAATCTGCATGTTTTGGGTGAAGGCAAATAAGTTCCCCACATAGATTTTACTTATGATCAAGTAGGTCACGTGAATTTTCCACTCTGACCAATAGAAAGCTTTGGTTTGAAAGTGACTTCTATGTGATCTGCACTTGATGTATTACTACACTATTGACAATAGACCATTTTTGCCATTTGCCAATTTTGCCGAAATATCGCTAATGTGACTGTGTGTTGAGACTGTAAGTATATCTGGACTAAGCCAGTTTCAATTCAGTTCAGTATGTGGAAAATGTTATTCTTTACAAATTGTA